>JAKSZP010006576.1:0-419340 GCA_022478985.1 Massospora cicadina
ACCATTGGTGGATGGATAATAGGGGGCCAAGAAAAGTTGTTAGGTCCACATGGAGGTGGCAAGAAGCTTTACCACTTGGGAAGTGAAGTTTTTTCCATTGTCACAGAGGAGGACCTGAGGGCAACCATGCCATGTGAAGATATATTGATGCAAGAAAGTAGCCGTGGGTTTTTCAGTCTGAGCGGGGAGAGCCACAGCTTTAACCCATTTAGTGAAATGATCTATTCCAACCAATATATATTGATTGCCCCCAGTAGTCTGAGGGAGCGGACCTATCACATCCAAACTTATGGTGTGGAAGGGTTGTTGGGGTATTGTAGGTTGGTGCTGATAATGGGTCTTGAAGCTGGATTGTTTTTTGTAGGTCAGACAAACATCACGGACCTCAGCTATAGTCTCCATGATGCCCTCCCAATAATACCGCTCTTTAACCACTCATAGGTCTTTCAGACTCAACCATGGCCCATGATAGTGTGAGACTCCATAATAATGGGCAATTAATCAGATGTCCGGATATAAGGCAATCAGTTTACTTCTACTTTCTTGTATAACTTCCCGCTCTCCACCTTGGTGCGCAGGAGTGCCATACTTGCATCTTTTGTACCGGCACATCTTCATTAGCCCACACCTCAGGATTCATGAGGAGGTCATGCAACCTCTCTGATTCGCTACTGTCAAGGTGTAAGACAGGCAGCCGTGTTAACCCATCAATGTTCATATGGCACATTTCAGCTCGATGTTCAATGGTCATATCGTAGTTCTGGAACTATAGAGCCCAGTGAACCAACCGCCCAGTGGGGTTCTTCATATACTTTGTAACCACTTTAAGAATGCGTGGTCAGTAATCACTTTAAAGGAAGTTCTATATAAAAAAGGGCGATAATATTTGACAGCGATCAAGACATAACAGCACTCCTTTTCATGACGCTGTAGTTGCGCTCATCTTTTGAGAGCATCTAACTGAGATAGGAAACCGTATGGTTGACTCTATTTTCATCCAGATGAGCCAAGATTGCTCCAACAGCGTAGTCAGAGGCATCCGTGAATAAAATGAAAGGCTTGCCATATTAGGATGACGGAGCATGGGCTTTTTTGCAATAGTGCCTTCAGGGTCTCAAATGAGGCCTTATGTTCGGCATTACAATATAAGGGGGTGTCCTTAGCCAAGAGACTTACAATGGGTTAACTAAGCTGGGCGAACTTGAGAATGAACTGAAGTAATACCCCATCATGCCCTAAAATACCTGAATGTCACGAAGTGTTTTGGGCATGTTCATCTTAGATATTGCTTCGACTTTACCTTATAGATGTTGTATCCCATCTTGTGAGATGGCGTGCCCAAGGAAATCCAGCTTCTTCTGGAAAAAAGTACATTTAAAGGGCTTCAGCTTTATGTCAGCTGCCCGCAAGCGTTGAAACACCTCATTTTTGTGTGTGAAATGCTCGTTGAACGTTTTTGAGAAAATTGTGATGTTATCAAGGTATACATTCACACAGCTCAGCTTGAGATCCTGGAGAATATGAACCATTGCCCGCTGAAAAGTAGCAGGTGTGTTGCACAACCCCTGAGGTAGCTGAGTGAATTGAAACAATCCCTCACTTCAAATAAAGGCGAACTTCTCCTGATCCTGTGGAGAAAGATCCATCTGCCGGTACCTGCTAGCCAAGTCCATGTTGGAGAAGAATTTAGACCCAGAGAGTTAGTCCAGAGCGTCATCAATGCGGGGACAGGGTAACTGTCCTTTTTGTTGAGGTTGTTCAGTTTGCGATAGTCCAGAACTACTCAATGACCTCCATTTTTTTCTTTATAATAGGAGTGGGGACGACCAAGGGCTTTGGGAAGGCACCAACAGCCCAGCGTCCAGAAGCTTTTTAGCTCTGTCCGCATCTGTAGCTCCTCAACTTTAATTTTTTAATAGGTTTTGGAGCGAATAGGGCTAGCATCCTAACGTCAATGGTATGAGTCCATCATTTCATGTTCCCATAGTCGGTGTCAGAGGTAGAAAAGTAGTTGCTATAGGAAACCAGTAAGGCGTGGACCTTGCCAAGCTCATCAGGGGTTAGTTCATCAGAAATATGAACAGTAGTAAGAGTGCATAGTGATTGGTCTGCGGGTATGCCCATATCAGCCATAGACCCATTACAGTGAATTTGCTTTATTTCCTCAAGGGGTATCAGCATGCCTCTTCCAATCTCTAGATGTTTTTTACAACCATATCCTTCTTGGTGAGATTCCCTAACAGAAGTATGATATATTGTTGATAGGCAGGGTCTAGAACGCCAGAAAAACTCTGGGATCTAAAGAACTAACTTCGTCAATGCTAGTTAGGTGCAAATAAAAAGTTGTGGGGGATTTGTAGGGTAATCTTATTATCTCAAACAGTTGTTCACCCGCTTTAATTACTACCTTTTCCAAAGCATAGAAAGGGATATTCTTGAGGGCGTCCACTGAAGGAGGCAATATTTTTGTATGCCGTCCTGCCGTGGTGTAGTGTAGGGATAGAGCGAAAGAGGGGAACTCAATCGTGTAAGCATACTCTTTTATTAAGCTCATCATTTGTCAAAATCAGAGGAACCTTGTAGTTAATCAAGGAGGGATAGACCTGCTTCAAGTTAATAACCCCTTAAATTTGAGCAAGACTGGGTATTAATGAGTAGATCATAGGTATTGTTAGCCAAAGCTATTGTGGGGGCTGAGAGGATATGTCTCCCAAATCATATGGGTAAAGATGAGTAGGTATCAATGGCGAAAATGTTGTTTGGCCCCACCGTTCCAAACTCTTGGATATAGTCGAGGTCAGGGACCAAATTAAAAAGTTTTTCTTAAGTTTGGATGACACAAAGTTCACATGGGACCTAGTGTTGAGAATAGCCTTAACAATCACTCCATTAACAACGACCTCCACTTTGGTTAAAATTTCACCCAAATTGGGAGGAATAGCGAGGACCTCCTTCATCCAAAGAGTAGAAGTAAGGCGTTTAGCAGTTTCAGGGAATTTACCCTGGATAGACTTCAGTATATATACGCTCTAAGTGGGCCGGATCATTGTGGCAATGAGCTAGTCAGCGTCACTGGAGGTATCAATAACCTCTAGGATTCTCAACACCTGATAAACATATGTTCAGTGAGGTATCCTAGCCACGTCTACTCTTTCTGGGTTTAATTGGTTGGGTACCTCCACTTCACCTGGTGCTCCTAAAACATAATGACCAACATCTTTGCTACCCCCTTCAGATTCGTCATCAAAAGGGTTATCAATGCATGTTAGGGAGCCCATAGGAAGGTGAGGTAAGTTCAGGACTTCCCTTATGGGATGATAGGTCCTGTGGTTGCTTCTTCACCTTTATAACGTTTGGGGAGGGCATTGGAAATTTCACAGATCGATTCTTTGACCTTCAACGCAGGGTGTTTAAGCTGCCTCATGGAGATAGATTTCAGACTAGAGGTAACTAGATGAGAGGTGAGGGAGATAGTGTCGTGGATGTGGATGCTTTAACCACACCAGCTGTGGGTCAATCAGTGGCGGTAAGCTTTTGTGAAACAGGCAGTTTAGCCTTTTATGACCTGGTATTTAACACATTGTTAGTGGAAGCGGATGGCACCCAAGAGAGGAATATAGGATTAAGAGCAGGATTTTTGAACCACTTGGTAAGGCTTCTCTGAATAGAATGATGGGCAAGGAAAAGGGACAACTGCATTTCTCAACTGAGCTTTTTGAGCTGAAGATGAAGGGTAGCACTGCCCCATCACAGCCATCGTTTTTGGACTATCCTCACAGGTTGAAGGAGCATCTTGTTGCTGCAGCAGAATGAAAACAGTGTTCCAGAGGGATATAGCTATTGGATTGGCTGGAGTGGTCAAAATAGATTCTATGCTCGTAGCTTTTTGCATAATGTCAATTTAATTAATTCAGCCACTGCTAGCAGAGCCTCTTTAATATCCAGCACTGTTCAGAAGGTGCGCGTGACTGCAGAGATGTATTTCTAAATGGGGATGAGATGCCAAAGCAACCATGCTTAAGCAATGGCATCATCTAGAGGTAACAATTTAGCAAGCAACACAGGTTGAGCTTCAATATAGAATCGCTCCACAAAAGAGGGAATTGATTCTCCCTTATGTAGGCTAATGGTACATAAAAGCCTGTTTCTGCCTTTGTAAACTCTATAAGGAGCCAAATTCATTAATAGCACTTTTTCACCTCTGCCCAGTTGTTAAGATTGGCCATAGTGGGAACCATGATCTCTTGAGCCATAAAACTCAAACAGGGAAGAGTAAAGTTACGTTCTTGTTAGTCAGTAGCTTTTTCCATTGCAGATATATATAAAGAGGAAGGATGCATACTGCCCTCACCTGGGATAAACTTGTCCCTGAAAGGGGGTTTGTGGATGATGGGAGCAGTTCCATAAAGGCCTTGAGAGGGGGACAGCTTGAGCTTTTTGAGTCGGGACAAGGCACTAGTTAGCTGAAGTTTTAATGCAGTGATCCGAGACTCAGCTGAAGTGGGGAGGTTTTGAGGGGAAGTTTCCCCACCAAACTCCATTTTTAAGAAGTGTATTGTGGTGTAAAGGCTGCACCTGTAGTGAGCACCACTTGTTGGATTTTAGGATAGGATAAGCTCGCTTGGTGCAGTAAAGACCAACTCCTACAAAGAGGAGATTAAAAACACTTAAATTAATAAAACTAAACAGACACTAAAAACTAAAAAGGTGTAGGTTTTTATAGTTTATTAAGTGTCACGGGGGTAAGGAAAATGAAACCTCTTGATATCTGAATGTTCAGTGTTTAAACAGTATCAAGGGTTGAAGGGAATTAAATGGTAAGTTAGAATAGCTTGGTTTTGCCCACATTAGGCAATATGTAAATTCAACCTATCAAAGCTTGGAAAACTCGATTTGTTTTTGTTTAACAACATAGATGAGTTAGTGTTAGGCAAGATGTACCTGTGAGGTAGCGATCTAATATATTTTAACACATCCCCTTTTGAGAAAAAATTATTGCGTCATGGTGGCCACCACCACGCCTATAAAAAGGGTAGTTCCCGCTTAGGTGTTGGTTTTATAATAGATGTGATAAGGCGTGGAGGGACCTCGTAAGAGCTCCCTTGATTCCGCCAATGAGTCAGAATATTCCAGCTACCTAAACTCAAACTATTCAGCTGAGTTTTAGTAATATTTATATAATTATTGCCCCAATTTAATGGATTCCACCACAAATTGGTCAGGGTCTTTTTGGCCAATTTTACAATCATCTTCATCCATAACACTCTTCTCACAATATTGAACTTACTTTTGTTCAACACCACGAGAAAGAGGCAGCTGTGAAAGGGCATCTGCAATGGACAAGAATCTCATGAATCTGTATAAATCCAGTGAGCTCCAAAGAGTTATGAAACAAATGCGAATTTACCTTACTATATCATGTGATTTGTATTCCCTGCAATATATCATGTCATGCATTTTCTAGGTTTACATAAGGATGAACTCCACCATCATATCAATATTCAAGGGACCTAAAATGTCTTACAAACAGGTTTATAATTTAGCATCTCAAAATATAGGAGACGTACGCTGTTTGATTAAAGTGAACCGTTACTACATTATTCAGCTCCAGAATTATATGGACGATTGATTTTGGTGTTATCAAGTACGTAGAGAAGCTTGTGAATCTTTTACAAAAAGACATCACAGAGTCAAACGAAATACCAAGCGCTTACTTGATGCCTTTGCAGAAGAGCTCCATTGACAGGATAGCAAAAATTATTGGCAAAATGGCAGCTTAAGATTCGACTAGCCATTACCAGGAGAAAAGCAAATCACCATCCTTAAGGAATGGATAGTACATGTTCTACATTGAATCGAAGATCTAAAGGCCCATCAAACCTCTGAGACTTTATCAGTATCACAAAAATTTATTTCTTAAGTAGCTAAGTCAAACAGGAGCTACCAACCCGTGCAACTCAGGCAACTACTCTTTCCATTATTAAGTGACTAAAAAAAGTGAGCGACTTGAGAATTAAATCCTTAGTTAGGAGGACATTAACCAAGTCTATCAATCGCCTCAATGAAGTTGAGAAACGCTGGAATACTATCACAAAAGAGTTATAAGTCAAGACTGAAAAGCCTCCTCAGAGCACTAAATGCAAGACATATGAAGGAGGACTCTAAAACTGGCAAATTAGAGTATTGGAGGATGAGAACAAGCTATTTCAAACATATTGCTCATCTTCTCGCCAACAAATTTACAATCTGGACATTAATGTTAAGAACTTGCATTTATAAAGTCATTCTTTAAAAAAGAATCAGGCTGTTATATGTTAAGCCAAGATTTAACCTGGAGGGAATGGAGCAACATCTCAACCCTCTGCAGGATCAAATATGTTGACTAGTACGTCAAGTAGAACAGATGTAAAAGATTATATTATTAAATCCAAAGCTCCTTGATTACATGTCATTACTGGATTTAAGGATTCAACCTTTAATCCTACGTTCAAGGACAAGTTTAAACCTGGTGAAGGGAGGATTGCATCTTTCCTCTATGTCTATGAAGCTGTTATGGAAGGTGCAACTGATCATCAAAAAAATTATGCATATTTTATCTTGTTTAAGCCATAAGGATCATGAGGTTATGGTGCCTCTTGTGGATGACCTGCTTACCTGGAGAGAAGTAAAGGAAGCGCTCATCAAGGAATTTAGATCAAAGCAGAGCTTGAGTATTAAGAAATATGCTTTGTATGAGAATTTCACTTTGCAAAATGAAACCCTTGCCAAAAACACTAAAATGCTTTTATATAGAAGCCAAAATGTTATTAAACTTGAAGATGTTGACTATGGATGATGCCGTAGCCACAGTTGTTGCTGGATTACAAAGTAGCCCTCAATTAGCCATGCACATCACATCCATTATATTGAAGCTTTAAATATTGTATTGGACACCGGTGAAGCCCTAATAGATGTAGTTGACATACACAAGCAAGAGACCTCACGAAAGTCCTCCATGAAACCTAGAGTGTATACTATGGAAGAAGCGAAGCCTAATAAGGAGAAAATCCAAGATCCAACTACTGCAAGAAGAATATCCATACTTTAGACATGTGCTTCAATAAGAACCCTGACCTTGCCAAGCATGAAAAAGGAAGTCGTCTTGGGTTAGTTACTTCTACAGCCAACAACCCAAAAGTACCTGAAAGCGAAACATTGCTGTTTGCTCACTTTGCTTGTATGGAAATGATCCTGCTAACGACTCTTAATGGGGTCATGATGACACAAGCTATTGAGTTTTAGGTTCAACCGTTAAGCCATCATTCCGTACTGTTTGAATGCTGAAAATATTGATGACGCTCAGGTTTAAAAGGCATTTACCTCAGTCAGGTTATAGGGTGTCTTAAATAACTGATACAGCCAGTGGTGCTGTTCAGTACCTTGTCCTTTTGATCCAATCATCTTGAGAATCCACAGTATGCTGGAAATCAAGAAGAAATATCCCAACGCTTCCCAAAAGCTCAGTGCAAAGTTCCACCTCAGGGAGGTGTTAGCCCTTCCACCAAAGTTTGGAGAGACAATACCAAAGTGGAAGTGATAATTCAAAAGTTCTGAGTTATGGCTATCTTGGTTTGGTATCACCTATAAACGTTGTACTGTCCCGACTCATCAAGACGATAATGCTCGCCCCAGGCCTTGATTAAACTTAAGAGTACAATAACGCCAAGATGAACAACACCAAGGCGATAGGTGCTTGCTCATCTCTACCAATCCAAGTGTGCAAATTAGTATTTTCAGCTTCCATAGTTGCTCTAGACAACAATCAATATAGTATTCTCACCAGGATGCAATTTAGGATCTTATAGGAAAAATTTATCAATTTAAAAGTAAGATTTTTATCACTCCTTTACCATGAAGTTCCCCTAGTCTTAAATAATTAAGTTTCCAGCAAAAAAGATTACTATTGTCTGGTTGAGTACTCTGTTTCTGATTTACCTTTGCGATATCCTACCTCTGGTTTGTACACAAAAAAGCTATCCAACTCAGTAGATGCAGCAGAGGGCATACCCTTTTTATGCCACCAAGGAGGCTAAAATTAAACCTTGAGAGCGAAGAGTAGTTTCCACCAACATAACCCTTCATGTACCCCAAACTGTTTGCTGCTCATTACTAGTGTCAATGGAATATGTAGGTTTAGCCCAGAGTTCTGTCAGGAGTTCTCAATCCAGCCTATCAGCGCTCATTGAGCTATTATTTGGGAACTTAACCAATAATGATATCATAGAAAGAAGCATAAAAGTATCATGACAATTCAATTACTTCCCATTGATGAATTTGACAAGGTACATTTTAGTTTTACGCACCTTGATTTTGACCTACCGCTGACAATTTGTTTTTTGCTATCTTTCAAGTCAAAGTACTAATAAGATAAATCAGCAGTAACTTGAGAAAGTGAATCAGCTACTTGAAGATTCTCAGGATGTGTTCTCCGCGTCAGATGTTGACTATGGTCACATGAAAGACTGTACACAAATTATCAACGTAAGAGATTCAACCCTATCAGATCAAAATCATATAGGAATTCAAAGGTAGAGGAGTTAACATGGTGACTGAGCTCAAGCAATTAATAGATGCCGGCTTACTTGTGCCCTCCCATAGTTCATGGTCATTCCCGCTGCTACTTATAAAGAAGAAGAACGACGGTCACAGAATAGTGAAGGATTACTGGAAGCTAAACAGCCTCACTAAAAATAAAAGCTATCCAATTTCAAGTATTGAAGATGCAATAGAAAAAATTCATTAGATCAAATTTATTCTCTGTGATGGACCTGGCCAGCGGTTATTGGCAGAAGAAACATATACCTGAAGATCAAGAAAGGTGCGCTTTTTATCAACGGAAGGACTTTTTCAACCTACGCAGCTCCCACAGGGAATATGCAATGCTCCGCCTCATTCCAACAGGCGATAGATCACATCATGAAAGATCTAATCTTGGATGTGTGATCAATTACCTAGATAACATAACAGTGTTTTCTAAAACCTTAACCGATCATCTAGACCACCTTAAGTCAGTGACTTCAACAAATGTTAGAATTATTTCAAACTTAAAACTGAGAAGTGTATTTTTTTCCAACAGGACTAGGGATTTTAAATGACGTGTCAGATTATGGGAAGGAATTTAACCCTTGTATAATTAGGTTGAAGCAATCTCCAAGATGCCTTGCCAAAGAGCCTTCAAGAAATACAGTTTTTCTTAGGAATTATGGGCTATTACCATTATATTATCACTAATTTCACTCAACTCTCCGAACCTCTTGTCCAATTGCCTGCCAAAAATACCTCTTTTGTATATGGAGCAGAGCAAAGTACTACATTCTAGTCAATGAAGAGTTTGTTGAAGAGAAGGATAATCATGCAACATCTGGACTATGGGAAGCCCTTAATCCTGTTCACTGACGCCTCTTTTTTCAGCACTAGTGGTGACAACCAAAAAGGGGAGCCGCCACACATCTTCATTTGCAAATGGGCCAAATAAAAGAATTATCATAAATAAAAAAATCCTATTATGACACCTCAGATAATAGCCTAGAAGCCATATCAGAAGGCGAAGAAGCTTTGGGGAAACTTTTTTCCAGTGCCTGCTTTAGCTGGAGGATCATGGCAGACAGAATTAGTTGAGAGCATCAGCGACATATGGCACAAAGAGGTATTATTGTGGGTTTTCTTTCATTGAAAAGGCCGGCGGTAGCCATTTCCTCAACATATTGAGTTAGTTGATGCTCACCAAATTGATGAGAGCAGGCACATAAGTAAATGACTTGATACGCCGGCGGGTTTGGGGATAATTGGGGCCAAACTGAGAAGATTTGCCGCATTGATGCAAGTTTAGCTCACTCTAAAAGCGAGCTACTCAATTTCATACTTCGCTCTTCCTTAAAATCATGGGCAAAGTTGGGGATGGGAATAACCTCAACAAGGGGCTCTATAGCCCATGAAGATAATGGCGAAGAAGGGTGTTGGCAGGGGCAGCTCCAGCCTCAACTGTCATTTTAATATAATTTTAATAAACCAGAGAACGTTTCAAGGGTAAAAACAGCGGTGACTTGAATTACGATGATTTAAAAATTCCTCCAAAGTGAAATCCAGCTTGATATTAGATAACTGGTCACTGTCATCGATCCATTTGAGGCACTTGAATGGATTTAACTCAGCTAATGCTGGGCCATCCAACAAAGTCAATGTGATGGTGGAATTTGATTGGCTTTAAACATTTGAACACGGCAGCTCAGCTAAAACTGTCTCATCCGTTAGCTCAGGATTCTATAATTCCACCAATTTTTTAAAAAAGTGTAACTTTTGATTGGCTGCTTTGGAAGCAGCGTCAGAATTAGCTGAGGTGGGGGCTGGAGGATTGCGCCCTAGATCGATAAGTTTGTTCACTGATGTTTTCAACTTAGCCATATGCACCATTCATTCTCAACTGTATAGGAATGGAATTGACCTACCAAATGTCACTTATAAAAAAACCAACAAAACTAAGAAAACTATAGCGTTAGAGAGAAAGAGTGCTTATCTGTTTTCCTGGTGGTGAAGCAATTCTGGCCCTTTTTTTAAGGTATGAACTTTAAAGTTTTGACAGAGCACGCCTCCATAAAGTGGGTGAAAATCCTGAAATATCTTAAAAAGAAGATTAGCTAGATGGGCTCTCAAGCTTCAGCACTATGGCATAAATATCGTCCACTGAGCTGGAATAAAACGCATGAACGTAGATGCACTGACTTAACTGCCCCTACTATACTTTGACAATAGAAAAGCTGAACGGTTACATGACTACTCATCAAGCCATTCTCCTGGGAGAACGAAGGTGAACCAGTTCATAAGAACTCAAACGTCATACTCAAAATTATGAAGGTTATTGAGGGACTTTTTTACAAGAAAGTCAGTATCAACTGTCTACTTTACTTGCGACCTTCTGAACTGTTACTAGGTATAATGGAAACCCAAAAAACCTTAGGCCATATAGGAGACAGAATTGTTTATTAATGGCTCAAGGATCGCTACTATTGGAAAGGAACGGTGGACTTTGTAGTTGAAGTCTAAGATGCTTACATCACTTGTAAAAAGAAGAAGCTCATAAGGCCAAGTACAAGTATCAGCCCATGACCCCTCAGCAGCTATATCCTACCATAAGTTTAGATGTCATAGGTCACTACCTGAATCTACAGGAGAGAAATCAATACATCCTATCAGGGACTAATCATGTATGAAGTGGATTGAAGCAACTGCCATTCCACCACAGACCTCTAAAGCTATTTCTAAATTTTTTTATCATACGTATTTTCTAGCCATGGGTGTATGCAGGTTCTACTAAGCGATAATGGGAAGATTTTGCATCAAGAATAATGAGGATCTTAGCTACAAACATGGGAACTCAATATTTAAGTTAGCGCCTTACAACCCATCAACTAACGGAAAAAATAAAGAGCAAGTGGAATGTAAGTTTTAACATTATGTAAGATGACCATTCCTGATCCTTTACACTGGGACCAATACTACCAAGTGCATTGATGGCTGACCAGATAAGTTTCCATCAAATATCGAAATGTCACACTTCTTGGCCTTATACAGAAGAGAATTTGGATCCAGCTTTATTAGCTCGTGGGGTTATCATAAGATAATACTGAAGATCCTGAGATAGCGCTAAGAAGATTAGCTCAGAAGATAATAAAACTTCTGTCAGAGTCAAAGGAGACTTTAACCAAGATGGTTACAAGAAAAGGTCTAGCAGTAAATACTAGTCACCAACCTTTACCGCATTTAATATTTCAGACTTTATCCTAGAATATCAAAACTGATTAGCACCCCTAGGAGTAAAATCAGATTCCAATTGGGATGGTCCAAATGTTATCACTTACAAACGAGGCGTCAAATACTTAATCAAGTCATTGGAAACTGGTGTAATGATCAACTGCATTCGTAGCCAATTTTGTGTCAGTAATTACCCACCAATATTTTTAGGGTGATGCCAGATATCCTGATTTAAGCATGATATTAAGAATATTGACAATTTAACTCATTTGGCTAAATCAATGCTAGATTAAGTAGGGGCTTAAAGGGATTACCTTGATATGTTGCCTGAAGAATTTGATGCAGCACACCTCAAATAAACTCTAGGAAAATTCCAAAAGGACCAAACTGAGGCTTAGTTACCCCGAGATGAATATCTACCTTTTGAAATGACGGATCATCAGTAGGTCAGACAACCACTACTAGTTGTGGCACTCAGAGCAGCAAATTAAATATAAAAAAATGGTAAGAATTAAGAAGCTGCTGAATGATCAACCTAAGCGACCCCCAGTTTCATCTGTCTTGATATTTGACTCACCATTTTTGACCTATCAATATTATGATACAAAGGCATTAAAAGTATGAAATGCATTGTCAGAACAACTAACTCTCTTTTAGATGTCACCCCCATTAATATTATAAATTCTTTTCCTTTAAGGGTTTATATTGTCTATTACAGCATATAAAACCCCCTATTTTATTTCTTACAAAGTTAAGTTGTTATTTCTTTATCTCATTTTGGTACCTGACTTCAATGTAGTCTATTTCGCCATTCTTATCATAGGACGAATACTCTAGCTGATGGAACACAAGCGGTGACTTGGCACTCTTTTAAATAAACACTAAACTTGATGTGCGAACTAGTTGACCTCAAGTATCAACTATTTGGATTCTTGTGCTTAGCACCATTGAGCTTAAAAATGGAAGCGTTACAATGGTAAACCCCAGTGGCTATCCTTTTGAGCAATTTTAGTGTCATGAAGCGTTCTTGGGCTATGTATGATAAATATCTGGATGTTGTCTCATATTCCTTAACGCACAGGTGGTATCTTTACAGGGTACCAAAAATACTGTAACAAAGAGCAATGATCATAGATTTTAAAGACTTTAACTGCTACGCATAATTTTCACATAGACAAACTAGTATCCACTGTGATTTACTCAGATTTCCCTTTTTATGAATTGATTCTGACCAACAATAGGAAATAACCTTAGCCTTAATACCACCAATGCAGAAAAGACCTCGCCACTCTCCTTGTCCTCTTATCATTATCTATTGTCAGATTCAATTACCATTAATACTATATCAGATATAATGTTATTTTTTCAGACCTAAATCTAAGCATATATATATATATATGCAATCAAGACTTTCAGAGGTTTGATTCCTATCCGCTTGCCAAATAAAAGGTCTAGTTCCTCAAAATTGTTCCAATTCCATTTTCAGAGATTATTAGAATTAAACAGTTAAATATGCATGATCATCCTCGTTGACCAATACCCAAAAAGGTATACCAAATGTTGTAAAGAGGACGACTAAGATGTACCCAACCTAATATAGATGACACATAATCCCATCATTAATGTAAATATTTTAATTAGTGGAACATTAAAGTTATATGCTAGAATAATAGGAATCTACAGGGAAGGATGACATACTAGAAGCTAAGCTAAATCTTGAAAGGCCCTATATCTAAAAGGGATGAGCTCAGCGATGCACATTCTGCTACCTACCATTGACAGCGTAATTTTGAATTTGCTTATGATGGATCCCTGCCTTAGGTTTACCCAATGAGACTATAAAGAATTTAATAGAATATATATTTAATAAAGGTTTATACTTTATAAAAATTTACGTTTAATTTGAGGTATACTAACTTCACACAGTCATACACATTTTAGTGCAAAAAAACTTGTACCAATCATGCCCAGTTTTAGTCCCAATTTGAAAATTTTGAAGCTCACTGCAGTGGGCACACTTGATAACACACAAGAAACCAAGAAACAAACTACCATGAGTCAAGTTCTCAACCGCTTTGCTATTGGCTTTGAGGACAAGTATTCCCCTAAACCTATTGATGTAGAAGAGCTTAAATAAGACCACTTCCAGCTCAGCAGTTTGTACAACAAAGAAAACGATGCTACCACAATAGAGCTCTTTTTAGTAGGGTCACTAGCCTCCTGGATCTAGATCTGAAGACTAAAGTACCTTCAAACATGTTCTGAAGGTTATGAAGTGTCTCCTCCATAGATACCATCTCACCACTAAGGCTATCAATAAAGCACATTTAGGTATATACAAAACCTATAAGAACCATGATGAACTGTACGCAAACTATCATATAATCCAGGAGAGGACAATGTACGCAATTATTAAGAAAATCGATACTCAGGTGCAAATAGTCATAATGAACATTCAATACAATATATTATAATCTGATAGGCAATGCAGATCTTCGACTGTAAGAACGTTGAGATCAAAAAATTGGTTGAAATTAGTAGGGGGTCAGAGCCTGGACAACCAGATACTGGTGAGATTACTGGATGGTAACTCATGAGAGGATCATGCGAGCATGCTATACAACTAATGTCAGGCAGGCATTTCAAATTGCTAAGTAGACAAACTCACTGACCAAATAATTGTCAACTTGCCTCGCATTATTTGCAAGAGATAGCTACCAGCGTGGGGCATCACCTAATGGTTGGCTTATATAACTCATCAGTGCGACCAGATCAAGGAGTACTTTTGATCAGAAGTGGCATGAAACACTGCTGCAGAGGCCGCCAATAAAGAGGCCCATGCTCAGATAGGTCGCACAATCAGACAATTAGTATAAGTGTTGGACTGACAGCTTTTACGTCTCTCAGGCGCAGTGAATAATTGATACAATCAAATTAAGACCATGAGTATAGCACTTATGCTGGTCAGGACAGACTCCACTTCCTGGAGGAGAGTCTTAATGGCGCCATCCTATTCTCCAACCATCTGTACAGAAATTCGGCTTATTAATTAATCTAGCATAGGCCCAAAGCCTGAGAAAAACTCCTCAATGAGGAAAAAGTTGCCATGATGGCATGGCTAGCAACTGTATAACTAAGACTATCAGAAGTTGAGCAATCCTTATAGCACAAACACTATTACCTCTCTGAAAAAACTAGATTAATTTTGGGATAATTTAAGAGTCAAACTTTGTTGAATCCTGAATTACTTTCTCACTAAATATAAAAGATCTTCACTGAGGCACATGAGTCTAGCCTAATATACTCAGAATTTGAAAGCAAAGGGGACTTCTTGGCTAAAATACTTGCAGCAGTTATGACTTCAATAATTCACTATTGAAAGATTGACTTAAACTGAATTTCTAGAAACTCCCATATGTGATGCTCTTAGTGTCTAGACAATTGCTATGAAACACAAACTCGCCCTATGACCATATCCAGTCCACCCAACTCTTCCTGCTAAAATTTCATCTCAAGGATCAGCAATGCTGACCTACCAATTACACCACAATTCTCAGCTGAGTAACTGAGAATACTAGAGGTTATAGGGTTTATTTCATCAACTTGTCAAAGTTTGACAAAAAAGGTAACAAGCACTTCTTCTGTTGTAATTCAGCGGAATCCTGGAGATATGTCGTAAGGGGTTTGCACAGGGTTTAGCCCACTTAGCAATAGGACCAACAATATGACAATTGTGGCCCTCAGTACCAACAGAATAAACTTTAATATAATAACTATGGGGCACTTGCTCCGACTACAATACTTTATTTTAATATAATAAGCTCCGCGAATCCTCTCTGTCCTGCTCACTTTTTCCTATTAACCAACAACCCCTCTTAATCGCCTATCCTGCTCATATACAGCAGCTTCAGATGATACCACACTTGTTGCTTGGACTATTTAGTTCCACCAATTTTCCTCATTTTGGCTAGTTATTTTTAAACTTCCTATCACCTAAATTGTAGCCGATTTTAATTTGTATTCATCAAATAGCAACATCGCCCAATCACCTTATTTTAAAGCAATCCAATAATTAACCTGCTATATCCCAATTTTGCCTCATCTCGAGGCACTCAAATAATTGTAACTAATCTCATTTTGGTGGATTTTTCTCAAACCGCCCTAACTGTCCCAGGATTATTGTCCAGTCATATCAGAATCGCGACATTACCCCCTCCATGACTGGACAATAATGTCTTTATTGTTTGTATGGTTGAAGGAACTTCACATGTACCTGGTTAATAATATAACCCCCCGCAGGTTCCTTGATGGTGTAGGCATCAACCCCAATTTTCTTAATGATCTTAAATGGTCCACTCCATATGCTGGAGAACTTGTTCCTTCTTCCAAACCCATGCTGGTCATGAAACAGGACCAATTCCCCTACCCCAAACTGTGGAAGACTGTGGCATCTACTTTGGTCAGCTTCATGATCCCAAATTTTCTGGCAAGAATATTAGAATATGCCTCGGTTTGGAGCTTGATCAGCGTGTTCATTAAGGTAGACAAATAGTGGTGAGGTTCAACTCCGCTGGTATCCTCCACACAGGAGTAAAGCAAGGCAGGCAGCGCTGGATGGCGTCCATAGAGCAATTGGAATGGACTCTTATTAATTGCTGAGTGGTAGCTAATATTGTATGTGAAGACAGCGGTGGATAAAAGGGTGCTCCAGTCTGACAGCGGCTCATTTACAAGCTTGCATAGTTTATTTAACAAAGTCACATTGACCCATTCCACCATACCATCAGATTCAGGGTGGTAGGGGGTAGTTAAGACTCCGCGGTTTGCCATGAGCTTTTTCATCATGGCCAATATATGTGATGTAAAATTGATTCTGTTGTCCATTAGGATAAATTGCAGACAACCATAGCGCTGTATGACGCACTCCATGATGAACTTGGCAGTAGTGACAGCTCTTAAATTCTTTTTTTTAGTACTATATGGTCCTAGCTCTTAAATCCTTGATAGCCCTCGCTTCCACCCGTTTTGTCAAATGGTCAATGGCTACTATGATATATCTGGAGCGGTTCATGCCAGTTGGCAACGGCCCCACCACGTCTAACAAAAATATATGCCATGAAAACCGAGGTTTAACTAGCTGGTATGTGGTCTTCCAGAGGTATTGTTTCTCCACTTGGCACTAATGGCAGCAACCAACCATCCTGAGCACATAGTAGTGCATAATTTCTTAATAGTAGCAGGGTAACAAGAACTCCAGCATCTTTTTAACCTTCCATGACCTACTGCTTTATGGGCATCCATAATTATTGCAGGCTGGGCAGAGGGTTTTGAGAAACTCAGCGTCGATTCCCCAATCCACTTATATAATTCACCATTGCTCAAGAAGGTATCCTTCCTAAGCCCATCTAACACTTTGATCATGGGCAGCGGCTCATCTTGATATTTGTCCACAATTATCTTTTCATACATTATGTCAGCCACATTCACTGTAATGGCGATTGTGGGTAATCGGGGAAGACAGTCTACATTCTGATGATTTGCCCCAGGATGATGCATGATCTCAAAATTATATGCTTGGAGCTTCAAAGCCCATCACGTGAGCCGCCCTTCAGGTTCCCGCAGATTCTGTAGCCAGCGTAAGGAGGCATGATCTGTTACCACTTTGAATTTTACCCCATGAAGGTAGACCCAGAATTGCTTATATTCATAAATTACTGCTAAACACTCCCACTCGGTCACAGTGTAATTCAGTTCAGGCCTGGTTAAACAGCGGCTACAGTATGCAATGGGGTGCTCCACACCATCATCTTCCTTTTGTGATAATACAGACCTTACAGCAGAAAGCGAAACATCCATTTGTACAACAAACTCTTTTTCAAAATTGGGGTATTGCAAAACAGGTGCGCTAGCCAACGCGGTTCACAATACATCAAAAGCGGTTTGACATTGATCCTTCCAGATGAAGGCAGCGTTTTTCTTAAGTAGCTCAAAGAAAGGATCCCGTTACAGCTGAAGTTGGGAATGAACCGCCAGTAGTAACCAATCATCCCCAAAAACACCTGGATATCCCACTTATTTCATGGATGAGTCATCTTGTGGATGGCTTCCACCTTGGCTGGATGAGGGCTAAGCCCTTTAGAGTCTACCACTAAGCCAAGATATTTCAATTGTTCCTTAAAAAGCTGGCACTTTCAGGGCTTAATATAGGTATTAGTATCAGCTAGGCGGCGGAACACTTGCTCCAGGTGTCCAAGATGCTCCATGAACATTTGCAAAAACACGTTGATATCGTCAAGGTAGACAAGAACGCAAGTCAGCTTTAGGTCACCCAAAGTAGTATTCATAGCCCGCTGGAACATAGCGGGAGCATTGCACAAACCCTGTGAAATATGTGTAGGCTGAAACATCAGTTTGAGGTGCTTATAGCGCACTTTTCTTGTTCCATTGCTGGCAGCTCAATCTGTCAGTACCCCAATATCAAATCCATAGCAGAGAAATACTTGGCCCCACCTAACCAATCTAACGCGTCATTAATTTGTGGAAGTGGGTATGAATTTTTTCATAGGCTTGTTAAGCTTCCAATAATTGATTACTACTGAATTGGAGCCATCTTTCTTTTTGATAATTAGTACTGGCATGCCCAGGGACTTTTTGATGGCTCCAACATTTCTTGTTCCACCAATGCATCTATTTCAGCAGACAACTTCTTCCGCTGCCTTTGAGCAACAGATAGGCTGTGACCTGATAGGGGGATGGTCTCCTGTGTCCACCCAATGCACAACCCTTCGAGTGCAACCCAAGTCATGATCATCAGTTGTAAAGATGATGTGATACTTTTTAAGCAGATACATCAAGCTGTCCTTCTGATCCTCTGATAGACCAGTGAGCGCCTCCCAAGGAACCACAGTCATTACACTGAAGGTGGTTTTTAAAGGCAAGCTGAAATCTTCCCAAGAACCAAAGTCATATATCCGATGGACCTCATCAATAGGGATCAGATGTAGTTAAGCTACCACTTGATGCCGCTGAACCTTCATCACCTCAGTCAATTCTCAGCGTTTGTGGCCCAAACCACCAAGTTGGTTTTGCACATGGTATGAGCCACTGATCAACCAAATTGGACAATATGATGATTGTGATGATTGCCAAATTATAATAAAACTTTAATGAATTATGTATGGAGCTATCGCCCCTTATTATGACCTTTGTTTTACTATAAATTGTAGTATTATACGCGCTCTCCTTTTCTCCTAGAAAACCTCTAAACCTTTTATCTCCATCAGACTTTTTATACTTCAGTTCCCCAGCCAGATGCATCCTCAAATTGGTACACTTCTCTTCTACTTTCCATTTCGACTTACTCTCATCTTGTATCAAATCTCGGCATAAATCCTCTTGATTCGCCAAATGCCTCATTTTGAAGCTCTTAGTTTCCCAGTACCAGTTTGATTCCAGCAGATTCCATCCATTTCACCATATATTGACTTAGAGCTTATCATCCAGTCATATTGGAATTGTGACATTACTCCCTCCTTGACTGGATGATAAGCTCTTACTGTTTGTATGCTTAAAGGAATTTTGTGTGGACTCAGTTGATAACCTGACCCCCAGCGGATTCCTTAATTGTGTAGACAACCATACCAGTTTTCTCAATAATCTGGAATGAGCTGACCCAAATGTCAGAGAGCTTATTTTTTTATCCGAATCCATGCTGGTCATGAATAAAACGTAAATCCCTACAGCAGATAATGGCAGACCACTCCGGTGCTTCTGATTGGCCACCTGGTCACGGATTTTCTTTGCTAGAATTGTGGAGTAAGCTTCTGTTTGCAACTTGATTAATATATCCTTGAGTTGATTTAGATATTGCTGAGGATTCAACCCACCAGTGTCCTCTACACATGAATATAGCAAGGCAGGCAGAGCTGGATGTCGACCATACATACAGTTGAAAAGGGCTCTTACCAGTGGCTTAATGAAACTGATATTATATGTAAATACCGTTGTGGGTAGGAGGGTGCTCCATTCCAAGGATTGATCATTTACCAATTTTAGGAGAATGTTCACCAAACTTCAGTTAAACCTCTCTACCATCCCATTAGATTCCAGATGATATGGGGTGGTCAAAACCCCACAGATCGCCATCAGATTGTTCAACTTTGGAAGAATATGTGAGGTGAAATTGGTTCCGTTATCCAATAAAATGAATTGCGGGCAGCTGTGTCACTGTATAACACACTCCATGATGAATTTGGTAGTAGTAACCGCGCCCAAATCATTGATGGCCCTGGCCTCCGCCCATTAAGTCAGATGATCTATGGCGATGATAATATATCTGGACCAATTGGTACTAGTTGACAGAGGTCCTACTACATCAATAGAAATGGTATACCAAGCAAACCGGGGTTTGACCAGCTGATATGTGGTTCTCTTATGGAATGGTTTTTTCACTTGACACTGATGACAACAACTAAATGTTTCCAATACATCGTAATGCATGCTCTCCCAGTAGTATTGGGATTGCAACATCTCCAGTGTTTTCCGCAACCCTCTGTGGCCTACATCCCAATGAGCATCCATAACTATTGCAGGGTGGGCCAAAGGCTTAGGGAAACTCAACTTTTGGTCGCCAATTCACTTACATAGTTCTCCTTCATGTAGAAAGGTATCTGCCCTAAGATCATCTAGTACCTTTATCACATGCGGCGGCTCATCCTGGTATTATTTACCATCATCTTCTCATACATTATTCCAGCTAGATCCGCTGTGATTGCGACTGTTGGCAGCCTAGAGAGACAATCTGCATTTTGATGTTTCACTCCTAGCTGATGAAAGATCTTGAAATCATATGCTTGCAGCTTCAATGCCCAACATGCGAGCCGCCCTTCCAGTTCGTGCAGATTCTGCAACCAACGCAAGGAAGCATGGTCTGTTACAGCTTAAAATTGTACCCCATGCAGGTATACTTGAAACTATTTATAAGCGTAAATTACCGCTAAAAAATCTTGCTCAGTAATGGTGTAGTTCCATTCATGACAGTTCAAACTTTGACTACAGAAGGCAATAGGATGCTCCACGCCATCATCATCCTTTTGAGATAATACTGCCCCTATAGCGGACGGTGAGGCATCCGTTTGTACTATGAGCAGCTTATCAAAGTTGGGGTATTGAAAAATGGGTGCACTTGCCAACGCGGTACGCAATACATCAAAAGTGTTCTGGCATTGTTCCATCCAATTTAAAAAAGCATTTTTCTTTAATAGCTCAAAAAGCGGGGCCCTGATGCAGCTGAAATTGGGAATGAACCATCAGTAATACCCAACCATTCCCAGAAACACTTGAATGTCCCGCTTATTAACTGGGAGAGTCATCCTGCTTATTTCTTCCACTTTAGCTGGCTGTGGTTTAAGCCCATGTGAATCCAAAAAAAACCTGAAGTATCAAAATTGCTCCTTAAAGAAAAGGCACTTTTGAGGCTTAATTTTGATATTAGCTGTGACGAGGCGCTGAAACACTTGCTTCAAGTGGTCTAAGTACTCTGTAAATGTCCGCAAAAACACAATGATGTCGCCAAGATAAACTTAGATGCAGGACAGATTTAAATCGCCTAAAATTATATCCATGGCATGCTGGAATGTAGCCAGAGCATTAAACAACCCTTGCAGCATGCGCGTTGGCTGGAATAATCTTCTCAAGGTGATAATTACACATTTTCCCATTCTGTTAATGGAAATTTGATCTGCCAATACCCCGAGATCATATCCATGGCGGAATCTAGTTCGCCCCACCCAATCGGTCTAACACATCATCAATCCGCGGAAGAGGGTAAGAATCCTTCTTTGTTATGTTATTATGTTTATGATAGTCAATATCCACTTGATTCATGCCATCCTTCTTCTTTACGATGAGCACAAGTGATGCCCATGGACTGTTTGATGGCTCTAGCATTCCTTGCTCATTAAGTTTATCTACTTCATTGGAGACAACCTCTTCCGCTGCTTTTGAATGTCTGATAGGTCGTGAACAAAAGGGAGGGTAATCCCCATATCTATCTGATGTACCACCCCTTGAGCGCACCCCAGGTCATGATCATTGTTAGCAAAAATATCCTGATACTTTTCAAATAAGGCCATATCCTTATCTTGTTGTTCCGCTGATTATCCTGTGAGCACTTCCCATGTTACTACAGTCAGTACGCTGAATGAGGAATGAGCTGGTAATTTGAGATCTTCCCATGAGCCAAAGTCATGAATATGATGAACTTCCCCAATAGAAACGTAGTGTAGGTAAGCCACCACTTAGTGCCACCTGATTGTTATTGTCTCCTTCTGTAGGTTTGCGAGCAGCACCTTCACCTCCCCATTCCCAGGAAACAGTAACCCTGGAGCCACATGTGGTTCAAGCCATGAGTGCTGATGAGGCGCCAGGTTTTCTCCATAAAGCCCCTTAGGGACTTCAATTTCAAGCCCAGTCCCTATTAAGCCCTGGTGTCGAGATGGTAAGCTTAAAGGGCGCGTTGCTTGAAGTGGGATTCCCTTATACCCATATATCTGGTTGGGAAGGATCTTAGTCTGCCGGCTCAGTTGCTTATAGTGAACAGGGATTACTCCATCACTGTATGCTAGATTGATCTTGCCGGAGTGGAATGGATCCATTGGGATTCCACCAGAGGAAAAATACTGGAATTTGTTGACTAAATATAGTAATGGTTTCTTCCACTATATCTATCACAACGCCAAATTACTCATGAAAACCGCGCCAATCAACATATTGTAGTGGTTATTTGGCAAAACCACCGTTGGAGCAGACAACTGAACAGACCCAAATCGTAGAGGCAACGTGCTATATGCTCCTTCTGAAACAGTGCTGTGCGTTCCCACTGTCCCATATACTATGCGATGGTCCACATCCAGTTTCAACATAAGTTTAGCCACCAACCGAGTGGAGACTATGTTCACAGGTGCTCCCATGTCTATGATAGCGCGGATTTTCGTGTTTTGAATGAATATATCGCAATAAGTACATTCTGAGTAAGAAGAATCATTGGTGTATATTGCTTGTACGTTCAAGGGCTTTGTGCTACCCAAAAAAGAAGAAATGCCCATGCCAACTTGAGGATACTCCCTAGCAATTTTCTCCACTGGAATGGCTATGGTAACCCCTACTAAAGGAGTGATGTTCAGTGAAGGATCCAGTTTGCTAATGCCAGTCTGTTCCAGGATCTGCCATGCATATGGCTTCTGCACGTCCTGGAGAAGCTCGGCCTGATGGGGTAAGCCTTTAGTCATGAAAGCATAAGCAGGGGTATCCAAGGAAAGCTGCTGGTATAACACATCATCCAATTGAGGGTTAATTTCTACCCAGAAAGATGTTTGGGGATTGTTGGGGACAAGTGATATGGATTTAGCGGAGCTAGAGCGTCCCGTCTCTACTCCACAAGAGCTTACCCTGCTCGATTATCCTAGTTGGCATTGCATACACATTTGGTTAACTAGGGCAATTGGCTGCATAATGCCCTCTTTGTCCACACTGGAAGCAAGTGTTCATAACTGGTGTGCATTTGGGCCAGAAAGGGTATTTTGACTCACGTTAGGTACAACTACAATCCAGTGGCTGATAGCCCAATCGCTGTGACCTATATCCTGCAAGGGTTGGAGCGGGGGCAACAGCAATTTTTTAAGCTACATTGGGGGAGCTGTTCGTGGCAGAGAGCCGTCGTAAGGCGTTCATGATCTGAATAAAACTGGTATCCCCATCCAACACATGGGCCATAGCGCTATATAGTTCCCAATATGGTTTGACAGCCGCCATCATTGCTATGCTTATATCTTCAGTGGTTAAGATATTGGCCCCAAGAAGAACGTGTGCTTCCACTGAAAACCGCTCAGTAAAGTCTGACAGAGTTTCATTTTGGTCAAGCTGTATAGTTATGAAGTTGGCTTTTCATTGATACATCCTGGTAGTGCCCCCAAACAGCCAAATGATAATTGCTTTTACTTGTGCATAAGATACCAAGCTGTTAGGAAGATAGCAGGTCACCTGATGAGCGCTTTCCACGTCCAAAGTGGACAGCAACAATTTCGTTTTTTTTGATATGTAGCTCTTTCTACTGCAAGTTTAGGCCGCTTAAAGTAATAGTGTATGTTCCCATCATGACTGAAAGGAGGTAATTTCTCAATATGAACAAATTCGCTTTACTCTGCAAACTGTTCGTTAATCAACTGTTGCAGCGTTTCGTATTGTTGTTGCAATTTCTGGCGAACTCCCCTTTCTTCATTCAGTTGCTTTTCCACAGCTTGTATTTTTGAAAGAACTTCTTCAATTATATAAGACAAGCAGGTTTGCTGTTAGAACGGAGGAGGACTCCTCATTGTAGAGTAATAAGCTTTCTGATTGAATTTGAATATAGTTGCTTAGTGGGCCCCCTGTAGTGAGCACCACAGTTGATTCTCAACGTTTGCGGCTTGATTCTGCCAAGTTGGTTTTGCATAGGTTATGAGCCACTGAGCAACCAAAGCGTACAATATGAGGATCACTAATTTATAATTAAACTTTAATAAGTTATGTATGTAGCTATCGCCCCTTATTAAAACCTTTATTTTACTATAAATTGCAGACTTATCTGTGAGCTCTCCTTTTCTCCTACAAAACCTTTAAACCTTTTATCTTCCATCAGACTCTTTATACTTCAGTTTCCCATCTGGATGCATCCTCGACTTGGTACTCTTCTCTTCTGCTTCTCATTTTGTATCAAATCTCGGCATAAATTCCCTTGATTTACCAAATGCCTCATTTTGAAGCGCTTAAATTCCCAATACCGGTTTAATTCTAGCGGATTCCATCCATTCTGCCATATATTGACTTATAGCTTATCATCCAGTCATATTGGAATCGTGACAACCAACTTCTGCAGATTTGCTACCAACACTTTTACTTCCCCCTGCCCAGGTAACAATAACCCAGGAGCCACATGAGGTTCGAGTTGTGATTGTTGATAAGGCCCCACAACCTCTTTGTACAGAATGCCCGGTATATCAATTTCAAGCTCAGTCCCAATTACGACCTGATGCCCAGAAGGGATATTAAAAGCGTTTACAGCTCGTAGCAGAATCCCTTTGTACTTGTATATCTGGGTTGGGAGCATTTGGGTCTTCTGCTTCATTTGCCAATATTTTGCAGTTATCACACCATTGCTATAGGCGAGATTAATTTGACTAGAGCGGATTGGGTTATCTGGCACTCCCCTGGAAGTAAAATAGATGGGAATCCGTTGTCCCAGGATAGCTAGTGTCTCTTCTATCATGTCAACAACAGCCTCATAGTGGCGCATAAAAGCAGTCTAATCAGCAGATCATAATTTCTGTTTAGTAATATTACCACCAGTGCCATTATAACAACAGATCCAAACCGCAAAGGAAGCGCGCTATACGCTCCCTCAGAGACTGTGGTTTCCATTCCCGCGGTCCCATACACCATCTGATGGTCTATGTTGGGTTTTAAACCCAACTTTGCCACCAACTTAGTGGAGACAATGTTAACAGGTATTCCTGTATCGATTTTAGCTTATACTCAGGTTTTGCTACCACCATGTCACAGTAAGTGCACTCCAAGTAAGATGAATACTGTTTATTTACTACATGTACATTCAGCGGTTCATGTTTTCCAAGGAAACCTATAATACCCACACCAACTTTAGGGTATTCTGTTATAATAGCGTCCACTAAAAAGTAGACCTCTACTTCTCTTAGAGACAACACATTAACTAATGGTTCTAATTGGTCTGACAGATTTTGGTCAAACATTTGGCAAGCGTAAGGCTTTGGCTGCTCCAGAAACCTTGTGTCGGACATTTTTTTGAATTGTGATTGGGTCAGAACATTTACTCCCCCAACTGGCTGCTGGTAGAGGAATGTATCATCATACTGGGAGGCTTCTTCTACCTCTAATAAAGTAGATTCAGTGGAGACATATGACTTTGAGATAGTGGAAGTAGAGAGTCCTGTATCTACTCTTCTCTGACTTTTCCCTGATAACCATGATCCTGTTATACTTGAGGGATCTTTCAATAGGGGCACCATCGTCCCATGTGCCCAGTGTGACCGCAATTAAAGCAACTTACTCCATAGGGCCTACGTCTGTGCTTCTTATAATTTGTCCCACTTGGAAATTTATCTTGAAGATTATCGCATAACCAGACCCACATTGGTAGACTGCCTGCTGTTGATCAGCATAGTTAGGGCCGAAGCAGTACTATGGCGGTTGTTGCTCAGCAGTTATGGGACAGATGTTAGGCTGCGGGGAGTAGCCTGGCATGATCAGAATCAACTAGTGCTTCCCTCATCATGGTTAGGGTGAGCCTCAGTGACAGTGTGAATCTGCTCGATATTGGGTGGAGGGAAAGATACAGCTAACTGATGTACAAATTGAACAAGTTTAAGAAGAGGTACATAGTCCTCTAACAACAAGGCCATGACATTGTAAAGCTCAGGATATGGCTTCACCCCAGAGGCCATTGCAATGCATACATCAGCTTCAGCTATAATCCCAGCCCCAATTAACACATGTGCTTCTGCCATAAACTTCTCAGCGAATGCAGTGAGAGTCTCATTTTGTTAAAACCCGATGGTCAGGAACTTGGCTTTCCGCTGCAACATCTTTACTTTTCTGCCAAACAACCGTATCACAATCTCTTTAACTTCTTAGTATGTAAAGGAACTGTCTGAAATGTAACAAACAACTTGATCAGCACTTCTGATATCCAAGGTGGAGATTAACAGTTTTGCCTTGCACCGGTCTGAGGGACCTTCAGTTGCAAACTCAATTTGTCAATAGAACCCATGATTATTCCCTTCACAATCAAATGGCGGCAGCTGAGCACAGAAGACTTCCTGGAGCAGCTCATCTTGTCTTTGTATCACAGTGTCCAATTTAAGTTTTAACTCCTCATATGCAACAGTATATTGTGTCATGCAGATTTCTTATCAAAGCAAACTAAGAGAGACATAGCAGGCAACTGAGATGAAATTAGTTTGTTACTGATCAATGGGCCCCCTGTAGTGAGCACCACTGTTGTAATTTGGCGGAATCTTGGAGATATGCCGTAAGGGGTTTGCACAGGGTTTAGCCCACTGAGCAATAGAACCAACAATATGACAATCGTGGCCCTCAGTACCAACAGAATAAACGTTAATATAATAATTATGGGGCACTTGCTCCGACTACAATACTTTATTTTAATATGATAAGCTCCGCGAATCCTCTCTGTCCTGCTCACTTTTTCCTATTAACCAACAACCCCTCTTAATCGCCCATCCCTCTCATATAAGGCAGCTTCAGATGATACCACCCTTGTTGCTTGGATTATTTGGTTCCACATATTCTCCTCATTTCAGCTAGTTATTCTTTGACTTCCTATTGTCTAAATTGTAGGCGATTTAATTTGTATACATCGAATAGCAACATCGCCCAATCACCTTATTTTGAGTCAATCCAATATACCCAGTTATATCCCAATATCGCCTCATCTTGAGGCACTCAAATAATCGTAACTATACTCATTTTGGCGGATTTATCTCAAACTGGCCTAAATGTTTCAGGATTATCATCCATTCATATCAGAATTACATCTTTTCACTAATTGAGTTTATCATGAATGGCAGGAGCAAGTAGGCCAAGCTGGTGATATTAAAGAACTCTAGGACCCAGAGAGTCAGGAGCTCGTGATTTCCAAGATCAGTCAGATTGAGATGTCTTAACAGAAAGCGAAGAACACTATTATTAAGGAAAATGGCAGAGCAGAGATGGGAACTATATGGAAGACCAACTTTCCCAAAATTACTTAAAGAAGAATGATTAAATATAGGGTTTTCCAATTGCTTCTACTTTGAGGCTCAGGCGCTATATGGCGTGATAGTCTAGAACAACTATGATGCACATACTTCCTTTCAAAACACTTGTGAATCTTACAAAGAACTTTAACTGTCATGCTGTCCATTTTAACAATGACTTTACATACTGCAGATGGTGAACTAACTCTGCCGCTGTGCTGTGATCTTTTGTGCACCAAATAAGGGGTACTGCGATAAAAGAGGGAACTAAAGAAAGCTTTTCCATCAGAAAGCTGAAGAGAACTGCTTGACTGCCACCAGAACTGTTAGGCCTGGAATCTGCCACATCATGTGTCACCAAAGAGCCTTATATGGACACTTCTAGTTAATGGAAAGCTAATGGGCCCAAACCCAAGTTAGATCACATGGGAGCGGCGGAAAACAAATATTATGGAAATAAAGTGGGCAAAGTAGAAATGTGATATATTACTTCTTCAGGGCCCAACTATCCATAGTTTAAACTATGATGGAACAACACCCATCTTCTTTAATCCATCCTCACTGATGACATAGTAGTGGCCACCACACACTCATGCCGGGATGACACTATAGTTCATGAAGAGGAAGAAGTATTAAAGCCCTACGTACATCATCTTGAGCCGTATTGATTATTAATTGATTCTGCCATTATGCCACATCTAGAGGAAGTTAACGTGACTATCCCCTTGAGAATCAAAGTATACTAGCCCCTACTTTGCGGTAAACTACAGTCCTACTAAACCAAGATGACAAGCTTGGCGTAAACCTAAAAAAGCCACAAATTCTTACTCTTCTGAGGGGTCATCTAGTAATATTATTTTGGGCAAGGTCCAGGTCCAGGCTATAGTAGATACTGGGGCCATTTCTAGTCTTGTATTTGCTAAATTAATCAAAAAAACAGGGATTACAGCCAGATTTTGAACACTGCAAGGAATACGGAACAGTGGGACTCAGATAAATTACCTTATTAGGGGCCTACAACGTGAAGCTTTTAAGGGTCAGTTCGTTCATTGTGTCACTCCCACAATTGTCCTACCAACCACCCATTACAATAATCTCATTGGAATCTCTTTAAAAAAGTATATGGCATCAAAAACAATTTAAAGGAAAACCTCTAGCAATCCTCAGTCATAACCTTACAATGTAATGTGGGAGCGGAGACTAGCATACAGAAAAACGAGTTATGTTGTTTATAGATCTGCCTTAGATAGATTAACCCATCAGTTATCATAAAGACTGACATACTTGATATTTAACACATCAGATCTTTGTATCAGAAGACATTTTTCTGAGTGCTGGCTACCAACTGACCAGTCTGCTCAACCAACAGGGCATAGTGAACACAGATATCAATCTGAAATACTAGCGGGTCTATATGGTATAGTGTTTTTGCACTTCAACTGCTCACACAAAGAACCATCGTAGCACTTGGGCTCATAACCCAGATCATGGTAAAATTAGCATATGACTATCTAACTTCTACCCCTAATCAAAATAAAACAGTACTAAATAATCACATCCTTCCATATAATACCAACAGCAGAAATGTAAGGCGTACACAAGTCTAGCACATGGAGGAGTTTGGTTTTGAAAAAATGAACAAAGGCATCCGCTTAGTCATACCCATGAACCGCTGGTTGTCCTAACAGAAGATTAAAAGGATTAGGCGATTGCCTTATGCTAAAAACACAAGATGATTTTTTTAATGGACGATTTTCAATTGGATTGTGACAAGGACTTACTACATAATATTTTTTAGTACTAGTGGTGATCAACCCAAGGGGGGGTCCGCCACGCATCTTTATTTGTGTTATGACAAACAAAGGGTTTATCAGATAAAATAAAAAAGTTCTATAATGTGCCGCGGCATTAGCCTAAGAATCCATATTATAATGAAAAGAGAGGGCAGAGGGATTTTCGTCCAATGCCAGCTTCAGGCTTTGGGCAAAGGTAGACAAAAGGGGGTGGGAGTGTCATTGGCGTGCGGCATAAGGAGAAAGAGGTGAGGGTTTACCTTTACAATTATTCCAGCGGTGTGCAACACCTTGACATATTGGGCGAGTTTAGATTTAACTAAGGTTATAGTTCAGGCACACAAGTGAAGGATTTTAAAGTTGGTGGGTTTGGGGATAGTTGGGGTCATAGAGCGAAGTTCTCACCACATTGACACACTCATGGCCAGAGCAAAAGCCAGTTCTTTAACATCGATTTTGGCGTTCTCAGGGGAATCTAAAGGAAAGCTAGGTATATTATACCCCTCACAAAATGGCTTAAACGCCGTTTAGAGGGCTTTGTGGTTGAAGGAGTTGGTTGGGGCAACAGCTGCATCAATAGCCTTTTGCTGAACATTTTTTGTAAATTTGGGAATCCATCGCAAGGATGAAAATGGCAGCAGGAAGTCAGGTTGGGGATTTTTTGAAGATTCCTAGCCAGTCAAAGTCAGGATTAATTCCGTTAGGATAGTCTGCATCATCAATCCATTAGAGACTCCAAAGGATTTGACATACCTGAGCTGGGCCAGTGACAGCATTTGGTTGTGTGGCAAATGCTGATTGGCGGTTCACAATAAACCACCACGATTCCACTTGCGCATGAGCTGTCATCTTCTCGGGATTGGGTTAGGCGGTCAAAGCTTGGGTGGGTGGAGCAGTAGAAGCACCCGCTGCAGTTGAAGTAGTGGACGTACTACATCATATTGACCTTAAGTCACTAACTGATATGCCTCCATCCCATCTGTTGGTTCAAGACAGTGGCTGATGATGTCAACAAAGTGGTCTTCTCTGGTTCATAAGAGATTCTGGTACCATCAAAAAAGGCGTTGGTTGTCGCTGATCTTAACAATGAAGAAAAAGGATGTTTCAATTTGAGTGGTAATCAGCTACTGGCAACATAACAACATACAAAAATAATTATTTTAACCCCTTTTGAGTCTTAATAATGCACTCAAATGAATTAGGGTAGCAAAGTAATCTCTTCCATGGATCTGATTTCCAGCTACGTTTAGATAGAGATGCCTCCAGATTAACAAGAAAAATTTGTCGTTATTAAAACCCAATGATGTTCCAACCCACGCAAATGCTTCAGGGTTATGTAATACCCCTGCTATATTACAATAGACCATGTCAGCATACTGGGAGATATGATGATTTCTTGCATCTTAGTTTACACAGACGACATAAATGTTATCTCAGGGACATTTTGTGAGCACCTGTAGCATCTGTAGGAAGTGTTCACCTGCTTTTAAATCACAACGTAAAAGTCAATCCCAATATGTAAACTTATTCTGGGAACAACTCAAGTACCTGGGCTTTATTATTATCTAAGAGGGCCTACAGCCCCAGACTGCCAAAGTGGAGGCCATGAGAAGACAAGAACGCTGGCCAGCAAGAGGAATATCCAGGTTTTTAAGTGTGTTCAGAATAGGTGGCGGTTATAAAAAGCTTTAGTAAAGATATATAAGACGTTATTCCACATGTTAAAGAAATGAATCCAATTCAATTGAATGATGAACTATCAGCTAGCTTTTGACTGGATTTGCATCAATCACACCTTAGCAAATACTCATGTATATTTTTGATTAACCATCAGTAATCTAGAAGAAGTGACCCTTACTGCCATAAGGGGCCATGTTGTACCAGCTCAATTACAAATCAGTATAACATCAAATAGCGTACTGCATCCAGATATTAGACGTACACAAGCAGAACTATACCGTTATTAAGAAGGAATGTTTAGCAGATATTTACGCATGTAAGCAGTTTAGTGTCTAGGATCATTGAGTTCATATTAAGGTAGTAACTGACCAATCCTTGCTTATATGGATACTGGACCTAAAGGAGATAGAATTACGCCTAGATCGCTGGACGCTAATGTTGCAGGCATAAGACCTCAAGATTCTGAACCATCATGGAATAGAACATCAGAACGCTAACATACTGCCTTGGCTACCTACCGTCGCATTGACCACCAACATAATGGATGGCCTTTATGACAAAATGATGAGCAAGGAATATGATAATAAACCAGAAGATGTACATCGTGCTTTTGAACAACTGATTAAGAAAAAAATTGTTAGATGGAAAACTCTCCAAACTAATAAAAGGCTGCATATACATTATGCCACACTTAACCAAATGTACAAATCTAATAAATGGCAGCTCACAAAGCTACAGGTCATAGATGATTTAAGAAGCTCTAAGAACAAAAACAGCACAACTACTGATAAAAATGCACATAATACTTACAAAACCCTCGGCTACTGCATAGAATGCCAAGAAAAAGCCCCATATCAGAAAAGCACTGTGTATCAACTAGTCAAGCCAAACTTCGCTATCCACACCATGTCAATCAACATCATGGGACTGCTAACTTCCAGCGGAGACCAATAATTATAATGTGGTGGCTATTGGCCACCTTATGAATTGGTCAAAGTATATACTGATTAGAGACCAAGTAGCCGCAATGACAGCAAAATTTATTTTGGAGAACATTATTTATAAACACAGTTTCCACATCTCTTTATGATGAACAACGGAAATAACTTTAATTCCCAGGTAATATCCAAGCTGGAAATTTGATGGGATCCACGGGGTCCTATCAAATGCTATCATCCTAAAACCAATAGTAGGTAGACAGGTCAATTGGTACTCTTTATTGTGTCCTATGGAAATTGGCGTCAGGCAGACCATTCAGTCAGGATCTCCTCTTGCCTTCTGCATCTTCACATACAATATTATATTCCACCTACTAAAAGGAAAATTTACCATCTTTAACTCCTGTACATGAAAAAAACAGCACTAATTCCAATCCTATACTTCTGTGTTCACAGAGAAGAAATGACACCCAGTTATACTTAGTGAACCTCGCTCAAACGTTGATATGGCTCCAAACCAAGGCTTACTCTAATGAGTTGCCTAGGAAGATGAGATGTAGAGCATGGCAACCAGAATCATCATTCTTTGTCCTGTCTTAGCATAAGGGAGCAAGTACTCCACCTTTTAACATGGGTTTTGGTGGTTTAGCCATCTTGAACACATCTCTAAGTGGCTGTTTGAGATCAAAGATAAGACTTTTAACGAAACATATATGCTCAAAGACCTTATCAAAAGACATACCATCAACAGAGTACCTGCTGAATTCTTAAAGCTTTTCCAGCATAGAGTTGACACTAGCTCCCTCCACCCAATGATCCTATCACCTGCCGCAGGCATCCTTTTGATCCTCTATGTCTGGTCAATTGGGGCGAAATGTTAAATATATTGGTCTTACCAACCATTTGATATCAACCATAGCTTTATACCTATAATGCCCTATAGGCCTATCCGATCCCTTGTCCTACTAATTGTATCTATTAGCAGATCAAATATCAACTAATAAACAATCTGAAATTTAATTAGCATTCTCTGACCAAAATCTATATATTTATTGGGTAATGCATACAATCCTTACTTTCATTGGATCAATTCCTATCCATTTGTGACTGAAGGTCCTGTTATCTAAATCAGTTCTGTTTTTATCAATTGAAATTACCGGAATTATTAATAAATATTTTATGAGCATCTCTGTTGACCTATACCCTAAGATTTACCCGATGTTGGAGCGATGATCACCAAGATGTACTAACATAGAATGACGACCATCTAATCACATCAGAAAAGTGAAAAAGCCCATTAGTGGCTCATAAATGGGAAACTCTAGAATATTTGGGATTTTCAGAAAAGGCTGACATTCTAGAGGTAGGCTATAAAATATAAGGGCTCTGTATTGGAATGGGACAGATGCGTTAATGCACATTCTGGTTTTACCTTCCAATTGGCATTTTTGTTTAAACATTATGATGGATCTCAAACTCTGGAAGTACCTAACAAAGTTTTTGGAGGTGGAGAATTCATCTTAATAAAGGCTTATAATCTTTCGAGTTTGACATTTTGGGGTTGTAGTCTTCACACATAATACCGTTTTTGTGCATATATACCTGTACCAATCTTTCCCCTTTATAATCTTGATTACAAGATATGCTGGATGGCCTATGCATGTATGAGTTTGGCATTATCAGTTAAACTGTGGTGCTAAGTTTCTTTTTGCTCACCCGAGTGTAAGTCTAAGGGGAGCGTCCTCTCTATTTGGATCGTGGGTGTTCCCTTACCATCCAAGAAGGGGCCAAGAAGGCCGGCGGCCCCCTCATTACCCAGGGTGATCTTGCTCATGTGGTAGACAAGCGGTGGGTAATGGAGTACCCTTTGAGGATTTCGCCCCCAACCCCAGTTCTTACATCTGAAGAATTAATGGGGCGAATTAAGGAAATATGTAGTAAGTTGGCAATGAATTGGCACCCGCTTGGGGCAAAGGGTCAAGTACAATTAACATTGGCAAATCTTCAGTGTTAATAGTCGATGATTGCAAAATATCAGAAACAAAGCACAGTGGACGCACATTTCTCAGTAACCAAAGCATCTAGTGTAAAATCCTTGGAAAACCCACCAATGGCATTGGGACATTGGGAAATGTTGTTGCAGGTTTGAAACCTGCCCCAGAAATATTAGGAAAAAAACCTGACAGGCTTACAAAATCTATGAAAATTATCCTAATGTTGAATCTTTAGAGGAACTTGTCAGTGGCATTGGTTCATTGGGAAATTCTGACGTCAGTTTGAAACCCTCCCTTGCAGTATCAAATTCCTCATCCAACTGTTCTCGTTTGGTCCAAAAGATGCTGGAGCGACCAGTTGCAGGTGGGTTGGGCATTTCAAACCTGTTCCCAACCTCTAGGAACCGCCCCTATGCGGGGTGGCTTTGGGAGGTTCGTGCTGCCCATCTGGTGATAAGCCATCACTCTAGCCATCAAACGCAAAAAAATTGGCAATTTGGGTTTTTATTGATGAACTGACAGTGACTCAAACCACTGCCAACAAATTTGAAGTCAATTAAAATTATTTCATTTTTCTCTTCACTCAAAGTTTGCCAGGTTAGGAAAATCTTGAGGGCCCCAATCCCAAACTTTTCTATGCTATTCCCAAATCAATCATCTATTTAAGCAGTCATAACGCACTGAGTACATTGACGGTTGATTTATAGTATAAATCCAATAAAATCCCATATCCCAAAGTTATTTTTTTATTAAGACGAAATTCAAACCACTCAGTCTAATCACACTTTTTCCAGCACCCAAACCCGCGGGCCCTGGGGCTGCAACATCCTGGTTCATTGTCAGGTTGCTATTTGCAATTAAAGCCTATTGGAGATCTCTGTTTAAATCTTTCCCAGCACATTTAAACGTCATATATGCAGCAGCGCCCCTGGCATTTGAGCTTGCCTTTTAGTGTTTTTGCATCCAGACTGGCAGGCAAGTCTAAAGTTTATTTACCGATATCATGATACCAAGGACCTAAACTTTGGTGGAAAATATCTGACTCTCACTCTTTATAGAGACTTGGCGTTTATTGCTCCACTAAAAGTCTCTACAAATGATTTCAAAAAATAATTGTGCATTTATCCTAACTTGAATCAGCATTTAAGACTTAATTATAACCAAAGCTTTCTACTGAGTGAATTTCTTGGGACTTGATGTTCATAGCAGATCTTCTGTCCTCTTTTAATTTGTTTGGACAGCTAAGTTATAATTAAGAACTCAAATCTCCGTGTGGTCATTGTTATTAGCCCAGGGGCGCGTGGGTCTTGATCCAGTACTTTTTTCATGGAGAGTAGACTTCTTATAATAGTCCATTAGTTAGCTTCAGAGACAGTTTTTTATCGATATTTTTTGTTCTTTGGGGAGAAGCTGCCAAAATATGTAAATACTCATAAAGGGATACCCTGAAGTCAAGAGTTCTTGAAAGAATAGGTACCAACTATTTTGAAAAATTTACTAATACCAGTTGAAAATTATTCCGTCAGTGTAGGTTACATTGATGAAAAAGTTCCAGTTGGTTAGAGGAACCTTTTCTTCCTAAAAATAGGTTAAAGGCAACAACTGACTAAGATCCTCAAGATCTTTTCTTTATTTTTAGAGAAGCTTATTAGTTTTGAGGAAACTGGTACCAAATTAGGAATTGATAAATGCCACTTGGAAACACTATATTAGGTAATCTGACTTGTGTGGAGCTAAAAAATCAGAAAAGCGCTATATGCTTCATTTTAGTACATTCTGAGCCAATTGTTCTTTATTGGTTAAAGTTGTCCATACAAAAAGCAATCCTTGATCTCTTTGTAAATTACCTTAATACTACATTGATCAAAACGCCGTTCTTAAAGATTTCACAAACTCATAACTTTCCAAAAGTATAATGATATAATTCCAATCGAAAGTAGTAGTTTTGATCCGTAAATAATGTAAGAACAACGGAATTATTGACCTGATTATTGAGAGTCTTAATCTTCTCCCCAACATCCAAGAAATGGGTCTTTAGAAGGTTTAAGGTTAAAGCCACATTGACTTCTTTCAATCAAGAGATATGTCAGTCTCATTGGATTTCAAAAACATGCTTGAGGTATAAATTGTGTAGCATACAACTATTAATAATTTTGTGCCACAAATTTATTGTGCTTAGTAAGTTGGAACTGGGCTACAAATAGTATTTGACTAGAGGGTGCTTTACCAGAGAAAATGATCAAACCTGATTAGCAATTATATTGTTTTAAAATGAGATAGATGGTGTCCAACAATAGAGAATCCCTTTTTTATTGTTAGTTATCTTTTCTCTGGTCCTCATCGTCTACAGACAAGTGATATAATTTATGTTGGATGATATTTGGAAAATTGGCGATATAAAGGCCTTTTAAAGAAACTAATCTATTAGTTCACCTCACAACTCCCCATTAAAATTTTAGTATTGACATGCCTCTGGAACAACTTCTACATTAATTTTAGGGATGCCTGGACGTTGGTTATACAAATCTGATCACTGTTTAAAGCGGTTTAAGTAATCTCTCATTGCCTTAAGTATTTGATCAAGCCATTCTGTCTAAATCCTTGACTAAGGCGTGAAATAAAGAGCTTTGTAAATCAGGGTAGACCTTGGAAGCAAAAAAGATCGTTTAAACATCAAAAAGCGATCACCTTTTTTCCCAACAGGACCTGAGCCTTTGTTAAACCCGTTGACAAACTAAGTGATGGTTTTTTTTTCAGAATAGATGTCCTAAATCAATCTTATTGGTGGCCATCTTTTTAAGGCTACCAAATCCTCATAACATGACATTCTTAACATCCACAAACCTCGGTTCTCTTCAGAGGAGGTAAGATATGATAAGTTGCGTCTTTGATTATTAAGACTATTTTTATTGTGGTCACTTTAGAATATTGTTTGCTCCATTAATGGTCATATTAAGACATCTATGGAATAAATAAACATTTTGATGTCAATTAAACTTTAGGAAGATTGACGGAATTAAAACTCTGAAAGGGCTGAAAATGACTTTCAATGGGGTATAGGCTTCAAAAGCAGTTTGCAATGTCTGACATGAGGTCTTGGATTTCTAGGTTATTAATGCGGCCTAAGTCTTGGGTATGGGCTACCTGAAAAACAAAGCAAAAGCCAACATTGCGTCAGCATGAAGCATTATGGATTACTATTTCTGGCAAATATGGATCCCGCCTCTGATGGGTTTCCATCATTTTTGAGTCTAGCTTGAGATAGAATCTTTAGGATTGTAGCAACAGCATCCTTATTTGTTTTTTGGCCAAATGCAATGATCCAATTTCTTTCATTTCTTCTGTTTATTCTAATTTCAGTTTATTCTGTTTAACAAGGAAATCTCAGCTCTATGAAGATATACTGAAGATTTGATTTAAGCAATTCTGTTTTCTTGTCCTCTTTAATGACTTATAAGACTTGGGTTATATAATAAAAGTTTTTTTAGCCTGCAATACATATACAAACCATTGTGAAGGGCGACCCATTTATTATTTAATGCTTCAATATCTTGATGCGTGAAGTCTTGCTGGCGCTAGAGAAGTTTAGCTCTTAATGTGGTAGATTATTAGCTTCTGCTTAATTGCTAATTTGTTAAATAATATGTGCATCTTGTTAAGTTCTGTCTGTGTTTTTCTAATGCTTTGGATCGTTTTTTATAATTAGTTGAGACCAGCCAAAAAGATGGGCGTCCACGCCTTTTTATTTATTGTTTCAATGTAAAACTGAAGCAAAAAACGTCTTACCATGGAACATTATCGCTATCCTAGGCGACCATATCAGATGAGGAAGGGGGTAAGGAGTTCTTTGGCTATTATTGCTTTAAGGCCAAATAAGAGGGAAACCAGAATTGGTAAGGATGTTTCTAGTATGAGTTTAAAGTTAGAAAATTCGAGGATTTGTATTGTGAGAAGCTCTGAGGTGTCCTGAGAAATAAAGTGGTTTTTAGTAGCTACTTATCGTACTATATAAAGTCTGGTAAGCAGCATAAAACTCTTAAGCTGTTGGTGGGTTTAGGTATATTGGGTTTAAACAGCGCTAACTTCACAGCGTTGAAGCATGCATGAGTCATGGTATGTGTAAGCTCCTCAATTTTATAGTAGGAAACTTCAGTAAAGATCTGATGTGAAATTTAGAACATCAATCATGTGAATTAAAGTGTTCATGGCCTTGTGAAGGGCTTAGAGGTGGGGGATGTTGCTGGAGGCAGAATGCGCTTTGATGGCGAGCATATAGTTGGTTTTGTAAATGAGGAAGGCAACTTTAGGGTAGAAGCATCACTGAGGCATGTGCGAGGGGGATTAGGGATAATATAATTTGGCTAATTCAGATTCAGGAATGCTTGCTTGAGGAAAATCATCCTCAGTAATAAATTTGAGAGCTTTGTATAGGATATTAATTAAAAGAGGGGCAAGAACCAGGAGATGTTTGAATAATGAAGGATCAGATGCCAACAAAACACTGACTGCAGTAATTTGACTGGAGCTTGAGTGACAATCAGCTTACACTGCTTAAGAATATATTTTGTTAAGCTGGCGAGTTTGAGTGCGGCTACAATGTTTGAGTAAGAGGGGAGGATAGACCCTCATTTGAAAATGAAGAAGCTTTAGCAACAGGACTGATAACTGAGATGAGGGGCAGAGGCTGTTACAGTGGCAGAGTAAGGGCACTTGCACATTGAGTGGCAAAAAATGGAGCACAAGGGGCAAACTGAGCGGAAACTTTTGACTCAAGCTCATAATGGGTGTTTTGGGGGTAGAACGTATTATGGTGCGGGGGGATTGAAAGGTGATTCTCTCTATGGAAAGGATGGATAGTTTCAAAGGCACAAGGAACTAAGGGGTAGCTGGCCCCATAGGGAACAACAGACTGGAGGACAGGGTTAGAGCTGTAGACTTCCAAGACCTCCAGGAGTCATGGCAGAACTGATCAGAGTGAAAATAGTTTGAGTAACCCGGTAAACTAGACCATTATATTGGCATCTGCCAGAATTGAGTACTGTTAGGGGAATATGGGGATTTTTTTATTAATAATGGCATCTTAGATGGAACCATAGGCTGGTTCTCACTAGAGGAGCCAAGGCAAGGTACTCTTTAGATCGTAGAAAATTGATTATTCAGCAGGTTTGAATAATAAATAATCCATCTCAATGATGGCGGCAATTACATAAGGGAAGTAGTTCCCATACTCAACTAAAGTCGAGGCACAAGTTGCTCCACAATCACTTGGGGCTTTCAAGCACCACCAAGGAGTGCATGAGGTGCTGATCTAGGTCTTAAAGGGGACAACAAACCAATGGAAAAAGGCTGCTGGGTGAGCTAGCCTAGGCGCGCTTTAGCAGGAGCTGAAATATTCCAAGGGGCGGTTCAACACCACTCCATGTGGGCAGTAAGCATCAGATTTGATGAGAATCATATTATTGTTGGACATATGGAAGTAGTTGATGTAATCTTGTATAACGAAACTGAAAAATTGGATAATAGAGTGATTGAAGCAAAAAGAAAAAAGTCATTTCACATATTTAGCTCACATAACTTCAACTAAAACATTATTATAGGCAATTTGGGTCTATTGATTAAAAAATAACCTTTGTTACATTAGCATTAACACCTTTATTATCATTGTTTATCAGCCTATTTTAATCATTTATGGTTCATCAGGTTGCTAAGTCCTTTTACTCAGTTGATTTTTGTGGAATGAATTGTGGTTGGTGCCTACTTCTTTTTTTAAACCCTAGAAACTGTTCCTGAATTTATTTTATGAAAAGATTAAAAATCCTCTTTGGGCTACTGTTTTGATTTGAATCCTCCATTATGAAAGTTGGTGCTGGACAATAGTCATATAAGATTTTATACAGATGGCCAGAGATAACCAGTAACTTATTGCCAAAGCGCTTAATGATGCTGATGAATACTTTTGTTTTGCTTTGATTTATGCCATGAGACTGTTTATAATTCTGTAGTGAATGCTCTTGGTTAGGAAAGTGGTAAAATAAAAAAGAGATTGAAGTTAATTATTGCGTGAATAAGAAGTCAAAATCCTCTCAATAACATTTGGAGATCTGCTATGTTTGCTAAGTAGTGGAGAAGTAAGAATTACACCCTTTAAATTGATGTTTTTAATCCACCCTATCTTAGTTTGGGCTATATCAGAAGTACAAGGCAGATTGACATCTAAAAAATTGAATGGGGGGTTTTCACCCTCTTCTCTTGCGTTGGGAAACATGTTGTTTATTATTCCTTAGGAGCTTATGGTTGAATGGGCTCCCTGTAGTGAACACCAAGATGTAGTGCGTGTCAAGTTCCCATTGCTGCACAGGTCGAGTTCTTTCATTATACTCCTGTTTCCTTGATCACTAAGCTTTTGTCCACTTATAAGGTCCTAAATTGCTGGATATTATATAGAATCACTACGTTATATCCAATTTATCAACTCCTGATATAGTAAACCCTACTCCAGGAATAACTAATGAGTACCAAATAAACGCAGAAAAACTATTCTTATATGAGACAATAGAAAAATATCCTATAGACGACCTCCTAGAATCAGAAAATTATTTTGCAGTGTTGAGTGTAAAATTGATAGAGAGTACAAAGATTATAATATGTATAATGTAATTTGACATATTGGTACCCATCTTTTTGGGAATAACTCATGAAAGAATACAAACCAAAACAGAATACTCTGGATTGGCATGGTCTTTAAATGGGAAAACTTACATTAAAATGCATTGATGACTAGCCTTTTGCGTTAGGTTTAATTACATCAAATTGATAATGTAAAATGGGATAAAAAGTTTGCTATCTGAGTTTAGTCAAGAATTATACATCAGTTGCTCTAGGTCCTTATTTTATGACGGTTAAATTTTATTTCTCAAGTTTTGCAAAAGATGATCTTTCTGTTTGACACCAGCCAATAATTCAAGGCTTCTTATAATCATTTGACAACATGGAGCAATGGATTGAGCAGATGGAACCCACATGACTATCCTTTGCAAGTTGGATTCCTCCAAGCCCTGTGCTATTTTCACTATCTTCCTCTGCTTTGCTAGTTTTAGAAATAGATCATGTAAAGAAAACTGTCTTGTTAAGTGGGTTGCCTTGGCACGTCAATATTGGACGCAGACTAGTATGCGGTGCCATTCCTGGAAGAGTTGAATCTTGTGATGAGAATGAGGTTGTGAGGTTTCTGGACAAGTAATAAGAGTGAGAGTGACGGCGATGGGTTCTAGTACCGTTGTAAAATCTAGTTTTGACAATTTAAAGGAAAGTTGAACCTAAAAATTCTCCTTCAGTAGGGTTAACAGGTATGACCTTTAATTAGACTTAATTTTTAGCATACCAAGAACCGTAGATCTTGGATAAAATTAACTAAAATCTTAAAGCTCTAATATAAGTTTACTATATGAAATTAAGTAATAAAAATACCTCAACACCCTATTATGAACAGGGTTCTGTGTTTTTGGGCTGGTCAAGTGGGGTGGTGCTCTTAGACAAACAACAATTTCCATGATTGGAACCTTACCTAATTTACAGATTCAAATGGGGTTTCAAATGTCATCTTTTGCTAATATCTGAATAATTGCATAGGACTAACTGCGTATTTTTGTTAGGATGATCCACATTTTAAACATCAGAGTTTTCTTTAGTACCAAGAACTTGTTGACTTGATCAAAATTCATTAGTCACTTTCCTTGTCCATTTTATGACGTATTTTTGATTTGTTTCCATTGGATTTTGACCTGTGGCATATCCCAGATATCAGAATTTTCTATCTGAGGATCCTACTATTTGGGCCTTTGTTGTGAAGTTTTTTTTACCTGTAACACACTTCTTTGAAATATGCCTAAATTCAACACTGTGCTATACAAATATCTGCACATACAGTTCTGCCATATTATACAAGTAAAGGTTTTTCACTAGAAGTTGCTGTGAGGCGATGGACGCAAACATTGGGGAGCAGTTTACTTAACGTTCCTCTATAATATTTACCATAACCCTAATTATGTCAATGGCAGCGTATTAGCCTGGTATCTTTTTTTTGGTTCTAAAGGGCTCAAAGTTCTTTTCTTTTTGATATCTGCATCTGGTAACATTACATTACTCTTTCCTAAAGGACAGGGTTCAATCCCCCTCAGGGGCTTTTGCAACACGACTTTTTTGTGTGGGACTGGAAGTTTTATTACTGCTACGAATTTAACTTGGGTATGGGTGGTGCTAGTAATTCTGGTGTTAAAAAAAGAACTCTGTAACTATAGCCTGCCTGTTTTTTAATTTATTTGTGGGTGCCCAGTTAGATTCTAATCCAGGAACCCTTTCATTGACACTTATCATTGTAAGCTACGTTTGACATATTGAGAACGCAAAACCTCATCCACCTCAAACTTAGGGTGTCCTCCACCAATTCAGATTCAGTTTCTTCAGGTCTTTCCCCTTATATGGTATTAGTGAAAAGAATTAGATGTAATATGTGAATACTCCAATGGGGGAAAGTTGAGAGTTAATGGTTTAATTTTTATGATTTTAGAATTTATGATTTGACCTGCTCATCTTCAAACCAGCGTATGACAGGTTACTATAATATTCAAGTTACTTAATATTAACCTTAAAAGAATCACTGACTTAATTATCATAAGCACCCGGCATTTCTTTTCTAAAAACTGTTTGTCTTTGTTATTTGTTTTAGTAAAATGTTGCTAATCTGGTGATGAAAGTTCTAGATATGCTTACAAAGTTGTCATCTTAGGGGGAAATGTTGCTGGTTTGAGGATTGTTGGAATTTTTACTCACCTTTCCAACCATCTAAATTACCATGGATTGCTGGTGATAAAACCCTATGGCGATTGAATCAGATATCAGTTGCCCTAATTTCAGGTTACTTATGTTTGGGGGATTTTAGGTAAATTCTCCAGGTTTGGATCTGTTAGGGGATCAATCAGGTAAATGTTTAAAATCTTTTCAGGCAGAGTTGCTGACAAAATGGGGGCATCTGATAATTTTTGATGATTAATTATCAGGTGTACTGATTTGATTGGTTAGGTTTCATCACTGACCTATTGGGAATTTAAGGAGCAAGTTGCGATGTGAGTGGGTGCACCTGCAACTAGTGAAACTATCAGTTGGTTTGCAACTTGCTATGATGGGTAACAAGTCACATTACCTAATCAGGTCGCTCTCAAAATATGGTTGGTTCACTGGGATCATGTGAAAAATGTTAGGACACATTTTCTGACTCTTTCCATTTTAAGTCTCATGGATATACATCGATGGAATCCTAGCCAGGATGGGGAAGACCATCGCTGGTGATATGACTAATGGAAATTCAGTGGCAATGGCCGCCGTTTCATTGAAGAGGTGCCAACCAAGAGTTAGGCGCCAAATATCCTCTATAAATTCCCCTGATAATTCACAATAAAAAAGGAGTAAATAGCAGAATAGAAAAGTGATTCTAATTTATTTATTTTTAGTAAATTATTGCTGTGTGCTTTAGTTGGGATCTTTAGTAGGATAAAGAATAAGGATCAAGGATTCTTAAGAAGAGAAGCTGAGTTTAGACTGGAATTGCTGCCAACTAAATGTCACCAGAGAGAAAGGCCGTAAACTAGGGATCTGAGTGTGGTTTAAGTTAGGCGGATAAGGATATAAATTCTTGAAGACATCATGAGTATTTTTAGGAGTATTACTGGTCGAGCATTGGACCAGAATTGGTTATCTATTCAACTGTGTATAATAGTCTTCATACTATTATCAATTAATTTTTATTTATTATTAGACTATGCAAAGCGTGCACATACCAAATCTGTGCATTTAATCAATTAGGGGTTTTCAGTCTTTAACGATTAGTGAAATAACCTAAATTTTAATAATTGGTGCTCATTACAGGGGTTTAGTTAAGTAGGATACATTAATACAAGATGTCATATAAGGATGAGTTAAGAAAACTCTGGACAGAGTTGGCAACCATCAAAAAGAATGCCTTTAATTCTGCTGATCATTAAGACAAAGCTACCTTGGAGGAAAGAGTTATTAAGATTAAAGAAAGAGTCAAAGATGTCTCTAATTTTGGTAATGAGTTGCTAGAAAAGGTAACGTCATTAAATAAAAGGGAAGGAGATCTAGTTTGAGAAGTTCTAACCTTAAAAACTGAATGTGAATCAGTTCACATTCGCTTACAGGCATTCAGCGCAGATATAGAGCGTCTGATGAAACAGGTCAAATATTTGAAGACTCAAAAATATGAATGTTAGCCCTATGTGGTGACCAAAGCTGACTAAAGGACCCCAAGAACTCCAGTTGGGAAGTCAAATATTCCACAAAATATGCCAACTGCATTCACAGCCAATTTTGAGATGACTCCCAAGATCACTCCTCAGGTCAGTAGAGTAGCTGAACCAAGAGTGGTGGCTAGAAAAATTTGGAGGATTTAAAGTATGCTGAAATTACTTACGCTCCATTGGTATAACACTCTTGCGTTTTTCCAATTGTTTGACATGTCAATGTTCAGGTATGGCAATCGTCAAAAGGCTTTGGTGGTAATGAAAAATTTAGACACCAATTGTCAGAACTTATTTCTACCACATTTAGGTGGGGTCAGCTGGTCATATTTGAAGGCCAAGGCAGCCATCATAAAAATTTGAAAGTTCCATGCGTATGTTAAAGCACAAACAGGAATTCATGGGAATCCAATTCCAGAAGGAATAATCCTTACCGATTTCTGCCCATAGTTTCTACTAAGAATCGCAGATTTTGGTCAAGCAAATGTACTGGACAACTTTGACTCATGGATCTCAATGCAAGTAGCCCTTCAGCTTTATTGCAAAATACATAAAATGTGTTCTCTGTGTTTGTTACTGAGATTATCACCTCAAAAATGGTGGATAATTTGAAGATATTAGGATCTACATTCAATGCCCCAATAGAGTTTTTAAACCAATTCCTGTGAAAAAATTTTCCTACAAAGGGACTGAGAGCGCTAAGGAGTCCAATAATCGAACTGTGCCAGGAAATAAGACCAAGGAGTTCATGCAGATTGATAAGAAGGAGAAACGCTGTTATTGGTGTTAGGAAAAGGACACTTTGCTGTTCAATGCAAGTAGCCTAAGAAACAGATCAATGTAGTCTAGACGAAAGAGTCCAAACCAACACAGGAGTCAGTATAAGGGCCACGGCCTAGATGGGGAACATCTAGAGCTGCATATAAAGCTATTCCCCCTGATACCTTATATGAAGAAATTGACATTAGTGACCTGTTTATCGATGATGATGTGCAGGATCAATTATATCAAGTGGTCAATTTAGATGTTAACACAGTAACCAGATCCAAAGCAAAGGGGATCAACTACAAAATAATCAAGGAAGTTTCTTGGCCATATGCATGACAACTAGGGGACAAGATTTGAGCTGAGAAGAATCTGGAAGAATTGACTGAGGTCAAAGTTGATGAGGCAAACCTGTCTATCCCCCTTCGCGTTATCAATGAATTGTTTCCTGGTCTATTGGTGCAAATTATTCACACCCTCAATTTGGCAGGTAATGCTGCTATACACTCAGTAAATATGATTATACAATACTCTGAACGTACATATATTGGAATACTAGTTAATCAAGTATATGTGCAGGAAATAGTTAACATTGAAGCGCAAATCAATAATGGCTTGACCAAGCTGGTGAAGAAGGTGAGAATCTTGCCCAATTTATAACACAAGAAAGAATATGGGACAGCTAGGCTGATACCACCATCTCCTGTGGAGCGTATAGCACTTTGCCATCCAATTTGGATCTTTAGTGATATCCGCCCCAGAAATAGCTTTGGACAACCAGAGCTATGATATTCTGATTGGTACGGAATTTCAACTGAAGTAAAAAGTTATATGTAACTTTGAAAATAATATGTTGACCATATTGTGTCAGACGTTACCATTAGTTGATCATAAAATGGGGAACTCTACTGATAAGGGGAATTAATTTTATCAATCTGTTCTACAATGATAACATTGTCTTATTTGTTACCAAATTATCTGGCTGAAAGGGATGAGAAATTCTAAAGGAAAACCTAAAAAACTGGGGAATTCCGTTAAGGATCATGAGTTTGAGAGCCATAACGTCAGGTTTGAAAATCATAGTCAGCACGGGAACAATGTTGGAGGTACCTGAGATGCTGTATGGAGAAGTCAGAAGCCGCTGGAAGAAGTCCAGAGTAGTGCCTTGGGTGGTTCTAAAATAAATATGCTGGGCTATGGAGAAATTCAAGTTTTTCTAGCGAATTTGAGTGTAAAACTGATGAAAATTGAGAAGAATTAGATCATCATATTTGTTCATATAATATTATTAGTTAATTGATGAAACTACACAATTTTGGGATGCTCGATGAAATGGGATTACTGGCAGGGATGTCTGAAAGCATCAATCTATTGGCTGATCAAGAGCAAGCACTAATCTGATGGATAGACTTCAGGAGGAGGTGCTCAAATTTTTCAACAAGTATCAGGAAGTATTTGTCTAGGATGACCATGATTTTGGATGCATGAGGAATTTAATCCACAAGGTTAACACCAGGGAAAAGATGCTGATAAGAGTGAAACCGATTTGACAGTTGAAGGTGGATGAAGCATTAGTGAAGAAGAAATCAGTAAACTAGTGAAGCATGAGCTTCTAGTTCTGTTTTCAAGTCCCTGGGTGAGCCCTATCATGATTGTGAAGAAGGACAGCTCTAATTGGGTGGTGATCAATTATTATAAGCTAAAAAAGATAATGAAGAAGGATTTCTATTTAATACCACAAATCGACGATGTGTTAGATCAAATAGGAGAAGCAAAGTGTTTCTCTACAATGGATCTAATATATGGATACCGGAAATTGATCTGCCAATGGAAGTTCAAAAGAAATGTGCATTTTCATCGTGCAGGGGCTGTATCAACTGATATGGATGCTGTTGAATGGTTGACTGGACCTAAATCATTGAATACTTTGATAGGAGAAATAATAATATTAGCTTATGCTAATTTATTATGTATCATATCAAAATGTACAGTGATTATGGACTAAAAATATCCTAAGTATCTGAACTTGGGATCCGAGGCTTAGCAATTCCATTTAATAATATTTAACTATGATGACACAGGCCCAGGGGCTTTGCTGATTAAATTAAACTTTGTAATAGTTGGCTCAATGACCTGGGCTCATGTGCTTTGTTAGTTTATGCCATAATTAGTCTATAATGTTGATCGAATTTTTCAATTGAATTAATTACTAATTAGTGTTAAAATTGCCTTGGTATTTGCTACCAATTGCTTTGAAGAACATCAGTATAGCTATCTGCAGACGCTTCAGAAACGCTGTTTTGAGATATTTATGAGTTTGACACTGACACAGATGCCGTGTGAGATGCCCCAGAATCAAAAGGATTGAAACCTATAGATGAACTTATTATGTGTTTCTCTGGCTAAGTGCCATTGAGAAATGAGGCGTCATGGGTAAGATGTGGTTAACAATAAACCCTATAAATTATCTCAAAGTTTGTAGTAATAAACACAAATCATTTATCACTACAAGTTAATTGTTTAATATACATGCTTTTTTAATTAATACTTTCCGTTGTATTAAGATGAGAAATTACTTGGAATCAGAATGATAAGGGCAGTGAATCGTTGTCCAAGTAAACAAAGAAGTATATAACTTTGAAGTATCATTTCCAATGAGTTTATATCTTAATTATTGTCACCATCTGGTCTATTGTCTCCATACAATAGACGCTTAAAACTCCAACTTATCTTAAGAAGAAGAACCAGCCCAAATGAATATGCCCTAAAATTTAACAAAAGGCGCTCATGGCAGGGAACGCAGTTGGTGACCACTCTGAGCATAGGAGCAACCCCTGGCTATATCAATCTTTCAAGGATAAATTTACAAAACTTAAGATTCAGCGGACATAATGAGTCAACAAATTGATAATCTTACTGAAAAAGTTACTTTTATATTTGAGGAAACTTAATACTACATAAAGAAGTGTTTGATCATAGAAATTAATCAGAGAGAAAGTTCGAGTGATTCTGACAAAAATTTCAAATGACCAGTCTGAATGAGAAAATTGCAATACTGAAGGATTGGGATTAGAATCAAAGCCAGCACGCCCAAAGCAATTTTACTGACAGTGATGCCTCTGAATATTATGAGATTTATTATAGGCCACGTCAGCAAGTGCCACATAGATTGTTTGCTTTGGCCAACCCAAGTTCCTCTAACTGTGGCGCAGCACCTCAGCGCCCTGATACGCCTGGTTCAAACCAACAGAGAATTAATTGAAATACTCATGAGCAGGAGAATGATAATTACAAATCATCAAACCTACCTGCTTTTAGTAAGAATGGAAATACAGCCACTTTTACAAACTCTCTTAAATGGCCATGTATGGGGAAATGACCATAATAAAGCAGCCACTATGATCAACTGCTTAGATGAATGGAGTATTGAGGTATTCATGCTTCATTTAGATGAAAACCCAACCTATGCCAAAATCAAAGGGGCCGTGCTTCATGAATTTGAGGTCCAGAACAAATGTCAACTAGAAAACCCAAATTCATGAATATCAGCTTTAAGAAAGATAGGGGGTGGAAGGTGAGTCAGTAAGGGCATATGGCTACCAACCTGAAGGATGCGGGTTCGATTCCCACCCTTCGCACATTGATTAAGTGCCAGCCAAAGGAAGCTATTGGCGGTTAGTAGGTCTAATAACACGAAAACCTTACCCATGACGTAACCAGAAAAATTTGAGTCCTGATCTGGAGTTGGAAAAACTTTCTTCGATGGAGTTGACCCTGTTCAGGTTTCATGTCATTTCTCTCTTTCAGTAATGTCTGTCCCCTGGTTGGCTTGCCTCAGTTAAATAAAAATAGCTTTAAGAAAGATGAAATGATTGATGACTTTGTGTATTGATTCTATTGTGAAGCTCAAGTTCTCCTAGGCGCAAAGGCTATGATCACTTTTGATGCTAAGATTGCATTACAACATGCAGTACAACCTTACTGAAATTTATCAAACACTTTATTATCTGCTTTTATGTAAAAACTTGCAACATATGAATTGGTTGATTATCTGCGTGGATGCGCACAAAATTATGACCCTCCTAATACTGGATACAGATCAGGACCTGCTGCCTCTGCTGGAAAACCCTACAATACCAATAAGAATACTGACAGTTATCCGCCTGTGAAAACTAAGCAAAACTCAAATACAAGGGCCTCAAGACCATTAAATGAGATTATTTGCTATAACTGCAATTGTAAAGGACACTTTGATTCCCAATGCTGTCAGCATAATGTTAATGTAGTCCTTTCAGATAACGCACAGGTGGAGGGAAAAAAACAAGTACAATGGATGTGGGATGCTCTATTGTTCCAAAAACACTAGTACACCTGACAAACAAGGAACGCAGGCCACAGGGCCTCAATTACCAGCAAAACGAATTCTAATTTAACACCAAATATTAAAGTATTAACGTACATGTGGTAACTCGCTCTCAGAGTAAGGTTTTCATATCTGAAGCCTCTGAAGTAGTCAGTAAACTATATGTGTAAAAGATACCAGAGAATATTCTGGCTGAGGGGTTGAGAAATGCAGCAGATACCCCAGGCTTGAAAGGGGTGAATATAGCTATGTCAATTGACACATTCATCAACAAATGTCCTAGCATTGTTTTGAATTTATTGCAGGGGAAGGCCGACCATGGGACGGACACTTCCAAATATGACTCAGGAAAGATAAACTTAGTACCAGGAGGGGGGCACCCCAGAGAAGTGATGCTATCTCTTGTTGCCAGCGGGAACGCCACTTATGGGGAGGGGGAGGGAACGTGTGAAGGGGCCGTAGCCACTATTAATCACGTGTGAAGGAAGGGGTCTGATTTGATGAACCAGACTGGGAACCAGGAGGAGATCAGCTGTCGGCGACGTGGTGGGAGATATCCAAACATCCACACTTGAAAGTGGTCCACCAAATGAGACCGGAATATGTAGACAGCTTCTGGGAGGGTGGGGATGGAGCCAGCGATGGCATCCAAGACAATAGTGTGGATAGTCCACATGGCGATTGAAACCACCAGAGCATGGAGGGAGGGTGGAAGGGGGGAGGCCATTGATGAAGCAAACATATCTTTTGACAGACTGAAGGGATGCATTTGATCCTGGCCTAGCAGACGTTGGACTTCGCGCCATATTACTTTAGAGGTGGGGCACTTCTCCAGGCGGGTGAACAGCGTTCCATACTGGCCACACATGACACAGGATGAGTGTAAAGCGTTAGAGCGCTCAGCTGTACGATACACCCACCTCAGGCAGCGCCACACATGACACAGGATGAGTGTAAAGCGTTAGAGCGCTCAGCTGTACGATACACCCACCTCAGGCAGCGCCACACATGGGAGCGGACTTGAGGCTGCAACAGAGGATGGTGTGCGTATTTTCAGATAGTCTTTTGGGTCTCAGTGGAATAAGGGATGTCCATCATGTCCAGGTAGTCCACCCTGGATAGGACTTGGGGTCGAATGGGGATCACGCCATCATGGATGGGTAGCCCCTGTACCTCTTGTGTGAACTGAGGAGAGGGGTGGCCTCTTCAGGTTGTATGTCCACTAACATGAATTCTCCACTCTGCACTTCACGTGGAGAGTAGGATTCGTTTGTAGTGAGTTTTAGTCCCATGAGGACCTGTGGCCAATGTGTGTGATGCGAGGTATTTCATCAGGGAGTGGGGGTTTGATGGATTGTTGAGGCCCAAGGCTCGGGAGAAGTTGGAGTGGGCCGCATGGGACCAGTGTTGGGATGGGAGTGTAGGAGCGTTGACAGCCGCAATCTAGGTGCCCAGGATCTTGGCAGCATGGGCTTTGAAGTCAAGCAGGCCCATGCCACCTTGATAATGAGGGCCAAACATGACCTCTAGCCGTACTGGTCGAGGGCGGCCTGACCAAAGCCATCCTTGCAGCAGGGCATACAGGGATTTGAAGAAGCTTGGGGGAGAAGGGGATGGCGTGGGCTCCGAACCAGACTTTGGATAGGAGCATAGAGTTGGCAAGAACAACTCTGCCAGTGAGGGTAGTAGGGTGGGCTCTGAGAGAGGCGATTCGCTTTGTCACGTTGTCCAGTATACAGCACTCCATTACTGCTGACGCATATCCGCCTGCCTCTATCCACACGCCCAGATGGCGCACCAGTCCTATGGTAGGACGTGGCACGAAGGGGAACACCAGTGGAGCGGTGTGTGTTGAGTTAGTAAGGCGTGGACATGGGCGAGCAGATGGGCCGGGTTGGGAACTACTTGCTGGGGCCCAGCAGTTCTGAAACTGACCAAGGAGGATGATTTCGGTTTTGGAGGCATTCAGTGTCGCGTTGCTTACCCGGGAATATTCCTGGATGAGGGCTTCAAGCGCGCGTGCATCTTTGTTATTAGACATCCCCACCACGCAATCATCTGCAAATGCCATCATCTTGACTGTGGTTTGGCCTGGCACATGGGCCCCAGTGATGTGGGCATTCACATTTCGCAGTAGTGGGTCAAGGCTCAAGTTGTATAAGAGTGGGATGAGAGGGTCCCCTTGTCGCAAGCCCCTTTGAGGGCGGACTACTTCCATTAGGAAGCCTGGGCCATGCACTGCCATTGTCGCAGATTCCGTGAGCAGCATCACCCAGTTTATGAAATGGGGGGTAGGCGGAATTGATGGAGGCAGGCCCTAAGGTATTCCCAGTTTACTCTATCATAGGCCTTTTGTTGGTCCAAGAATACAAGTGCCCCAGAGGCTGTGGACTGACACACATTAGCCACAGAGTGCACGTTATCCCAAATCGACCTTCTGGGGATGAAACCGAATTGTTCTGGAGAGATGGTGGCAGATGCTACAGTCCCTAAACGGTTAGCCATGATTTTTGTTAAAATTTTGGTGTCTGTGTTTGTTAGAGAAATGGGGCGTCAGTTGGCTAAGTCAAGCTTATCCCCTTTCTTAAAGAGTGTGACAGTAAAGGCCTCATGTCCTCCTGGTAGGAGGCGTGTTTCCAACAGGCTTTGGTTGATTGAGGCTAGCAGCAATGGGATATATATTTGAAATATTTTTTGTAAAACTCATATGGAATGCCATCTGGGCCTGGGCATTTTTGGTTTGGCGCACCGCGAATGGCTGTCCATAATTCATTTGGAGTAATTAAATTCATCATTTCTGGGTATCAGAAAATTGTGCGTATATGAGCTCAGTCAAGAAATTCTGCCAACTCGGCCAGCTGAATTGGTTTGGCTCGGTATAACTTGGAGTAATATCTTTGCGTTTTGATTGCCAATTCAGCCGGTGTGTCCATAATGGAATTATCTGATCTTCGCACCTGTGAGCAGGCCACACTCTGGTGTGGTGTGAAAATCTTTTTGAAGAAGTATGCGGTGCACTTGTTGCCTTTAGTGATGCATGTGGCCCTGTATTGGACACAAATCTGATGTTTGTGTTGCCTTTCGAGTGCGTTGAGGTGGGCGGCTGCCTCCGCCCACTTCCAGCCCCATGCAGGGCTGTATCCTATGGCTGTAATGTTGGACTCCAAGTGGGCCAATTCTGCCAGTGCACGTGAGATAACCGCTGATGTGGCTCGTGAGCATCTGGAGGAGAGATGGCAATAGTGGCAGATGGTGTCCTCTTTGAAAGTTGCCCATGTGGAAATGGGGTCCGCGCAAAACGGTGCAACAAATGATTTTGTCAAAGTTGCCTCTTCCACCCACGTGGAAAATCCTGGTGATGCGAGCTCGGGGGGCAGATTTTGTGCCAATGTGGGGCCTTTGCAACTGTGACAGGTAAGTGGTATGTTATCAAGACCAGTCGGTGGTCAGAGAATTCCATTTTTGTTGTTTTGAAGTGGGAGATGTGGGGTTGGAATTTTGCTGGCATTAGAATAAGGTCGATGCGGGTCATGGACCTTAATTGGCCGTTGTGGATGTGGGGACGCATCATGTTTTTGAGCAATGGGGCATGTCACAGCAGTGCATCCATTAACCCAAGAGTGGCTTTTAGAATGCGTAGTTCTACGTGACCCTGTGGGGCATGGGGTGAGGGTGGCCACCGGTCCATTGGTGAGGTTAGCCAACAGTTATGTCACCAACTAGGAAAGAATTGGGGGGTAGTGGGAGGGATTTGACCAACGAAAAAAATTCCTGACGCTCATGTGCACCGTTTGGGGTGTAAATATGGACGATTGTATGTGCAACGTCAGCCCATGAGAAGGTGACAATGAGCACTCAGTCATTTAGGAATGTTTCTGAGGATGTGAATTTGAAAAAATTATTTTTCCAAATTAGCACCCCACAGTGCTTTGACCAAAAGGATAGGGATAGTAGGAGCATTGTTTTCTAAGCTTCCTCAGAACCTGGTGGACAGTGGGACTCCTGGATGGCCAGGATATCCACGAGTAAATTGTTTTGTGAAAAACTCAGTTTCCTAGCCCAGAACGGGGAGGCCTTGAGTCCGGCGATATTCAGCGTCCCTAGAGTGAAGATTTCCCCCATTGCACCTTGGGTGCGAGGGGGTGGGCCCCCAGGCCTACCAGCCTCTTCCAGGTCCCCACGGGCTTTCACAGCAGCGCGGGTGTTAGCAGCAACGCTATCTGGGGTTTTTGTTAATTTTTGCGGAAAGAGTCACGTTGGCTTTGGCCTTCACTTTTTTTTTCCTGACTTCGGACGAATTTTTTATGGTGCGGATAAGTTCGGTGCACTGTCAAGCGGGACAAAAATTTTTTTTCAGTTGGGATAGGTCCCAAGTCAGTTTTGACTTAAGCTTGGGTGCAGCAATTGAGTTAGATTGAATCTCCCATCAGATCCTCAGATTGAGTGGCCCACTCAGCATGGGCCTCCCAATCTGATTGGGTGATGGATTCCTGAGTCACTTCCACTGCAAAGGTCTCCATGTCCTCCTGGCGTTGTGAGTGTGGGATGGTGGTGGTGGCCTTGGCCGCTTCCTTGGCCGCGGCCCTATGGGCCTGCTTGGCCTTCTTCCACTCCTGTGGGGATATGGGCTTTACCAATAGGTAGCAGCCTTGTGCTCCCCATGGGAAAGCCTCCTTGGTGCTTGCAGTTGGTTTGTAGTGCGCCTCTCCGCTGGCCATGGCCGCTGAGGGGTGCTCTTGGAATGTGACGCCCTCCTTGATGGGGCATGCGTGCGCCTTATGGCCAAACGTGTCACAGTGGGTGCAAATGGGGGGCGCGCTGTCCACGGTTACCCAGAATGGGTGGGTGGTATGCCCTGCAATGTTAATAAAGGTGGAGTGCGGGATCTGTGTTAGGTCCTTCACAATCTCCTCAGTTAGGGTCAGAACTGCGATGGCTTTGCCAGTGCACAGGTGAGGCATCAGCATGAAACGTTGCATTTTGAAAGATTGTATTTTGCCATATATGGCGAGACCATCTTTCAGGTGTTGCTCCAAAATGTCACATTTTACCGTAGTAGGCAAAAAGTCAAACGTGAGGAAAATTTGGTTTGATTTTGTCCATCTGGTGCGTTTGGTTTCGATGACCCATTGCCCTTTGGGGAGGTCAACCACTATACGCACTGCTGCAGCCTCATATGCTGCTATTTTGCTTTTGAAACCTAGGTCCAGCCAACCGCGCGACATGGAGTGAGGTGCAATGTACACCGCGGTCGGGAAAATTTTGTGTACATCTTCACAAAATTTTTCCCATAAGGCCATTTTTTTGATGTTCGGATACACACGGACTCCAAATTCCACCAATGAAAGTGGCTGGGAGTGTGGCGTGTTGATGTACTGGTTGCATCATGCTTGCCACATGAGTATCTCCGGGGAAATTGTGACTTCCAGTTTTTTTAGATTTTTTTTCTATTCCGCCAGATTCTCTGGGGCATTTTCAAACGTTAGAGGCCACGGGCCTTCCGCCTGCTCCTCTTGCCTTGCTTGCCCAACTGCTCCCAGACATGGGCGCAGACTAATCTCCTCTATGAGATTATCAAACTAGATTTAGTCTTGAATTGAATAGGTTGCAAAAGTGTTTGCAATGAGAAAGAAAAGTTCAAATGTCCTAGCATTGTAGATATGCTAAAGCATACTCTTAACTCTTTGGATTCTTCCCATATGCACTTAGTAAGCTCTATTGATTCTTATTAAAAAAGAAGAGAAAATGGAAAATATAAGAAAGTATAAAACATGAAAAAACAGTAAATAAGTAAAACTTATAGAAATGAAAAAATAACAAATTAATAGAAAAAAATTTTAAATCTATGAATTCTAAAGCCTTATTGTCAATGAGGCTAAATGGCCCTTCTTTGGGAGGGGAGGAGAGTGGGGTAAAAGCCAAGAGGGGCAGTTTAAGTTTGCTAAGGATTTCTGGAGTTGCAGCAGGCATATAAGTTGAACTTTAGGAAGATGTTGAAGCATAAGTTGTTGAACCAGCCTAAGAAACAAAGGCAAAACGCCTGAGCCAACTGTAGCATATAGAATGAAAGTTTGGAATTTAAGAAGAAAAGTTAATCCAGGGCCAAAAGGCTATTAAAGTAGCATCATATTCTGAAGGTCAAAAAAATTGGATGTTTTGATCAAAGAAAAAAGAATACTCTCTGCTCTAATCCAGTCAAGGAGGGGGAAGTGTTGAAAGGTCAACTGGATCTAGATCATTGGGTACTTTGATAGGGGAAATAATAATATTAGCTTATGCTAATTTATTATTTATCATATCAAAATGTACAGTGATTATGGACTAAAAATATCATAAGTATCTGAACTTGGGATCTGTGGCCTAGCAATTCCATTTAACAATATTTAACTATGAAGACACAAGCCCAGGGCTTGTCTGATTAAGTTAAACTTGGTAATAGTTGGCTTAATGACCTGGGCTCATGTGCTTTGTTGGTTTATGCTAGAATTAGTCTGTAATGTTGATCGAGTTTTCAATTAAATTAATTACTAATTAGTGGTAAAATTGCATTAGTATGTGCTACAATTGATTGAAAGAACATCAGTTTAGCTGTATGCAGACGCGTCAGAAACGCTGTTTTGAGATATCTATGAGTTTGACACTGAAACTGATGCCGTGTGAGATGCCCCAGAATCAAAAGGATTGTAGACCCTCATATGAACTTATTATTTGTTCCTCTGGCTAAGTGCCATTGAGAAATGAGGCGTCATGGGTAAGATGTGGTTAACAATAAACCCTATAAATTATCTCAAAGTTTATACTAATAAAACACAATTCTTTATCATACAAGTAAATTGTTTAATAAACAAGCTTTTTTAATTAATACTTTTCCGTTGTATTAAAGTGAGAAATTCTTTGGGATCATAAGGATCAGGGCAGCGAGCCATTGTGACAAGTAAACAAATAAAAAGTATATAGCTTTGAAGTATCATTTCCAATATGTTTATATTTTGTCTATTGTTATTATTTGGTCTATTGTCTCAATACAAAGGACGCTCAAAACTCCAACTTACCTTAAGAAGAAAAACCAGCCCAATTGAAGTTGGCCTAAAAATTCAAAAGATGCCCTAAGATCTATGTAATCTGCCTACGACGTTCTAGAGGTCCATGGACGCCATTTTAAATGATCTAAAGTTGTCATGCTTCTGGGTTACTTGGACGATATAATTGTGTTCAGTAGTCATTTACTGACCAGTTAACCGCTTTGAAGAAGTCTACAAGAGACTGTCTACGGCTAACCTGAAGAACAAGCCAGGAAGTGTCACTTCTTTAATAAAGAGTAGAAATATCTGTGTTCATTATCAATTTTAGTGGACTAAAGCCGCAAGCCCATAAAATTGAGGCCATAGAGTGAATGGCTGTTCTGAAGAGAGTCTGAGATATCCAAGTGTTCCATAAAATGGTCATAAACTATAGAAGATTTATTCAGGATTTTGCAAGAATCGCCGAGCCCCTCTTTCATTTGCTGAAGGATCTGAAAAAAGGATTTGTTTAAAAATGAAGAGGCCTGAAGTTCTTTTAGTGAATTATGACATAATTTGATAGATTCTCAGTTATTAAAATATCTGAACGCTTGATCAAAAATTTATATTATATCCTATGCTTAATTAACAGCAATTGGTGCCATCCTGAGCATGTGGATGAACTTGGGGATGAACATCCAGTAGCATATGTGAGCTGGACGCTATCAGTAGCTGTTAGGAATTTAAACATCACTGAGCATGCTTTCTTTGCGGTATTTTATGCATGTAAACAGTTTTGGGTTTATAAACATGGAACGCACTTTAATATGGTGACAGACCACTCCTCGCAGCATTGACTACACAATCAAAGAGAACCAGAAGGACAACTGGGCCAATGGGCATTGAAGCTACAAGCTGATGATTATGAGATAGTCCACCGAGCTGGAGCTTCTCATCAGAATGCAGATGACTTATCGAGGTTACCAATGGTCCAAGTGGTAAACCATAAAGCGGATGAGCTATTCCAGAGAATGGTCAAAGGAAAAATCAGGAACAAGCCCTTAGAAATCCAAGGTGCGCTTCAAAAAATTATGGAAAACACTGAGACCATGGATGTACATGTTTTTAAGATGATCAATGGAAAGATGATTACTATTTCCAAAACTTTTGGAATAAGTGGCTATTGTTTAAGCTGTGCATAAGGTTGTTGGGCATGGAGGCCTACAGATGATGACTAATCACATTCATCAGGCTTATTATTGGGAGTCTATCAACTATGATGTAGCGGATTCTCTGGCTTGTTCTGTGGAGTGCCAGTTGCGCAAGCCTCATAAGAACATGACCAGATAACTTCTGATCCTCTCTAATTTGCCTGGCATACAGTATCCATCAACGTTATGAGTCCATTAACCATGAGTACCAGTGGAGTCAAATACATCATAATTTGATTGACTATCTGACTAGATGGGTTTAAACGAAGGTTCTGGAGAAAGTAGACGCTACAAGCACTGAAAGGTTTATCCTGTATCAAGTAGTATACCACAATGGATGCCCGCAGATCTTGTTGAGTGATAATGAGATGAATTTCATGTCTCACGTGATTCTGAGATTGAATGAAATAATGGGGATCTGAGGAGTTGTTTCCGTACCTTACCAGCAGGAGATGAATGGATTTCTAGGCCGGATCAATGGAACGCTGGACATGACGCTGACGAAGCTGGTTAAAAGGAGAACTTTTGGATGGGGGACGTGTCTTAGTTCAATGACATTAACATATAATATAAGTCATCATCTGGCGATGGGAAAAATGCCCATTGAGTTACTATAAGGAAGCAAGTTCACGTTTCCACAGATTATTTGTTTATTTGGTGGAAACAACATTGGGGATGAAAGCCAAACAGTACCTGATCTGATTGTCTAGTATCCTAATTGAGATGCGATTGCAAGCATTCAATATGACCTTGAAGAAAAGAATCAAGTCAAAAATGACAGATGATAATAACTGACTGGCCTTATAAGAATACCAAATAGGCGAAAAAGTTGCTTATTGCAATATACATGGTTTCAGAAAAAGAAACAAGCTAGATGTGTTGTGGTAAGGTTAGTTAAATTATCCCCAAGATGGCAACAGATGCCTATTCCATCAAGAATCTCTTAGATGGAAGGAATTTGAATTGATTCCAAGCTAAATTTTTAAAGCTGTGAATTGAAGAGAAAAAGAATAAAAGTTTGTTCCCAAAGGACTGCTGAACCATTAAAATGGTTATGTCGTGATGATTTGGTTAAGTCCTAAAAAGGGACCGCTGAACTAAAATAGATGGTTATGTCTTAAAGATAAGACCTCAGAACCACAGAAAACATGTAGGTCAAAGTATACCTAAGAACCAGTTTGGGATAATAAATAAAAGATGGACCGCTGAACCAAATGAAGGTTTTTATATAAAAAATAAAAAATAATAAAAGATTGGTAAAAATATATGGAAAAAAATTTATTAGAAACGCATATAAAAAAGAAAAAAGAAATATTTTTTTAATTTTATTGGTTATCCTCAACTCAAGGATGATTCCACCTATGTTGCCTCATGGTGGAGGGAGGATAGATCGCAGTAAGAGTGAACAAACTGTTAGAATCTATGTAAGGTTGATATAATCAAGGGCTAGACCTACTCAAAGCCAAGCTCGTTGAGCGGAAACTGATCCCTGTGAGAATGTGTTTAGGGGAAGAGAGATGGAAGTATTGGTACTTGCCAAACATGATACCCCAAATTGGGGAGGGAAGCAACAGAAAAAGAAGCGGCAGTCAGCGAACAACCCTGAGTAATCCCAATATGGCACCAGAGCTAGAAAATTGGTCTTTAACGCTTGGCAATGGGCTTTGATAAGAACATTGGACATATGAGCCGGCATCAAGCAAGGGATACTAGATGGGGGTTGCCAAAACATGCCCTCAATCAAAGCCATCAAAGGAAGGCACCAATGAAACAAGCCAGAAATGAGATATTTATGCTAGGAGCAGATGGAATCCTGCAGATAACAACTATGAGCTCCTTGGAATCAAAAGTTTAATGAGCAATGGAAGCTGGGAGAGGCAGGAAGCCTCAAGGCCCAACTTTGAAGAACTTGGCCAGCAAAACAAAGGGCATAGGCTGCAACGTCTTGATATAGGATATTATTAAGAGCGGAGGGGTTCAGAGCTATGAACAGAACTTCAGTTACTCAGGTCATCAATTCTGCTTAAAGGAGTTCGAAATGTTCACGGTTTCCAATGGCTAATTCATTTGACAGAACAGCTGGTTTGTAAAGCTGGCCAAGTTGGAAAAGGAACATAAGAAGTAAGTCAGATCCAAGAGGAATAATCAATCAAAAGTGGAGAGAATTTCTTAAGGAGGTTTGACAATGATTGTAGGAGTATCTGTGAATGGAGATGAATCCTGAAGTGTATCAAAATATAATTTGAAAATCATTGACATAGGAAGGATTGGTCGCGAGTGTTCAAGATGATGCTAACCTGGTTTCTTGAGGTTTTATACCATTTCCAGTAATTCCACCAAAGGACTGGCTATGGGTACTTGACTAGAAGTATGAGTCCTAGGGGGACCATAGAAGAGGTTCTATTGTGCAGATTGACTCATCAGTTAGTTGAGCCAAACATCTTTATTAGACATGCTGTCGAGCAGTTGTTATTACCAAGATTTCAAATTTATTTTATGAGCTAGATGAGAGAGGGGATGTCAGACTTTTATAAAAGTCGACATTATGCACTTTGGAATCAATTAGGCTCTAACTTTGGAGAAAATAATCTCGAAATTAATGATATAAGCTCTATAGAGAAAAATTAAAAGTTATATGAGCTAAGAAGTTATTATGAGAAAATAACAAGAGCAAATATAAATGAGCATTCTTAATTGTGCCACAAAACAAACACTGAAGGCAAGGACCTCCTGTCAAGGACAAGGAGGGCGATCAGGAAATCAAGGTTGCTGGATCAAGAATCCTGAATATGACAGCAGGTCATATGCCCTGATGGGGGAAACTGGTACCCAGGATTAGTATCATCACGTGCAATTTAATCAGCCCAGCACAACAAAGGGCTGTGGGGACCATGCTCTGAGGAGGCAGTAGTAAAAAGAAAGAGGAAGAGAACCACATGCCAAAGGTTGTCCTGAGCAGCATTGAGTGCAGATCAACTGTGCTCCACTAGAATCTAAGAAATATTCGACCTGGTGTCCATGGTGGTATTCTCCTGTCCTGATCCTGTTCTTGCTGGAAGATCTAGGCAAATGGGGATGTGTTAAGATTATTGCCCACCTTTCCAGCCACCTATATTACCATGGATTAGTAGGGGATAATTCTCTTTGGCGAGTGAATTAGATATAAGTTGACCCCAATTTTGGGTTAATAATGTTCAGGTGATTTTAGGTAATTCTCCTGGTTCAGATCTGTTTTGAGATTAATCCAGGTGAATGCTTAAGATCTCATTGGGCAGAGTTGCTGACCAAAAGGGGCATCTGATAGTTGTTTGATGATTAACTATCAGGTGTATCAATTGGGGTTGGTTGGTTTTCATAGCCAACAAATTTGAAATAAAAGAGTAAGTTGCAAGTCAAGTGATGTTGCCTGCAACTAGCAAATCAATCATTTGGTTCATGAACTCCATAATGGGTATAAGTTCCATTACCTAATCAGGTTGCTTACCAAATATGATTGGTTCACTGGGATCGAGTGTAAAAACATTAGGGACACATTTTCTAACTCTTTCCATTTTAGGTCTTAATAATGTCTGATAAAGGAATCCTAAAAAAGATATGGAAGTCCATCACTGGTGAGACGACAAAGGGAAATTCAGTGGCAATGGCCGCCGTTTCATTGAGGAGGTGCCTACTGAGGATTGGGCTCCAAATATCCTCTATAAATTCCCTGATAATTCACAACAAAAAGAAATAAATAGCAGATTTAATTATTGATTTTAATTCTATTCATTTTCAGGAAATTATTGCTGTGTGCTTTAGTTAGGACTCTTTAGTAGGATAAAGAGTAATGATCAAGGATTCTTAAGAAGAGAAGCTGAGTTTAGAAGGGAATTGCTGCCAACTTCATGTCACCAGAGGAAAGTCCATAAACTAGGGATCTGAGTGTGGATCAAGTTAGGTGGATAAGAGTTTAAATCCTTAATGAAGACATCAGGAGTATTTTGAGGAGAAATAAACTTCAAGCATTGGACCAGAATTGGTTTCCTATTCAACTATGTATAATAGTCTTCATACTATTATAAAATAAATATCATTTATTATCAGACAACGCAAAGCATGCACATAACAAATCTGTGCAGTTAATCAATTGGGGGTTATCAGTTTTTAACGATCAATGAAAGCTCCTAAAATATTAACTAGGAAGAAGATGAAAGCTGAAAAGTTTACTATTTGATTTTCACTAGGAAATTCCCCAAATATCATTTTTTTCCAACTGAGGGTGCTCTAAGTGTCCTTTTTTGGGAAGGATTGTGCGTGCCTGTAGAATTACCTTCAAATAAATTTCTAAAATTCAACATATTTGGCCAATTCTCTTCAAATATTGTTAAACTGAATTAGAAAAAGTAGAATTTGTTAGGATTGGGAGTTGGTCATGAGGTAGAAGTATTTAAACAAGGAGGAGAAGCATCAACCCAACGCTCATCCAATGTATATACCAGACCCCCTTACTGGGTTAATGACAGTGCCTTTGATTTTCTTTTTTGTTGTTACTAAAAAAAATTAAAGTTCTGTTAAGCTGATGGTAGAATCTAATAACCTTAATCTTCATTATCATATTAGGTAAGCTATCATTAAGTATAAAATGTCACCTTTTGATGCCCTCTATGCAAAAAAGCCACAATCACCTCTCAGTGTGCAGCCATTAATGGATGCTCAGCTCCTTAATACACTGAATTGACTATGAGAGATTTAGCTGATAATCATAAGATTAAAAGCAATTGACATCTAAAAATTTTATTGACCACCCTAAAAGAGCCATGCAATTTAACTCTTTTTAATAACCTTCCTAACTTTATAGTTTTACCTTGTTTTGTTCTATCATCATAGCCTTGGTGCGAACTGTAAAAAACTTGACACCTCATGGTTGGGCCATATCGCGTCCTATATAAAGCAGGGTCTGAATTTTATTGCAGATGGTGCCCATGGTACCATAGTCAATTAAGTTCATGATATTTTTCTTTTGCTTATGTCCCCTACAACTGGATTTTAAGGTGGGGTCAGTTTAGTTTTGTAAGGTTGAACAAATGAAGCTCTTTATAAAAGATCAAAATAAGGAAATTATAAACTGTTATAAAAGATAAAAAAGGTGAATAAATCTGAATTCCTCCTCTGAAGTTGGACACAATATTTCATTGTTGCGCCTCCTAGTGATTCATTGATGGCCTCAAATGGGAAGGATAAGGAAAGTGAATTAAGAATTGTTGGAAAAGCCAATTGACATGGTCCACCAATTGATCTGGGCGCGACTACATATTGAATCATAATATCAACCTGGAGGTCTTAGAACTTAGGGTCGCAAATATCCATATGTTTCCAGATGAAATGGTCTTTTTTTGATTCTCCTATCAGATGATGATAGAAATTCCTGATTAAGAGGATGAATATTTATCATACGCCTCAGGGATCCTAGTCGCCCTATAGATTTTAAGTAGTTTTGATTAATGAAAATCAGTTCTAAAAACAACCATATCTTCTAACTAGCATAATCTTACATGTATTAATCTAGTTTCACAATGCCAAAGTATACTACAGTCATGACTACAATTGAGTTGTCATTTTAAATCCTTCTAAAGTGAAAAATCATAGTTATCGCCTCTTACTTTCTTTTTACTAATAATAGACATCCCAAGGGACGCTAGGATTTCTAAAAACCCTCTGGGCAACTGAAATTTTAAATCATCCAGTTCACTATAGAGTATATGGAGAGTTATTGTTTGTGAATCCAATGCCTTTAAATCTGTCATTTTTTAATTCTACAATCCAAGTATAAAAGTTCTACATATTACACAACCATTATCTACTGATCATTATCCCTATAAATACTTTTTAAAGTTTTTAATCATCACTTAGATTGTTAAAATTGTTACCTCATCAGCAACTTCATTTGACTTTTTATGATTTTTTGTCTCAGTGACCTCTGTTCTCTGGATTCTTCTTAAGGCCTAATAGAATGTCTTCCAAGATTTCTTTTTTAAGAGAAGAGTCATTATCACTAGTAACACCTGAATATGCAATCCTCATGTTCCTGGTTATTAGATTATGGGAATTCACTTCAGCTATATGGGTCAGAATTTCATTTATTGGGGTACCTGTTAGCTTCTTTTTTAATCCCCTTATGACTAGGGCTAGATAGCTATTCACACCTATCCTTGATGTGGTACTATATGTATCAAAGAGGGCTAGTTTAATCTGAAAATTACATACTGAAAGTCAGATTTAGAGAAAACATGATATCCATATTTACCTCAGCTTTGGGATGCTGACCAAAAAACAAACTTCTCTAAGTGAATTAATTTTCTTGTTTTGAGTGAACATCTACCTTATGACTGTCTTGATTGAAGCAAATCTTCTAAAACATTGGTTCTGGTAGGGTGTTGAATGTTCAGTAGAAGATGTCTATCTCTAGTAAAGTAATTAGTTTTTATATCTTTCTATACAAATATAATAGATAGCATAGCTATATACCAAAGTAAGTTTATCAAAAAAATCATAAGGTAACAAAGTGATGGTTTACTGATTTAAAATTTTTACTTTAGTATTAATGATTAAGATGTGCTAATATTACCTAAAAAATAATCACTTGTAAAATAGACTTACTATTTATGAACTATTAAACTTATTAAGTGTATTAGTAATCTCTTGTATATTTCAAAATCCATGTCATGATATAGCTATAGATAAAATCCTCCTATCTTCTAGCTATATGGGAAGAAGTATGTACATGTTATTTTCTGTATAGTATGTTAGTATTATAGTAGTCTCTTTTTTAGCATTATGTGATCCTAACCTAGTAGGGGGTACGCTGATCTTAGATTATATTAGCTAAAAACCAAAATATACATAACTTACCATAGTAATAAGTCTTTTTTTATCTTAGTATAACCTATTAGATTTTAACAGATGGTGATGTTTTAGGACACCACTGATAGAAAAAGTAATACAAGGGTGTTAATATACCATATATGAAAGATTAAGAAAAGATTAGTATTACATAGAAAGCAATCAAGGTACTGGTATGCTTTATGCAGATGATTAAGCATAAAAATAAGTTTTTATAAAAGGAAAATGGCTCATAAAAACCAAAAAGCAGCAGCAACTGAATTGAAAATCAAAGGAGTAACGTTCTTAATAGTAACTAGTTAAAATACATTGGTTAAAAATTAGTGCAGGGGAAAATAATTTTGAGTGCTTATAATAATAAACAAAAGGTACTTTATAAAGACACTTCTTGTAAGATATACAAAAATCCTAAATAATTAGCATTTAGAATAATAATAAAAAATTTATAAACACATTTTATTATTGAATACTAATAGAGGCTAATCATCTCTCTATGGTGATTATTTTTAGGTTTAGATCTCAGAAAATCTTTATAAGAACGAGTTCTCCTTCCAAATGACAATCTTTCCTAGTATTCTCATCTAACTACCTTAGTTCTTATTTTTGTAATCTATTGCTACTAGAGAGCTCTTTATTTTGGATATATAGATGCAAAATATTCAAAATAACCAATTGGAATGAATGCTTAGGGCTTGGGCATTATAAAAAGGAGCAATAAGCCAATTTTAACCAAGATACATGAGGATGATTGTGATAAATAGTAAAAAATACCTATTGATGATGTTATTTTCAGTCATAGGGCAAGGCAGATAATAACATAATATTATCATAGGTGATATGAAACCAGGCCTTCAGGTAAGGTAAATGATAAAATAGATGAGTTGAGATCTGAAAAGGCAGGTAGTAAGGATGTTATTTTTTGTAATCACTATTTATTTAAAGCCTCCAGAGCGAGGTTACAATAATAATTTTAAACTGCATTTGGTAACAGCATATAGAAATTTAGGCTGAGGGGCATGGAAATCCATGGCGATGAATCCCTTAGAAAAACATCAACCTATTTAAACAGATTAAACCAATAATTTTCATAACCAATAAAATATACAATTAAGTAAAAATACTTAAAAATGTTTGGAAAACACAAATAAAGTATTACCCACTTAACTAAACTTTTAGGGGAAAATTTGAGCAGATTTAAGTTAGTTCATTTGGATCCTATGACCATAGGGCTGTAGTGTCATGGCTATGACATTTTTTCAAGTGTTAACCGCCCCTCAAAACTAAGTTACAAAAGACTCAGTCATTAAGGTTAGAACCCTTAAGATATGCCAGTAATCTCTCCTAAGTCATTGACAGTAAGAGGTTTCTAGCCCTAGCTTTTAAGAATGGCACACATGGTAACACAACTTAGATATTTATAAATCATCGGCCCAAAAAATCGCAATATCACTAAATACAAGATAATAAACCTGGTCAAATTTGGAAAAATCTTGACTTTGTCTAAAATATTAGACTTTTCAGCTCAGATTAAGTTCAGTGATCAATCAGTTTTCTAGACTGCTTATAAAGTTGGGAACCTAACTGAAATGAATTTTTCTTTGAAAAAGTATATTTAACCCAAAATTAAAAAACATTCTCTTATTGATTTCCTCAGGTTTGGTCTATGTTCTATATATAAACTTAGCTTAAACCTCTTCCTGTGATGGTCAGCCAAAGCTTATGGTTCAAGCCTCACTCTACCAATTATACAAAATTGGAACCATTGTCACTGCCTTTTCCACCAAGTCTGTGACACACCACTTTATGCGTCTTAACACAGACCCTAACCATACTGGCTTAGCTCCTGCCCTCCTTCTTTTATTGTTCTAGGTATGTTTCCTGTGCGTTTTGACCTAGAATTTTATCTAAAAACTCTAGCGATAATCTAGGACTTTACTTCCTAATCCTAACCCAATTTGCACTCTTTGAGATGGTTTTTATGGAGTTTTTCCTTCATAGACCTCCTATGACCCTCATTTCTTCTTATTAGCTTTAAGTAGTCTATCAAATCCTGAGTTTTCTCTAATGTTGTTTTCAAACGTTGTCCCAGCCTTTTCTAAGTTACCTCCCTAGAAAATTCACATTTAGATAGTTTATTTTTCCATCCTAATCTTGCCCTGTCCTAATAAAGAATTGCGGTGAAGGCGATGCACAACTCCCCTACTCAAGAAACTCCTAAAGTGTGCTGTACCAGTCACTACCCAAATATCTTTATCCCCTCATGATATTCTTAATTTAAAAAAAATTTGAAAAGTTTTTCTTCCTTATGTAATCATGAATGCAAAGAAAAAAACAAACATATATATATATATATCTCTTCCAACTTCTTCTCTGTTAGATATCTAAGGGAGCTATCCAGTGGTTGCTCACCAAAAAGAGACAAACAGAGACCTCCTGAAATCTATCTTCCTCTGATAGTCTTTATTAAACCCTATTTATAACCTCCTGCTACATTAGAGTATTATAACTCCTTTTTTTTTCCACCTGTCCTAGGGCTAACTTACTACTTCTAGTACTTGCGTCTGCTTCAGGATAAATCTTCAAGACTGAACTGCTTTGTTAAGCTAAAAGATGCCCTCCTCAACAAGTCCCTAGATAATACTGGATCCTCGCTGTGCATTTGAGATAATGTCCAGCATACTTTGTTGGACTTTGCTCTATTATTACATCTATGATGTCCCAAAGCGTTCGTCATTTTTAACACAACTGCAGTGCTTAACTTCAGATCCTGGAGCTTGACAACTCAGCTTAATTTTCCTTCTTGAGGTCCTCCATTGTTAATCCTGAAACTCATCTAGTCTTAAATCCCACAGTGACATTACCCAATGAGAGTTTTTGCTGTCATAGATTCCTAAAAATTGCCAATGAATACTCTCCTACTGTTTTACTGAATAACAGTTTAGAACCAGCAGTGAGCTCACTGACATGTCTTGGACTGAAACCTCCGTCATAGTTGAGGGTCTCCTCAACACTAGCCATAAACAACTGTGCTCCATGGATTACCCCTCTTCTTTGTCCTCAAAGTAGAGGCGGTTAGTAATTCTTTCCTGTTTTATGCAAAGCATTCACTTTACACTAGCTAGGGACCCTCAAATGCATTCTAGACTCTAAGCTTCCCCTCAGTCAGTAGCATCTCCTGGTCAGTTAGGGATACTTTACTATTATTGTCCTGGAGTCATTCTCTCCTGCTGACTCCGTTTAAGAATGAGTATATATCCACAAAAAGATGATTTAAGAAAATCTTTCCCTGTTTGACCCCTCTGAAGCTTAGCCTATTTACTAGCGTGGTTCCCTGTGACATTGACCTTACACTGATGAATATAGATCGTCAAGCTACCCAGCACACTTTAAGTCTCAAGAGCACTCATGGTAAATCTAAAGTCATATTCTTTAAAGTTATTGGGTAACACTCTTGTCTACTCCCACCTACTGGCTCATAGAAGGCTTATCTTATTTTTGCCTTTCTTTTATCTTTGTCTTCATTTTCGTTCATGGCTATTTTCTCCTAATCTGGAAGGAACTTTTGAGCCCTTACTTTGTTAGACACTGGCGCTACTGAAAACTTTATCTTCCAGGACCTTGAAGAAGCCTTAAAACTACCCCTAGTGGGGGCTAATTTGTAAAGGGCGTTGCCTCTCAGACCATCATTGGGCGTCAAGTGCTGTTTTCAATTCCTTTCATTGCAGGCGATAGAGGTTTTGTAGAGACTTTCTCTGAAATTACCAAACTTCTGTAGCTGGCCATTTTGGGTGTATAAAGGTAATGACGTTTTGGCATCCTCAGCAACCTTTCATATACAACCACCTTCAAAAAATTCTCAGGATGAGCTACTGTTACAATCCCTTTCTGGATGAAAGCGCCATGGATTCTTAATAATGTGTGGACTCACACCCAAGACTGGCCTAGACACTATTAATCCAAACATAACTCCGCTTCATAACTTATTTAATCAAGTGTATCAAAGCCTATGCAGACATGTTTGACTCCTCTAAAGCTTGCCCACTTCCCGCACACACTAAGTTTGGTTTTGAGTCCAAGCTGACAGTAAACCTCTTTGTGATATCCTACCTTATGTAACCTTATCTCTGAGGTAAGAGGCCGTCTTGGACTTTTGGGTCGATGGCATGCTTTCCAAGGGTCAGGTCATCAAGAAATGATAGCCTATGTGCTCCACTATGTTATTTGTATGGGCATCTGATGGCTCTATAGACCCTGTGTTGAGTAGAATAATCTGAATTTTGTATCATTTTCTGACCCCATCCTTGCACCTTGAGCATCAGATTTCTCGTTATGTTGAGAAGGAAAGTATATATAGAAATATAGACTGTCTGAACTCCTTCTACCAGTTTTGCATTAAGGGATGCCAAGAGCGATATACTACTTTCCGCTCCAGGAGGTTATTTAATAGATCAGAACATGTCCTTTGGTTTATAGAACGCATCCAACTGCTTTAAAGGTTCATTGATGCTATCCAGATACATTATGGGAACCTGCGCATCAGCTTACATGACAATATACTGGTCTTCTCTCCAGATGAAGAGTCTCACGCCTGTCATCTGGTAGCCTTCAAGGAGAGTCTGGTATAGGCATACCTTATGAACAAAGTAATTAAGTGAAAGTTACTTCTAGACAAAGTTGAGTTCTAAAGCCACACTACAAACTTTCATGGCCACATGATTGATCCAGATACAGTTTCATTATCCGTAGTTGGGTGGCTCCTGTCTCCGTTACAGGGTTTCTCAGCACCCTCGGGGACCTGAAATTTCCCCAAGATGTTCACCCCCACAGTTATCTGAAGTCGCTGCTCCCTCTTTACACCTCATATGGAAAAAAAATTTTCAGTTGGACAATGAAATGCAATGCATATTTATATGCAGTCAAGATATCTTTCTGTACAGACAATCTTAGAACATGTTAATTCAAACCTGCCTTTCATTGTTAACACTAAAGCTTCTAAAATTTAAGTTTTAGCAGCCTTATTGCAAGAAGGAGAGGATGAATTAAAGCCCCGTTGCTTATTTCTCTTGGATGATGTCATTTTCTCAGTTTGACAACACAATTTTGTCAATAAACTTCTTGCAGTTGTTAAGCTGTACAACATTGGTGTCATTTGCAATGTTTTAAATGAACTTTAAGAATCTGCGCTGAACGCAAGACTTTGTTGTGCTACCGCTCCCACAAGAAGCTGACAGTCGCAGTATTGGTTGCTAAAGACTTACCCATGCTCATTTTTCATTATGCTTTCATGAAATTTATTAACAACTTGCTCCCTGAAGCTCTATAATTAAACCCTGCTTTTTCCCTGAACAACTAAGTTGATGTTCATGATTCTTAAGTGTAATTCAAAACGGATCAGGTAAAGGGAAACACCCTTGCTAAACCTTGCATTTCTTGCTATGCATTCCTGGATGGGGATGTGTTCCCCTTCCCTTGTTATGCTATCTCAACCACTGTCATTTGACTACGCTAAGATTAAGCAAGCCTTCCAGAGAAATGGCGAGCCATTAGACATGGGCTACCTGCTGAACGATAGAGTCATATTCCACCAGGGAAAATGGTGGGTCCAACATGGGCTATTTAGAAAAGAGGTAATCCTTGAGGCCCATGATCCGCTTATCACTGTCCACATGACAAGGATATGACTATCAAGCTGGTCCACCGCCTACAGATGGAAAGGCCTTGCTTTGATGTTGCCAAATTCACAAAATTTGACAAGCGTGTAATTAGTTAAAGCCAAGACATCAAAAGGCTGCTGGCCTCTTGGTACCCCTTTAGACTACTGTAGGACCCTGGACATTGGTATCCTTAAATTTTATTGTTGGAATATCTTTTACCCAGGGCTATGACGCGGTGATGGTAGTACTGGACCGCTTCACTAAAAATACCATTTTTGTGTCCTGTAGCCCCTCCATCAATTTTTTCCAAACTGCCATATTTTTTAACATATCTTTAGCCTGCATGGCATCTCAACAGAGAAATCATTGACTGCGGCCCTAAATATACAGCCCAGATCTAGAAATGCGTGGTTTCTTACATTTGGGTATCCCCCCTTGCCCTCTAAGAGATTCCACCCTCAGTCAAGTGAACAGACAGAGAAGGTTACTAAGGGTTATAGCAGTTCTTGTTACTACTACAACGCAGAACGGAAAATTATCACTCACCTACAACTAGCACACATTTTATAAAATAAATAGACTCACAACTCAACAGAAACCTCACCATTGATGCAAACTATGGTAAAAATCTCACACTTACCTTTAGTCCACGACTATAGTTAAGAGTTGAATCTGCTTTTGAGCACACCAAAGATCTAAGAGACACCCCCAGGCGGTGAAGGAGCATTTGATGGACTCTGTGAGAGTCTACAAAGCATATTATGACTGTAAGTGCCGTGAAGATCTTGAATATAAGACGACGACTTGGTTAAGTTTATAACCAAGATTTACCTTAAAACTGCCCTGTTGCATATTAAATCTTAAACGCGTTAGTCCTTACAAGATCATGTGGAAGGTTTTCCCTGCGGCTTATAAAGTAGATTTACCACCCTCCTAAAAAGTGTTTATCACCATCCATTAGTGTCTCCTGACTTCATATGATGGCTTAATGCATTTTCATCCCAAGCAAGTGATTTTGATGGTGTGCAACTTAACAATAATTAATGCTACCTTGCCCCTATTTGTCTTGAAGTCGCCTCCAATAGTTGGTACCGTGGAAGGACTACAGTAAAACTGAAAACATCTGGGTGTCCCAAAGAGATTACGTCAATGCCCAAGAGCTGATCTACAACAACCATGATAGATTCCCTGATGCTGTTCGTCCTTCCTCAAGAGCATATTGGTAGCCATGAAGTTACTCGCCCCTACAAGAACTTTGCCTTGACTAATGCTCCCTTTGGAGATGTGAAAAATCTATTGAAGAGAGGAGGTTTATTTCGCTAGTAGTGATGTTTTGCTGGAGTTAACTGTCCTCCAAACTAAGTCACAAATTCCTCAAGAATCGTGGTAGATTCCCTAAGTTATACCAGTGATCTCTCCAAAATCATTGACAGGCTGTGGGGTTTAGCCCTGACTGTCTAAAATAACACTCATGGTAGCACAACAGTCTTAATTAATACAAATTTACCCAAAAATTCGTAAAATCATAAATATGAGGTCATCAAGTTTGACAAATAAGGAAAATCTAATTCTTGTTGAAAAATGAAACCTTTTAGATCAGATTGCGTTCTAGTAATCACTCAGATATCAAATTTACCCATAAAGGTAAACAATTGCTGAAATGCCTTTTTTAGCACTAGTGGTGCCCAACCCAAAAAGGGGGTGCTGCCACGCATCTTTATTTGCAAATGGGCCAAACAAAGAGATTACTAGAAATAAAAAAACCTAATGTGGCACCTTAGCTAAATGCCTAGAAAGCCATATCAGATGGTGAGGATGCTTTGGGTAACTTTTGTCAAGCGCCTGCTTTAGCTAGCGGACCATGGCAGACAACATCAGGGTAAGAGAATCAGCAAAATGTGTCATAAGGAGGTATAATTGAGGGTTTCCTTCATTAATGAGGCTTGCAGTGTCCATTGCCTCAACGTATTGATCAAGTTGATGCTCAGCAAAAGTGATGATAGCAGACACACAAGTAAATGGCTTGATGCGCCGGTGGGTTGCAGGCTAATTTAGGTCAAAAAGAGAAATTTTTGATACATCAATGCAAGCGTGGCTCGCACAAAAAGCAAGCTCCTCAATTTCATACTTCGCATCTTCCTCAAAATCATGAGGGAATTTGGATATAAGAATACCATCAACCAGGGGTTCCATTGACCCATGGAGTCACTGACGGAGTAAGGTGTTGGCAGGAGCAGCAGCGGCTTTAACCGCTGTTTTATTTATATCTTCATATAACGAATAAACACTTTTTAGGTTAAAAACATTGGGGGCGCAAATCAGAAGGATCAACAAAAATTCCTCCAATGCAAAATCCAGTTTGGCATTATACGTCTGGTCACTTTTATTCAATCCAATTGAGTCTATGAAATGTCTTTGCTTTATTTAGATAGTTTATCTTGACCTAAAAATAAAAGGTTTTCTAATGTTGATTTTCCCCTGGCTTTTGTCTAGATTTTATATAATTTGGCTTAAGCCTCTTCCTACAATGATCATCCTAACCCAAAGTTTCTTAATTCACCATACCGTTGATACTAAAAAATGAAATCATTATCCTTTTCATATCCGCTGGGTCTGCAGAGTATCGTTTTATGCACATTCACCTTTTATCCTATCCAGACTGGCTCAGCTCAAAGGGCTCTTTTTATTGCTCATGGTTTGTAAGGTGTGCTTTTTGACCCATAATTCTACCAAGAAACACATTAGTAATCATTTAGGTTGTCAATTCCTATTAAAGACAATTTTACAATATTTGACTGTTTTTTTATGATTTCCCTTCTGCAACCTCCTGTGACCCTTTTTCCTTTTAATGGAGTCTCATTGGTTATTCTATAGGAACTTAGCTGAGCCTAACTTAATAAACTAACCCTTAACGGTTTTTTAGTGTGTAGGCCTTAGTTGATGTCTTCTAGATAATCTTAAAGGTCTTTTCCACATGTACTCCAGTTTGCTAGTCCTTCATTAGCCTTAGTTTAAGTCTATAAGTCCAATTTACCTATGGAGAGGTAGTTGAAATCTGTTGATCTTCATTATCACGCTTCTTAGACTAATATTCTAGGGCCAGTAAGTTAGAGTATGCTTATCTTTGAATATGGATTAATGTCTGCATGAGTTTTTCCTGATAATAAATAAACTCAAGTTCTCTTTATTGATTCTTTAAAATGAGATAGAGGGTAACTCAGGATGTTTACCATATAATAACTGGAATGGTGAGTGTCTTGTTGCAAAGTGATATACAATAATATATATGCATAATTGGCTGAGAGCAAGAAGAGATAAAGATGATTGACTTACCAGTAATCAACTTATTGAAAAACTAATAGGAGTACCATTTACTCTCTTTACAGTGTCATTGGTCTCAAATTGGTAGGGCGTATATAGTACCCTCATATAACATTCTAATTTTTGGGTTTAGCTATAATTTGAGGCATAAAAATAATCCCATTGGGAGTTGATTAAGCTGTGGTCAAACCATGCCAATCTACTATGTTTATAAAGCAAACTTAGCAGTCTTTGCAGCGCCCAAATTTAAATTTCTTTGGCTTTATGTTGGGATTTCAAAATGCTCACATCATCCAGTTTAGTAGTTTATAGTATCATATCTGCTTATCCGCTAAGAACCAATTTATTATAAGAAAACCCATGGTGTATGTGGAAGGGACCATTAATTTTAATAATTACATTTAGTTAATTTTTCAAAGAATATTGAATAATTTGCTAGACTAGATTCTGTTGAATTTTTAATGTTTATCAATGATCTCTGACAATGTTTTCATGTGTTTTTATTATTTAAATAAAAATTAATACTTTAAATCTTGCGCAAATCTATTTGGCTTTCTCGCCAGTTGGTAAGTATTTATTGGCAGTTGATGAATAGTGACACGCTTTTATTGACAGCAACTTGCAGATTAGCTAAAAAACGCGGCCTTTTATAAATGGTAAAGGTCCCATTACCTATGCAGGTTGATAGCTTAATATTATTGATCCGCTGGGGTTGAATAAGTTTTTGAGACACGCTCTTTAAAATTCCACCTCAGGAGGAGTGTGATATAATTAATGAGTAGTACATCTAGGCGGATGAGTTATTCGTCATTTCATATGGCTCCTAAGGACTAAATCATTGGAGATGGTTGCCATTCTTATTGGGGCATCAAAAAAGAGTTGTGCCAAAAAACCTATATAAATCCCTTTTATTTGTTCAGTAAAGCAGTACAATACTGATCATTTTGGAAAACATTTAGATAGGGATATAACTTGTTTGTACTTTTTATTAGAGTAGAATAGATGGTTTTCACATATTTATTTTTATTATGGCACTCATGTGGTTAGAGTCAAAGGGAAAGTTTACCTTGTTCAAGTGAATCTCAAGAACTCTAGTGCAAGAGTGGAAGGGAAAGGTTCACTTGTTGTTCAGAAGTGTTTTCAAGTTCCAGAAGCAGGATAGTTAGTTTTTATCTATCAGTAAAGACTTACTCATATTGGCTGTGAAGATCTCAACTAGAATAATTCTCTTCAATTAAATATACACTTTAACTACTATTATCTTGGTAGATAATATAACGCACACATTGAAACTGTGCAGTAAACCCCAGAATGTTTATATTGGGTACTCACTACAGGGATTGCTGCTTTTTTTGGGACATATATTATTTCTGAAATCACTATAGATTGTCATACAAGAATATCTATAGTTATGTACAGAATTATAAACAGTGAACAAGAATATGCTGAATTCAGCAGGCTAATCCAATCTAACAACCTTGGATGAAAAAGTGACTAAATCTGAAGAAGGTATAGAACAAGTTATAAAGGTCAATAATGTTTTTATGGGAAAGTCACCTTCTTTAAGTGGTAGAAGACTGAAATTACTAAAGATTTGATGTTCCAGAAAGCTACATGTGAAGCAGAAAAATAATAATTTATCCAGATTCAGGATGTTGTAGTGCAAGGTCAAAAGTGTTTACAATAACTTAAAAATCAAAAGAGTGACTGTGCCATGATGGAGGTTAAAGAATCACCAACCAGATAGATTAAGAAAGTTTCGCTGGGAGTTACATCCTTAGAGAAATATATGGAAATTTTGCTGCAATTTCAGAGATGAACCCTAAGAACACGCCCATAATTGGTAAAGTTACTCGAATTGTACATTCTGCAATGGTAGAAACAGAAGAATCTCAGAATACACCATAATTACTTATTTTCTGTTGGGATAACGCTCTGTCGTCCTTAGCCTATTTAGAAAAACTATGTTTAGTTATGCTGACTGATAGAAAGCAATAACAATTATAAGGAATTTGAACACTGTCTGTCAAAATCTGGTATTGTCCCACTTGTCTGGGGATAATTAGATGTTCAATGATGCAAAGGAAGCAATCATGGACGAGATTTAATTCTATGAGCAGATCACTAGCCACAAACAGTTGTTCATGGGGATTAAATCCAAGAAGGAATAAATTTTAGCTACTTTTTCAAAAAAGATCTTATAGGAAGTGCTTATACTGGTGGTCGCAAAAGTTCTTTTTTGATATAGATTCACGCTTTAAAATGCAGACGGCACTTTGGCCCTACAGGTATCTGCACCACAATATGGTCTCAATGAATGAAAAGCAAATGACTATGTTACAGATGGTGGTGTATCTCAAGATGCTAGGAGCAAAATTTGAAGCATCTTGCTTTGCCTTCAAATATATAAAGCTAAAAAAACTTAGAATATGGTTCAGTTCTCTGAGCTTAATAAAGAATTACAAAATAGAGTATTAATGGTAATTAAACTAAAGGACCAAAAAGGGCGGATAAATCTCAAAACAGCTGACACAATTGTGGGAACCTGGTTGTTTCGCCACTCAATGATAGTGCATGAGGCCTAAGAAACTATTAAATCTGATTCATGATAAATAAAAATGATACTTGGCAGGATTTGGGAACTGAATCAGCAGTCTAGACATGAAAATAATCTAGCACTGCAATAAATCCTGCTTCCTATTGACTTAAACAAATATGTTTTGGATATTCTTATTTCTTTGTAGAATAATATAGACTTGATCCACTCTATAAGGTTGTTAATTTGAACATAGATGCAATAATCAGAGCAATGGAAAAGAGTATCAATCTATAGATCATGAAAGATTCAAAAAGGTCTTATGTCACCAGCTCACAAAAAAGATCAGAACAACTGAAAATGCCAAAAGATTATTTATGACAAAAACCTGACAATGTGAACGTTTCTCTCCCTATTAGCGCAAACTAAGGAACCCTTCCCAGATTTATCTGCGCAATTAGTTTATACTTTGAATTTGGCTAATGATGCTGCAAATCACTAAGTAAATGACTTATTACAATACTCTGAGTGTATTTATGTGGATATTATAGTCAATCAAGTAAAGTATGAGCAATAATTGAGAGTGGAGCGCCCATTAATATTGTTTTGACCAAGTTGGTGAAGCAAATGAAAATCTCTCCAGATAAAAAACACTGGAAGAAATTCGGAACTGCCATACTGGATCAATATCCTTTGAGGCATACAGTTTACTGCCTTTTTGGTTTGCTTAGCTTGTGGTATCTGCCCCAACCATAGTATTGGAAAATTAAACTTATGACATACCATTGGAACGAAATATCTGAGAAAATATGGTGTCAAATGCAATTTTGAAGAGGATATATTAATAATTTTATGGCAACCATTGCTTTTGGAATACCAGCGGAAAGGAGAAACTCTTTTAATGAAGAAATTTTTTGTAAATCTAATATACATGAAAGGCACAATTACCATCAAGCACAAGTTGATTGCAAGAAAGATCAGGTAATTTCCAACGCTGATCCTTACGAACTGTGGCATACTGTCAAGAATGAATAATATGACTACCGTTTAGTCAGATGTGCAAATAATAGTTAACATGGGATGACTCTAAAATCTGGCTCATTGTTATGTAGAAGTCATTTCCCTTTGGAAAATTAAGATTGGAACCTTGGGTAGGTCTGGTATTATAATACCAGGCCTTAGGAAATTTAAGTTCTAATGGAAAATCTGAGTTAAAACTGATGAAGATGGAGAAATTAAGATATCATGTTTAAACATAAATCCTGACCACTGAAATAAGAGATTTTCATGATTTGGGACACTAGAAGAAAAGAAATTACTGGCAGATGTTGCTGAAAACATCAACATACTGGTATATTAAGATTAATTTTCTGGGTTATCAGAATATCAGAAGGAGGAAGTGCTACAATTATTTGAAAAATATTGAGTAACATCTGCCAGGACAACTATGACTTGGATGTGCTAAAAATGTGATCCATGATGGGTTTTCTGGTGAACAACCGCTGATAAAAGTGCGACCTGCCTGCCATCTAAGGCCTCTGAAACAGTATTCAGCAAAGAAATCAGTAAATCAATTGAGCATGGGCTCCATGTACCTTCTTTGAGTCCATGGGCGAGTCCAATCCTTACAATAAAGGAAAAATAATGAACCAAATTAAGTTGTGATTGATTACTGACAGTTATATAAAATTACAAGGAATTATTCTAATCCACTGTAGAGGACATACAACGCGCTCATTTGTCTAAGGTAATCCAAGCTTATTTCAGTCATGGTTTTGATCTTGGTGTATTGAAAGATAGATATGCCAAAAGAAGACCAGGAGAAGTATGCGATAATCACTGCACAAGAATTATAACAGCTGATGAGAATGCCCATAGATTATGTAACGTATCAATTATCTTCCAAAAGGTGATCTATTCAATCTAAAGTGATTAAAGTTGTCCTGCGCTTTATGGTACTTAATACATTACCATATCAAGTAGGACATATAGCAATTATCTGGAACACTTAGAGTATTTTCTAAATGTATAGCAGCAGAAAATTTGATGATCAAACTGAGTATTGCCAATTATTTAATAAATAGTTTAAATACTTGAGGTTTGTGATAAACTCTGGCGGATACCAGCCCTAACTGCTGAAAAAGTGGGCATATAATGGATGTTAAGCCTGAAGAGTTTTTTGATATACAAGTCTTTCTTTGGGATGGACAGCTAATATTGTTGTTTAATTAAAGATTTCTCTGCAAATTCCTGATCATAAATCCACCTATTGATGGATTAGAAAAGAATTTGTATGGGATGAGGAGGCTTAAGAAGTGTTTGATGAGCTTTATAAATATCTGATGACTACACCTATTCTAAAGTAAACAGATCTTAATTGGACGCCTTTATTTCAGATATATGCCTCGTTAATGGCAATTGGAGCCATTTTACGTCAAGTAGATGACGATGGGAAGAGCATACTATGGCATATGTGAGTCAGACATTCACACCAACGGAAAGGAACTACATTATGAGGGAGTTTGAATGCAACAAGGTGTTACATGCCTGTAAACAATTTCATGTAAATACACATGAGATGCGCTTCAAGGTTGTGACTGATCACTCATCTCTATGATGATTACATAATCTTAAAAGCTGTGGGACAACTGGCCCAATAGGCTCTAAAGCTGCAAGCCTACTGTTTAAAGATTATACAAAGAGCGGGAGCAGTCCATCAGAATGCTGGCGGATCATCAAAATTACCTACCATTAAAGCCATGTACCAACAAGAGATGAACTATCTCACAAAGGATGTTCAAAGTTTTATTTGTGATGAATTCTAGGATATAAAGTGCGCTGAAGAAAGCCATGTAAGATACCAAAATGAAAAAGACAGCTCTATAAATTAATTAATGGAGAGAGACGTTTATTTATGAAACCACTAGAATGCTCAGCTTTTATCAAGCTGCTCACAAAGTCATAGGGCATGGTGGCAAAAGAAAAACGTTAGATCACCTAGACAGTATTATATCTGGGAACCAATTAATTAGATGAATAGCTTATCAAGCCAGTTGCTTAGGGTCAACTCTAAAAGCCCCACAGAAATTAAATAGAAATATCCACTAGTACGCCCTGGGTTTTTTGGCGCATGTGTGTCAGTAGATGTGATGGGGTCACTGAATGTTAGTACTGGGGGAGTAAAGTACATTATAGTTATAATAGACCATCTGACTATGTGGTTGAGACCAAAGCCTTGAGTAGGGTAGATGCAACGATCACCTCAAGATTCATACTGGATCAAGTAATGTACCATCATGGATGTTGCAAGTATTGCTCAGTAACAATGGAACCAACTTTGCTTCCTACTTGAGTCCAAGGATGAAAGAATCATTGTAGATCTGAGAGTGGTGTCCATTCTATACCTTCCAGACATGAATGTAATGCTAGAAAGAGTCAATGAAGCTCTGGCCAATTGATGAGAAAATTGGTAGTAGGAAAAAAATCCGCAAGGTATCTTATCTGAGTTCAGTTTCATTCATATACAATATAAATCTTCATACAGAGACAGGGAAAATGCTAATTAAACTCTTGTATGGACAATAAGTGTCACAGATTCGGCTAAGAAGAACTAGACTGGGCTCCCAGTCAGTGTGCGCGAGCACCCTGTGGAGGCCCCAGAATGTCAAAGGAATATTGGTCTGAGCGACTGATAGAAGTGGGATTTTATTGGAGAAGTGAGGAAAGCAAAAGTTCAGTAATGTACCAAAGGCCCCCAGGCAAACCAGATGGTTTAATTGAAGCAACTTCAATTCTTGTGGGGCAACCCCAAGGGAGGGAGAGGCAGGAAGGACAATGACTCCCTAAAAGGTTTGCAGTTTCTGGCCTTCAGATTCAGATAGGGGGGCTTGCGCACCAGCGAGGGATGGCACGGAGGCTGCCATGTTATTGTAAATTTGAGCAGAAGTATGGCAAACCCCATGAGAGGGGCTGGGACTGAGTTTCCTATGTAAGGAACGCTCTAGGTCCCGCTGATGGACTGAGCCATAGGCAGCTTAGGTGCCTATGGAAGGTGAGTCCACGAGTAGTGGGTAGGGGCGCCTGGGTGCTGCTCTATCTGGGGAGCAGTTTTGGAGGACTTGATGACTGAATGGATGGAAGGGTCTCCATTTAAAGGACGCGTAAAAACAAATGAAGCAGTTGGTTCATCGTTGGGGGTGAGGCGGATTATCACATTTAGAATCCCATGCTGCATGGCAAAATCAAGCAACTGGATAATCCAGTTGGCAAATATCGGCAGGAGGACTTGGGTGATGGCACGTTTTGTCATATCAAATGGCAGATTTTTTATAAAATTTTAAGAGGTAGAGGAAGCCCGCGGAAAGCTAGACAAATAATTTTTATTTTATTCAGCAGAGGGAAAAAGAATGAACTGACAGCTACCCTTGGCAGGGGCAGTTGCCTTTTAAACTAGCCTATATACATGGGGAGGTATTAAGGTATTGGTCATTCAGGTGTTGGGGAAGGGATTTGGTTGGCTGGCTCAGAGGGGGATAGAAGGCTGCTTCCAATTCTGGCAAAAGCCTAGAAATATTTTGCAAAAATTTTCCAAATTCTTGGGGCTAAACCAAGTCAATACTACTGAACTGGGTCCTGGTGACTCGAGTTGGCCTGTTTGCATGGCTTGGGTGGTCCAGAGTCATCCTGGGAGGCAGGGGTCCTTGTATCGGATTATCTGTGATTCAAGCCAATCCCTCAATTGGGCTACTCTCATGATCCAAACTCCCTGGATCTGCTTTGGAGCATTGGTGCAGATGATCTGAGTCATTCGGACTGAATTTGCATTCTGAGCTGTATTTTGATCTGGTTTCCAAAGCAGGCAATTCTGGACTGGCTCCCCCAGTCCAGAATTTTCCAGCCAGACACCAATGTTGGGAATTGCCATTTTCCCAAATTTTGGACATGGTTTGCCTGGGGAGTGGGTGGTCCCAGGGGCCTCTCCATGCCCCCTGATGAGTGAAATCTCCCTGCAGACCCCTTCTATCAAACTTATTAGGATTGAAGAGGGGGGAAGAGAGTGGTAATGGGATATCTTTGGGTGGGAAATCCATCACCCAGCGCTTATCTATCACATGGGCTAGGTCGCCCAGATGTGAGAGAGGGTCCACTGGAACCTTGAGACCCTTTTCATCTGGAAGGGGTGCTGATCCCTACCAGTTATAAGGGCTGTTCCACAGGACTTACAATAAGCTTCACTTTTGCCAATTTGTATTCAGCTGTAGACCATCTTCAGGGATGAGTTCAAGAAATATTTTACCTGACTGACAAACATTATTATTGTATTGCAATCACAGGCATAAATACATCATTAAAAAGGTAAAAAAGAGTAAAAAATAGTGCAATCAAAAAGGTAGGTGCTCAGTAAATACCATATGAGGGAGGGTAGCTTATTGTGATACCCACATATTTGGAAAAAGAAAAAGTTGGACGCCCTATGATAAGGTCCATTTGAGATTATTACTAATATGGAGATAGATGCTTATACTATAAAACGTTTCTGATGGCTGTGTAGTGAATTGGGTCCATAGTAATTATTCTAAGTATTGAATCTAGGAAAAAAATTATAATATATGTAAAAACTTATAAAAAAATATCTATTTATAAAACACATTCACTGATGTACTGATGTACTGACGTACTGACTGAATGGCTGACTGCTGACATCTGAAACCTTTGACTTTGATAGGTTCAATCTATTTTGGTGTGTGGGTGAGAATTGGCAAATAATATCAAATCTGAGACTATTGAGTCTGATAGGTTCAATCTATTTGGGCGAGTGCGTGATAATTTACAAATAATGGCTAATAATTCATCAACTTGCTCATCTGAAACTAATCGCATTGATAAGTTCAATATATTTGAGAAAGTGGGTGAGAATTGGAATTTTTTATCGAATAATTCACCAAATTGCTCACCTGAAACTAAAAAACAGTATCAGAGTCTTAAGATGATTAAGTAGATAGGATAATCAGTTCACTTGTCACAAGGGCAACAGCAAAGCTGTTAGTTTAAGTGGCTTAAGAGTAGCACTGTCACAGCCTATAGGCTATATCAGTGTGAGCTTATAAATAAACCTGAGCAATGCCAGGTAACTCCACTTGTATAAGATATATAAATGGGAAAAATATATCTATTAATAAGGAGATAATCATTAAAATAAGAAAAAATCAAAAAGTATAAATATCTGTTTTTTAATTTTTGCTATGATTTTAGGAACTGGTGGTGTTCCAGCCTTCCATTGCCTTGAGGGGAGAAGGGGGATAAACTACAAAAGTAGTGATGAAGATTGAGTGAGCATGGATGGTTGGCAGGAACAGCATGGGAAAATATGTTCACTAAAGTGAGTCATGTTAAAAGAGAAAAAAATGTTCTGCAATGATCAAAATAAGTAAAGCCCAGCCTGGGGGAATACAGGTGTCAAGGAATTTATTGGTGAGATCAACCGAGTGATCCTGGTATGGCATGTAGCCTTGAGAAGCCCCAGCCTGAGGTAAAATCAAGCGTTTAGGAATTTTCTATTGGCAATATTGACTGAAGTAGCTTCTTTTTCAGCATGTATTTGTGGGACCACAATCTCCAGAGGTGGCAGTGAATATAATAAGAAGAGTAGGAAATGCAATTCTGAGAATGGGCATGGAAAGATTCATTAAGCAAGAAGAAAAGATCAAGTCTTCCAAAATCAAATTTATGCCATGCTTGTTTCATGCCATGGAACAAAGTGGCTTCTGCCTTTAAAACTCCATCTTTGCAAGAGAATCTGGTCAAGTGGGGGATGTGTTGGGATTTTGGAATGCCACATCATCCAGCTTAATAGATTAAATTTATTATCTGTTTTTCCTCTGGGGACGATTTATTAAAAAAACCCATAGTGGATGTGGTAGTTATCATTAATTTGGTAACTATTATTTTAAGCTATTCTCTTTAGATATTGAATAATTTGCTAAACTCAATGTGGCTGGATTAATGTTTACCTATGATCCCTGACAATTTTTGCAAGTGTTTTGATTATTGATTTAAATATATAAATAATATAATCTTGCGCAGATTGATTAGGGTTTCTCACCAGTAGTTAGGAGTTTATTCTTAGTTGCTGAAGCGTTGACAGCGCTTTTATTGACAGCAACTTGCAGGTTAGCCTAAAAAGCCAGGCGGTCTACTATTAATGGGTAAAAGTCCAATTACTTATCAGATTGTAGCTTAATAGAGTTTAATCCGCTGGGGTTGGACAAAGGCGTTGAACGCAATCCTTATATTTCCATCTCAGGAGGGGTTGTGACCTAGTTAACAGTGGATCCAACTAGGCGGATAGTTATTACTGTTTCAGATGGCTCCCAGGGAATAAATTTATTGGTGTTATATGCTGTATCTATTGGGGCACCAATGGAAGATAGTGCGCCAAATTTCTTATATAAATCCATTTTTTAGCACTAGTGGTGCCCAACACAAAATGGGGGAGCCACCACGTATCTTTATTTTCAAATGGGCCAAACAAAGGGATAAATAAAAATAAAAAAAATCCTAATATGGCACCTCAGCTAAAAGCCTAGAAAGCCATATCAGAAGGTGAGGAATCTTTAGGAAAACTTTTGTCTGGAGCCAGCTTTATCTGGTGGACCATGGAGGACATCATAGGGGCTGGGGCATCAGCAGCATGCAGCATAAGGAGGTAGAGCTGGGGGTTATTTTCATTAATAAGGCCAATGGTATCCATTGACACAATGTATTGAGCAATTTGATGCTCAGCAAAAGTGATTAAGTCAAGCACACAAGTGAATGACTTGATGCGCTGGCGAGTTTGGGAATAATTGAGGTCAAACATCAAAGTTTTTGCCACCCCAATGCATGCATGATTTTCACCAAAACCAAGCTCTTCAATTTCATATTTTCCATCTTCTTCAAACTCATGAGGGAAATTGGGGATGTTAAAACTCTCAACAAGGGGCTCCATCCTTTGAAGATGTTGACAAAAGAGAGTGTTGGCAGGGGCAGCAGCCTCTTCCACTGCCATTTTATTTATATTTTTATCTACTAGTTAAATGTTATAGGCCAAAAATGGCATGGTCATGAATTAGGAGGTTCGATAAAAAATTCCTTTAAGGCGAAATCAGGCTTAACATTATAAATCTTAATTGGAATCGTAAATCCATTTGATAGCTTTGAATGGATTTAAATTGGCTAATGCTGGCCCAACCACCGGAATTGGAGGTGTGTCAGCAACTTATTGTCTGTGAACTTTTGACCATAGCTGCTCAGCTGAAACTGGTTCAGCCATCAACTCAGGATTTCATAATCCGTGCAAATTGTTTAAATAATTAAAATTTTAAAATTTTGATGGCTGCCGCCGTGGAAGCAGCGCCAGAATTCACCAAGGTTGGGGGAAGGAGGATTGAACCCATCCAAAAAATTGGGCTGAACCAGCCGCTGACCCAATGCCAGAGGGAGGAGCGGCAGAAGTGGCAGAGGCAGAAACCATAGGGCACTTGTGCTTCAAGTGATCAAACTCAAAACACAAGGGGCAAACAGTGTGGCCATCCTTGATATGTACCCAGAATGGGTGATCAGGGGCGGATCTGATCACCATGCAGGGAAAATTGCGAGGTGGGTGTCACAATGAAATGGGCAGATCATCACAAAGGCCCACAGCCCTGCTAAACAATCTGCTCCGTTGGGAACCACAAATTAAAGCATCAGGTCTGCGCCTTAAATGGACAATCCCTCTGAGATTTCATGCCTATATAAAATCATTAATCTATATTAGTAAGGAGGTACATATCAGATAATTTTAGATCAACATTTAGATAGTTATACAATTTTTGTGAACTTTTTGCTTAGAGTAAGAAATAGTTTTTAAATTATCTTAATTTTATTTTTCCAACTCTTGTTATTAAATTAAATGAGATATTTCTCTTGTCCAAGTGGTTCTCAAGTAATCCAGTGGAAAAGTGGAAGGCGTTGGTACTTTGACATGCCCATATTACCAGATGGTAAAATTACATATGGCTGTTTGCTCACTAGTGGATTAGATCCTCTTGTGGATATGGGTGTTATTGTTTTTAATGATACTATTGTTTGATGAATTAAACCTAAAATATATTTAGTGATCTAACAGGTGTTGATCTTCTAGATTTGTAATGTTTCTTTGGGGATGATCCCCAACAATGTATTTGCTTTATGGTTTAATTGCTGATTGAATAATTAGTAATTTTACTACTAGTTGATTGTGGTTTGTTGCCAATTGACTTAAGAATCTATGTTTATATTAAAAACATTGAAAGTGCTTCTGGGTTTAACTCACGGTTTAACTTTTTTGTTTTGCGGTCTGCAGTTGATGGGAAAATGTCCCATTACCTAAGCAGCAGCTAGCCCTAAGAGGGTTGTTGAGAATTTATATAACTGGATGACAAGCCACTGTTAAGACCACAAGGATCAGTGGAGGAATTCCGCCAAAGGATCAATGAGCAGAATCAACTGAGGATGATTCGGAGCTATAAATGATTGGTTAATTTAGAATAAGGCGATAATGGGTCATAACGGGCCTTATTGGGTTGCCTTCAAAATAGAGAGATGAGGCGATGTTGACATTTGACAAAATGGTTTTAGATCACCCCGAATCAAGGTGATAGATATTTAAAGAATAATATGACAAAACTAATGAAAAAACGATGACATGAATAAACTAAGCGGAAGAGTCAGTACTGGCAGAGGCCACTGGGATATTAGTGAAACAAGGAGACTGGAGGTCTTGTTTTGGATTAAGTGAAGAAAGAATAGAGAGGAAGAGCACGGACAAAGGGAGGATCCGCTGAAGATATATTCTTTTAACAAAGAAGTGATTGAGAAATTACTCCCGTGTTTACTATTATTAAAACTAAGTGGTTAAAGGTGTATCAAGGAACTGGCAATCATCATATCAACTGTTCTAATTGTTCAATTGGTGGAAACCCTGTATAAAAACCCTTTAGTGGGTACTAGCCAAATCGCCGAGATTCAACAGTGGTGCTCACTACAGGGGGCCCATTGACCAATAACAAAAATATGAAAACTCAACTAGCAGCTATGTCACATTCTGGATGTTTCCAAACAAAATCTGCAATAAACAATGGGCCTTGGCCCTACAAGGAGTTGAAACTTGCGTTAGATACAATGCTCAAAAAACAGAATGAGTTGCTTTAAAGAGTTTACAGTGACAAATTGCCACCGTTCAATCGTGAAGGAAATATTTATGGATTCCTTATCTGATTTGAGTTTGTAATGGAGGGAACTTCAGATCAACAAAGGGCAAAGCTGTTACTCTCCTCTTTGGACGTTGGAAGTGGGGATTAAGTCGTCTGTTACCTCCCAGCTAGTTCCGTTTTATACCATGAAGTTAAGGAGACTGTGCTATGACTGTTCAGTGGAACTGCAAAAATGTCTCAGTGAAAGGCTGAGTTCTTGACCATTGGGTTTCAGCGGAACAAGACCCTCACTGCATTTGCTGACCGATTTACTATAGAAGCGCATGTGCTGATTGGAGCAGGCATTCTATCCAAAGTTGATGTGTGTATAGCTATGGCCTCAGCGGTGAAGCCATACCCTAAGCTTTACAATGTTATAAATCGTTGTTAGAGCCAGACGTACCTCTCCTTGAACTTGTTCAGCTTGTACATCGATTTTCTGCTAATTTCACTCCACCTAAAACCAAGCAGATCCGCGCTGTCACAGTTGTTCGCTTTAATTAAGTGAGAAGAGTTAACTGGGCAAGGGAAATTCCATCAGGATACTCTTCTCAGTACAATGGACGTTCCTCAATTGCTGATCAATATCAAACCCGCTACCAGTCTGGGCTTAACAACGCTGTAAGGGGGTGGTCATTATACTGTGGGGGTCTGGTCATGTCAAACCTCTTTAAATTATCTTCCATATTTACCAACTTATTCTAAAGATGGCTGTAGGTCTTATGGAGTAAGTTGTTTTAATTGTGGACGTAAAGGTCATATGGGTAGATGGTGTCCTAACCAACGGATCCATCCCTTGCAACGATAGAAGGGCTATCAGGGAAAAGTCTGAGCGGAGTAGAGAAGGGACTCTCTACTGCCGCTACCTCGAACTTACATGTCCCACCTGAGTCCACCGTGTTAGATATTTCTGAAGCTTTGCAGTATGATGATAATTTCTCTACCACCCACCGGTTGGGAAAGTAAATGTGCTGACCCAAGCACACGTTGAAGAAATGGCGGACAGAAACTCTCTGGATCATCTAAAGCTTTATGCTTGTCGAATATTCGACCAATATCTATTAGACCAGCTAGATCTGGTCGCAGATGCCCTGTCATTAAGAGGAATAAATGTTGCCCTCCCAGTGGACACTATTGTAAACAGATAGCCTAAAATTGGTGCGGGTATTTTGAGTTTCCTGGGAAAACCTGAATCTTTAAGTGTACATACAGTGAATAGTCGGGATGCATCCTACACAGAATGCACTTACTGCGATATTGTGGTAGCCAAAACTCAGGTGCAGGCTATCATTGATACAGGCGCACCTGTTAACATTGTCTCCACTAAATTGATGGCGAAGTTGTACTTAAAACCTGACATAGACCACCTAGTGGCTATGGGACCATGGGAGCTGAAACCACCACTTCTGAGGGAGCATATAGTGCTCTTCCCTTTCAGTTCAGATCTATTGTTGTGGTGGCTCCAGCGGTGGTATTGGCAAGCAGTAACTATGATTTACTAATCGGAACTGCATTTATATGACACTATGGGGCTATAGTGGACATGATGGAAGAGACCCTATATATCGCGGGGCAGCGAATCTCTATATATTTCTCCTCTTGTAGAGCGTTGAAGAGTTCAATACACATGGGACAAATTAACCTTGCCTACAGCGATGGGGTGATCCCAGTGAGCTATCATCATTTAAAAAAGAGAACGTGGGCCCTTCCTCATCATATATATGAATACCAAGGTTTACGCTTAGAGCAGCTGGAGCAATATCCATTCCCGCTGGACATCAAGTAATAATTGACACTGAGCTAGAGGTTTAAGTGCCAGCGGGGCTCTATGGGGAGATCACTGGGCTTATCATCAATCGCAGCTTGAGCCCCATGTGGCTCCCGGCATCATACTACCAGGCCATGGGGAAATCAAAGTTTTGATAGCAAATCTTCAGAACAGTCCCATTTAAATCTGCCGGCATCAGAATATAGCATATTTAAATCGAATTTGGTAAAAGAGATCAAACAGGTTCATGAGTTCAGTTTTCTGGATGAATTTGGTTTGCCCATTGAACTGTCTTTCGGTGCAATGGTGGTTGTACTAGGGGAAAAATTATCAGGGTTATCAGAAGATCAGAAAGAGCGGGCTGAAGCGCTATTTCAAAAGTATAAAGAGATCTTTGCGGTCAATGATCATGATCTGGGGTGCACCCAGGGGCTGTTAATCGACTAGATACTGGGGACCATCCTCCCATCAGGTCTCAACTAATCCGTTGATCACAGGCAGCTGAGGAAGTTGTCACCGAGGAAGTTGAAAAACTGTTGGAGCAGGGAATGCTTGAACCATCTAAGAGCCTATGGGCGTCACCTGTCATAATATTAAAAAAGAAGGATGGCACTAACCATGTAGTAATTGACTACCAGAAGCTCAACAGCATCACCAAAAAAGATTCATAACCTCTGCCATGGATTGATGATGTGCTAGATTGGCTTGGCGGAGCACGCTACTTCTCAGCAATGGATTTGATATCCAGGTATTGGATAATTGAGTTGCCTAGGGTGGAGCAAGAAAAATGCGCGATAATCACCTCAAAAGGGCTTTTCCAACCAACACGCATGCTTCAGGGACTATGTAATGCCACAGCTACATTTCAACGAGTGATGAATACCATACTGAGTGATCTGAAGCTATCGTGCATTCTTGTATACCTCGATGATATCAACATCTTCTATCGCACATTTACTGAGCATCTCACCAACTTGGAAGAGGTATTTCGCCGACTGACTGAGGCCAATATCAAAATCAAGCCTCGAAAATGCCACTTCTTCAAGGATCAGCTTGAGTATCTTGGGTTTGTGGTTGATGTGACTGGGCTAAGACCTCAACCAGCCAAGGTGAAGCCATTCAGAGGATGACTAAACCCGCTAATAAGTGGGACATTCAGGTGTTTTTGGGAATGGTGGGTTACTACTGCCGATTCATACCCAATTTCAGTTGCATCGGAGGTCTGCTGTTCAAGTTATCAAAGAAAGATGCAATGTTTGAATGGATGGAGCGTCACCAATGCGCCTTCAATACACTTCAAACAGCGTTAGTCAGTGCGTCGGTGTTGCGCTATCCTAATTTTGATAAGGAATTTATAGTGCAAACAGATGCATCCCTTTCTGCTGTTGGGGCAGTCCTGTCTCAGAAGGAAGATGATGGAGAGAGCACCCTGTGGCATACTGTAGTCGAAGCCTGAATTTCCATGAATGCAATTACACCATAACTGAGCAAGAATGCTTAGCAGTGATCTATGCATATAAACAGTTTTGAGTTTACCTGCATGGAGTAAAGTTTAAAGTTGTGACGGATCATGCATCATTGCATTGGTTGCAGAATTTAAAGGAGCCTGAAGGGCGGCTAGCACGATGGGCTCTTAAACTGCAGGCTTATGACTTTGAGATTTTACATCAACTGGGAGCCAAACACCAAAACGCTGATTGCTTATCGAGATTTGCCAACAATTGCAGTTGCAGAGGACCTAAGTGATATAATGTTTGATAAAATGCTCAGCGGAAGATATGAAGATGAACCACCTTGAGTAATCAAGTTACTAGACGAACTCAGGACCAATATGTTCCTAAGAAATAAATAATTATATAAGCATATAGGGGACGTTACCATGAATATACCTAGGCCTTCTAATCGCGCAAATATTATTATGAGTGCACATCGAGCTGTTTTGCCATGGCGGAGTTCAGAAAACTCTTGAATTGTTAAGACTAAGGTATTGTTGGAAAAGCATGCAATATGACACTCTCAAGACCCTGTCTTGCTGCCACCAGTGCCAGGTGGAGAAGCCGTTCCATCAGAAGACTTCATATCAGTTGGTAAAGCCTCACTTTGCTTGGCACACCATCTCTATCAATATTGTGGGCCCCCTGCCAACCGGAGCAATTTGGTCTAAGTATATCCTGGTGGCAATTGACCATTTGATGAGATGGGTGGAGGCGCGAGCCATTTGGTATCTGGGGGCAGTTACTGTGGCTAAATTTGTAATAGAATGTATCATACAGCGGCATGGCTGCCCACAGTTTATCCTTACTGACAATGGAACCAACTTCACCTCCCACATTATACCCAAGCTCAACGAATTAATGGCCATTCTTGGGGTCCTAACAACCCCATGTCACCCTGAGTCTAACGGAATGGTTGAGCGAGTTAATGGGACTTTGGTGAATATACTCCAGAAACTGGTTATGGATAGACCCTCCAACTGGAGTACCCTTCTCTCTACTGCTGTATTCGCCTACAACATAAGCTATCATTCAGCCATGGGAAAAAGCCCTTTCAATTGCTTTATGGGCAGCACCCTGCTCTGCCTGCGCTGCTATATGCCTGTATTGAGGACACCAGTGGAGTGGATCTGCAGCTATATCTAACCACCCTTACAAACACGCTGATTAAGTTACAAACTGAAGTGTACTTGTTTAGCCTCACCAAGAAAATCAAAACCCAGGCTTCAGATCAAGCATGGTGGAGTAGTCTAATGCAGTTCAAAGATGGGGATATGGTGTTATTCCATGATTATCATGGGTTTGGTTGTAAGCACAAACTAGCTAATATTTAGATTGGGCCATTCAAGATAATAGAGAAAACAGGATTCAACGCTTATACTATCATGGATCCTGTGAGCGGCCATATTATAAATTGGGTGCACGCAAAGTTCCTTTGACCATATAAGCAGCAATAAGAATAAAAATAAATAATAAAAATAAATAATAATAAAAATAATAATAAAAAAATAACTAAAAATAGTTAAAAATGAACAAAAAGAAAGATAATAATACATTTCATATAAATATATGTGTGAGTGCTAGCGGGATTTTTATTGCAGGTTGTCCTTTGAGGTCTTTCATTTCGCTGTTTTTTTCTTCCTGTCTTTTTTCAGATTCCTGCAATGTTCTTTTTACTTCAATCAATGGGACCTTTGTTTCTTCTTCTGCTGCTTTGGAAGCGCCATAGTTTCTATGGACTAGACTGGGGATGGGGGTGGAGGCAAAGGCTGCTGAGGTGATAGTGAAGGGTCTGGTGTCTGCCCTTGGGCCATTATGCTAGTTTGAAGTGGAGAGGACAGTTTGATGGAACTAGGAGAGGAGGATGGACTGGGATCTAACGGTAACAGATGAGGTGAAAGAGTTTGGCTGCTTGATCAAGTCAGAACTGTTCCTGTCCCACAAGGAGCAGCACTTGTAACCACATGCATTGATGCTCCCGGGAAATCAAGGAGTACGCCAACAAAGGGGGCTGAAGTTATAAGGGGTGGCGAGTGAGCAGGTGTGTGCCAGCTCGAGGAGAAAAAGCTGCGCCCAAGGCCAGGCAATCCACAAGTAAGTCCTCCATGCTCAGATATGCTATTGGAAGAGGAGCAGTTGCAGTGAACGCCAGGTGGCAGGCCCATTCGAGAGCTATCTGGTGCTGCTCTATTCCTGAACCTAAAGCGGTTGCGGGATGCAAAATTAAGTTACCTATGAGCGCCATGAAGGAGGATACTGTGATGGATTGTCAGCGCTGAGGGCAGTGAAAACCGCAGTGAGCCCGGAACAAAGGCGAGTTAATTGGTTGTTGAGGAAGTCACCCCTAAGGATTGAAAGTGAGCAGGAGAGCTGGAGAATGACCCTGACCAGCAGGCTATCACCCACTGCACAATGCACAGCATCCACTGAACAGACAGAGGCACCGGATGGGGTTCTACAGTAGTCAGAAGCACTAGGCGACTAAAGCCACTTGCCAAAAGTTGGGCTGTTTCATTATGAGAAGGCCCTTGACTCCGCTCTCCTCCCCACCAGAGCTGGGCCACGATGTCCCCAAAGGGGGCTCACCAGGAGGCTAAGTGACCGATGAACTTGGGAAGAATCTCTTCCTGGGTCAGTACAGTTGTGAGGTCCACATCAGCCTCATCTTCATCAGCTGGGGGAAACGAGAACCTGGGAAGCTAAAATATGGCTTGGGTTGTGTAATTCCAGCCCTAACCACAACCTGTAGAAGAAGGTGTACTCACAAACTCGCAGATGTTGGCGCGGAATGGCTCTCATAGTGATTAGAGGAAAAGAAAAATAGAGCATATTGTCCAGTCAAAGGGGGATGGTAATGTTGAGAATTTATATGACTGGATGACAAGCCACTATTAAGACCAAAAGGATCAGTGAAGGAATTCTGCCGAAGGATCAATGAGCAGAATCCGCCGAGGATGATTCAGAGCTATAAATGATTGGTTGATCTAGAATAAGGCGATAATGGGTCTTATTGGGTCTTATTGGGTTGCCTTCAAACAGGGAGATGAGGCGATGTCAACATTTGATAAAAGGGTCTTAAATCACCTCAAATCAAGGAGATAGATAATTAAAGAAGAATATGCTGAAATCAATGAAAAGATGGCGACATGAATAAACTAAGCGGAAGAGTCAGTACTGGCATAGGCCGCTGGGATATCATTGAAACAAGGAGACTGGAGGTCTTGTCTTGGATAAAGTGAAGAAAGAATAGAGAGGAAGAGCGCGGACAAAGGGAGGATTCGCTAAAGATATATTATTTTAACAAAAAAGTGATTGAAAAAATTGCTCCCATGTTTACTATTATTAAAATTTAGTGGTTAAAGGTGTATCAAGGAACCAGCAATCATCATATCAACTGTTCTAATTGTTCAATGGGGAAACCCTGTATAAAAACCCTTTAGCGGGTACTTACCAAATTGCTGAGATTCAACAAGGGTACTCTGCTGAGGTTGATTGAAGATTTTGGGTAAAATTTCCTAAATTGACCATGAAGAGGTGCTAATCTAGTCGGTGGTGCAATCTGACTAGGCAAATGAGTTAGGTCCTCTTGGGTTTGACTTCAGGTGGCTTATCCACCAGCAACAGCTGCCATTTGTAGTGAGACGCTAATAAAAAGATTTAATCGCCAGATCCCCTATAAATATTAGGATTTTTAGTAAGTAGAGCATATCAAAAATGAAAGTAAAAAATAATGAAATTACTATTAAAGTTTAAAACTTTTATATTGGTTAAATAAGTGGCTCTTGGAATTTAAATTTAAGGAATGGATATCCTTTTTCTGAGGCATTTGACTACTAAGATCTCCGCGGACTATGAGAGAGAGAGAGAGGACAGAGGAAAAAAGTTATTATCATTTTAAAGATACCTTCAATAGTTGGAAATCTCGACACCTGTTTAGAGTTGGATCTAATAGTCAACCAGGTTTTTGAGAGAGCTCAACTAGAGTACTAGTCTTCATACTATTACTACCCATCATTATTCAATTAATATTAATAATTTGATTAACAGACATATCAACAATTTGTGCAGTTTACTGGTGAGCCAAAGTGAGCCACCCAGAAGTTTATATTGGTACTCATTGTTAAGAGTAATCTGAGATGTAAGTTGTTAGAAGGAAAAGGTTCTTTTGTTGTTCAGAAGTGCCTTCAAGAACCAGAAGGAAGAGCGTTACAATATGTTTATCTGTAAGACTTACTCATATTGGTTGTGAAAAATTAACTAGGATAAATTTTTTCATATAATTATCAGCTTTAACCATTATTTTCTTAATAGACAATAATCAACGCATAACTTAATCCTGAAAAGTAAACCCAAAAATTTACAATTTATTTACTTTGTGAGGCGTTCAATGGCCAATATTATATACTTTTTCCCTACAATTTTTTAGTCAATGTGCCCTATAATTAGTAGAGAAGGTGTTTTAGGTGAAATGGTTTTAACCAATTGGTAGAAAATTTCTACCATTAATGATCTTGATCTTGTCATTCTTTGCAACAGCTGAGTGTCTCATAATTAATGAAGGATTGATTCCAAAAATAGTAAAAACATGATTTTTCAAGCATCTTCTTATATCTTCCATGCCTTGCCGCTTTATGGGCTATAATATGCAAGTCAGTACTTGGTGGCCCTGGGAAAAAGTGTTGTTTATTAATAATCTCGTAAAGTTTCCCATTCTTTAAAAATGTATATTTATTGTATTTTCTAATGTACATTAGACTTATTAAAGTTCATACCATAGCGTTGAGTATCATATTGTCAAAAATTTATTGGATTTGTCAGTTGTTAAAGCTATGGTGTACAGTCAATAAAGACCATCAGCATTTTTTTGTTTACTTCTAGTCAAGTGCTGAATTTCAAACTAGGGGGGCTATAGTTTCGAGCCCATCAGGCTAGACACCCTTCCTGATCCTTCATGTTCTGTATTCAACGCCAAGAGACATGGTCATTTACCACCATAAAATGTACTCCATTTATGTAATCCCAGAATTGTCTACATGCATTGATGGCTACTAATCTCTCTTTCTCAGCAATGTTATAATTCTGTTCTTATATATCCAGCTTCTGGCAGTAGTAAGTCACATGGTGTTCAACTCCCTCATGATTGAATTTTTAATAACTGCCCCTATGGCGGTTAACGATGATATTGTCTAAATATTAAACGGATTGTCAAAGTTTGGGTTTATTATTAGTGGAGCTTTAGTAAGGGAAAGCTATAGTTTGTTGAAGGCCAGCTGGCAGCTTGCTGTCCACTCAAGTTGTACGCCCTTTTAAAGGAGGTGAAATAATGGTTCACTTACTCTTGTGGAATACTTGACAATCTGGCAGTAATATTCAATAATTCAGAAAAACACATGAATGGCATGCTTTCTACTAGGCCGCATCATTAGATTAATGGCTTCAATATACGCCAGAAGGGTTTATAGTCCATGCTTGTCAATTATTAACCCCAGATTGAAGTTCTTTTGGAAATGTATGACCCTCTGTGGCTTAATTTTAAGAATAGCCATGGCGATGCAGCCAAAATTTTAATTATCCGTTTAAGATGTTCTTAAACTATCTGGAGAAAACGTAGCTATATAACAGATATACAAAACTCAGGAGATTTTTACATCTCTTTTAATATACTGTCCATATTCCAATGAAATGGTGCGGGCATTAAAAAGCCATTGTGGCGTCTAGGTGAGTAGGCAGATACCTTGGTCAGTGATCATGGCACACTTGTCATGTTCACCTTTTGGCAGATCAATCTGCCAGCAGCCTGAAAATAAATCCATGGTTAAAAGTAATTCGCACCACATTCACCTAGAACATCATCAATGCGAGATAATAGATAATAATAATTTTTGGTCTCATTGTTCAAATCTTATATAGATTCATGCAATTAGAACAATACCTTTTATAATCAACAGTGTGGAGGCCCATTGACTCTTAAAGTCTTAAAAATGTTGCACCAACTTGTTGATTTCTTTGTTGAAAACTTCATATGCCATCTTTGAGCGTCTAATAAATATATAGGAGAATTGGCAGATGATCACTCATATCAATATGGTGTAATGTGTCATGTACAAAATCAAAACATAGTTGTCTTTAGCAAAAATAAGATTATATTTTTTCAAAGAAGGCTAGGTTTTGATATTTGATTTTCAGTAGAGTATTGAGGTGTTCACAAGGACCAATGAACATACTGATTGGCATTCCTTACCATCAAGCCTAAGTTCATCTGGATTACAAATCATGGATACTTATTACTATTCCAACTGGTAAGATGTGAACATATAGCAACTATATAATTCTCTTTTGGTTTAAATATATTATAACATACTAGCTAAGAGCACCTGAAATTAGCCATAGTTGATGAGATTAACCCCAGATGGAACAACAGTTAAAATCTTAATTAAATGAAAAATAGCTTGATGTATAATCTCAGAATTTTATGATTTAATTTCCATGCCCATTTATATTTCTCAATGACCTCCGTAATGTCTAAGCTTTTTAACCCAAAATGGAATACCAATAGTTTCAGAATCTGGTTATAGTATACACCAGATATGGGCATTTATAAAATGATAGACAATTGGTATTCTAGCATCCTCAAATGCAAAATTACATGGAGGATACCCCAGTGTTAGAATATAGACCCACTATCAATGCCTCCCCAAGTTCAATCCCAGTAGATGAACTTTGGGTAGGGGACAATAATGACTGTGTTGGAGTTGCGCACCAACGCCCTGAACTGATATAGCAAATAGCAAAGGCAGTCCATGGAGATCCTGGCCTGTCATATGCCACGCATGGAGGTTTTATGGGTTTTATCCTTCTTTCTCATAGTTTTTGCTTTCCCCTTAATCAGTGCAGTATCATCCCTAGGTCAGACCACCTCAAATAAATTTAAAATTTAAAATTCAAATGCAAAATTACCAAACCCCTGTTTTGGAAACAGGGGCCTCATATTTTCAATTGAAAATAGAGGAAGTATTTGTCCTTATATTTCGAATGTTTTCTCCTCAAAATCAGCTTTAAATCCATAAAACCTCAGTAAAGAGGTTAAATAAGGAAGCAAAATTTTTAACTTAATAACACAATATCAGGAGAAGATAATACTATGGAGCTGAATTTCAGCATTAGCGCGCTATAAGACTTTAAAGAAGTAGTTGTTTGAGTTCCAAAGTACAATATACTTTCTGATGATTTATGTCTGGCAAAAGGCCAATATTTTTACTACTCTATCAAATACATTGTGTATTGGTGCCCCAGTGTCTACAGTAATCTCGGACTTTGAGCTTGTTTTCTTGCAGATCAGCGTAGGTACACACATAAAAATTATCTTAGAAGTTAGTATTGTTTGGGCATCTGAAGTTTACACTTGACAAAAATAACAATGAAGAGCCATTAAAAGTGAGAGCAGGATTCTATCAATGCCTAATAGGTATGTACACTTTGATTTTGTCCAACTTTAGTCTCACCAGAGATGACCAGAAGCTTTAAGTATTTTATTTATAAACGTGAGGATTTGATAATACTTTCTGCAACAATTTGGCATCGCGTTCTTTCTAAGAGCAAGTTTTTACCACTAACATATCATCAACTATAATATGGAATTACAAAGTTGGGCGTCATTGTCATGAAACTTTAATGGACAGTAATTCCTGGGTTTTTAAATTTTATAAATGGAAGTAGAAAATCTAAGTTTTACTCTGCACCTTATTTTGCCAAGCCATCATCGATTGCAGAGTCAATATAATGAACATTGGGTCTGGGCTACAAAGTAGGGCGATGATTAGCATACTCCACTTTCTTTGCAAAGATGACAAGTGAATTGAATGATATAAGGCTACTAGAATGAGGGTCAGAAGGCCAAGTCAAAACTTTTTTTAAGGAGTTGGGACTATTACATATATTGCATGACTCCTGATAGCTTTTATTAGGCGCCTCAAGCGTGAAAGCGAATTGGTGGAGATGATTTACTTTATGAATAATACAATGCTTTTCATTTATAACTGGCATTTAGGCCCTAATACAATTTATTGGTGGCTTTCAGGCATGACAAAGAACAGCCTGAGCATTGAAGTCATTTTTAACATGAGCTTTAGATAGCATTTACGCTTTCAGATAAACTAAATCACAATCCTTACAGGTTGATCCTTGTTAAAGGATAGTTTGAAGAATACTACCTTATGGTTTGTCATCCTTTCCACACACCAAACATCTTTATAATAAATTCTTTAGCGTTAAGCTATTTTGCGCAAACCTTATTTAACTTTATAGAATAACTAATTATTGACTTTTGGAGACCAGGAAGTTCAAAATAGTTGTCAGCTTAACCTTCTCAGATGCTCAATAAATGCTAATTTTCAAGAGGGTACTAGTTTTTAGTGCATTTCTATTCTTATTAAACTAAATGAACTTAATTTGGCAATGTATATTTATTTACTTTGTTTTATGGCCAAAGGTCCTTCGTTGATCCTATATGACTTTCCTGAATATGAGATCAATAATGTGAGTAAAACAGCTTGAAAATGGTGGAGCAGCATGCGTAGAATGGTTCAAGGTAGGGCGAGTATAATGAGAGGTATACAAACTAGTTGTACAGGAGTTTTGCCAGAAAATATGCCAAAGGATAGGATTAAAAGTCTCTGAAGTATCAAGATTGGTGGAAACTCTGGTAGTTTTAAAGCATCTGAGAAAGGTAGGCAAGTTATATGCAACCTGCATCTCATCACCCTCCATATCAGTTCTCCATTAAAGTATTTTAAATTTTTCAATGGATATATCCAAGGGTTATACACCTGCCTGATCCCAATGCAATTTAAAGATCAATTAAAATCTCATTTTTACTGGTCCAAAGTATTATGAAGGTGGTGGCATTTCTCCTGTAAAATTTTTTCAAAAAGAAACTTAATTGTTAGAAAGAAGAAGCACAGCTATCAAGTCAAAGTTCTTTTTAACCAGTAATCTTACTTTTCAAGCCTGAGTTTGTACTTGAAGACACAGGGAACAAAAGCTTTTCTTTCAGCTCAACATCAAACTCATGCAATTTTGAAAAAAACAAGATGATTTTCCACCACCGCCTCACCACATCAATTCCCGATTTATGTCCTTGGATCCACCACCTGCTGCCCCAGTGTGGGGCAGCGGTTCTCCAACCGCTATCATTTACCATCCAGCAGGCAAACGGTGCATACTGGCTCATCCAATCTGCCAAATACATTTTGCCGCTATGTCTCTCCAAGGGACTTGCAACTCACCAAGCATAAGTCCACGACCTGCCCCAACCCTTAGCCCTACCTCAATCTGCTATCTTTTTAGCCTCTGTGTCAGATATAGACATCTATTCCTGTATGCTGATAAAGTGATAATTGATCTGGAAACTTCACCTTTGCACTTTCAGGATTTATAGACTTCCTCCATTACAAGGGGTACTTTGATATAGGCTTTCCAACTGAATAGGATGCATCCACTGCAGCAGGTACGCCCTTGATATAAAAAACACCCCTATTACCACCACCTGAAAACGTCTTTAAGATGATACCACACTCATAGTGACCTTTGTGAACCTCCCCTCACACCTTCCCCCCAACACTTTATGAGGAGCTGATGTAATGGCTGTCCACTTATGGCAAAGACCCCATCTAATTCATTGTCCCATGTGTGCAGAGCGCCTCGCGGCACCTTGGGTAATGGCCATCATTACCCCCCACCAGCTGAAAATGGCCCAGCACATCCCACCGCATGCCTATATCCCATCCGCACCTGATCATTTCTTTTGGGCTTAAATTGACAATGGTTACACAATTTGTACCCTCCGCCATGAGCTGGACCATACAAAAAACATTTCAATACAAATTAAACCCTGCAACCATGGCCAACTCCACCCAAGAGGCCACACCAACAGCGTTCAATGAGGATTTTGGTTGTCCCCCAGGCCATACTCTTGAATCATAAGCAAAATCTAGCAACTCAAACCCAAGCTGACCAATTCACACTCATTCCAAACAATCAGGTGCAGGCATGGACCTATGTTCAATCCAAAAAATCCTCCACCTCAAAACTTACCCAACCACGGCCACATATCACCAAGTCAATCCAAGTCAACCAAAACCCCTGGGACTTATTGGATGAAGTGACTGAATCTGGTGAAATTTTTCCACCACTGGGGATCCAATTGATTTAAAACCTTATCTTAATTCAGACTTTGATGCCCCAGCCTCGCCCAACCAATATGCCCCAAACCCAATGTTACCCCTTTCCTAATCGACCACCAGCTTGCTGAGGCCGCAGTGGCCTCAGCCAAAAATCGCCATCTTCAAAAAGCCGTGGCACAATCCCTCGCTGAATTTAAAAAATTGTTGATATCCCCCTTGTTCCCCTCCTATTTTCCTCCTATCTCAAAAGGGAAAATATAAGCCTCTATGAAACTTCCACCACCGCTGTCAAACATGTCGCTGTCTTGGCAGATTTTTCCCCATCCACAAATGTCACCAGAGCGTACATTGCAAAATTAGCCCAACTTCCCAACGCCCGCATCCAAGCTGAACAGCATGTTGCTGAACTGATAGAGGCTTTCATCCAGGCCCATATGTTGATATCAACTACTATCTACTTCTCCTCAACCCTCATCCCATGGATGCCCCAACCCCCTTGCTACCAACATTGATTTGCTTCTACAATGAATAGCCCAATGACGCTCATACACCTGATCCCCCCTCCCCCTCCACCATGGCGGGATAAATGACTCGCCGCCGTGCCACCTGGTAGGTTGTTTTCTTGTTTTTTTTTGTGTTTCCCACTTCTCTTTTAGGATGGTCATTTCATGTTTTTGGTTGGTTAGTTTTGATGTTTCTGTTTTGGTATTGTCCATCCCCTGGTCAGCTTGCCTTAGTTATATAATAAGAAAAGACACAGGGAATAAAATTCTTTGTAAAAATTAGTATAGGAGATAACGTATCCATACATATCACTGTTATGGCCAATATGGTGGTGTCAGGATTCAAGGTAATGAGAGAGTCAAAATCCTTAATCCTGAATCAATCTGCAATAGGTCACTCTCAAGCCAGCCCAAATGGAACCTTACCCTAAGAAACCAATATGGGATTTGGTTAGGAAGCATCACGCGCAAAATAATTGTTAAAGTTGCCTTCAGGAATCCCATCCCCACTTCTTAAACCTCAAGTGGCGCGGCCTCACCACTATAGTCATGAGGACGATGCAGAAATATGAGGGTGCTGACCAGGCAGTCAATCCATAAGGCAGTAAAAGATCCTGGTTGACTGGGACATGAAGGTCATTAAGGCATCACGTCCTCACATGCCCTATAAATTTGGAAACTTTTTAAATAAATAAAGTAGTCTATTTGGCCACACCTTTTCGTTTTTCAACCTCACCACTAGTTTAAAGCTTCAAGCCCATTTTTTGCTTTTGCGTCATGAGATGTGTTACACTGGTAAAGTGGTGCTCACTTCAGGGGGGCTTAGTGCTTTCCAAGTGAAAACGTCTATCACAAACAATGGAGAATAATAGAAGCCAAAAAATCAACCTATCAATCAGTAGAGAAGCATAACTCATTGGTTTAGCACCTCACGCTACAAGTAGTGCCATGAAGTCTAAAAGCTTAGAATTTTGGGCCATGTTTCAGTTTACATTCCTACCGTTGAAGGAGATCATACCAAATTCAAAATTGAGAACCTTAACTAAAGTATCTACCAATTATTGAATTATATCTATTCTGTGGGAGCCACTCCAATTGCTCCTTGCTTCTTTATTGCCTTCTACTATGCAGAAACTATATACCTCAACTTTTCTGACAGCGGGAGAATTAACTTTGGGGACCAAATACTATCTCCAGAATCTCGTCCATCCTGCCATCCATCACCTCCTACAAGTAGTTGGGTTGCACAACCAGAAAAGTCTCCTAACAACTAGGGCTTAACAGGACTTACACACCCACTTGTTAATTTCTATAATGCAACTCCTCTTTCTTCTACAATAACTTAGAAGCCATTGTTGATAGCTGATGATTAATTAACAAAGCTTGGTACTAACTTGCAGTGTTGGATAGCGAATTTTGGGTACCATGAAGAGCAGTTATATCAGAATGTACAGCTCCATAAGGCTTCCTGGAACCAACGCCATAACCAGGTTGAGGACCTTGTGCAGACTCTTCAGCCACACTACCTAAAGCTCGCATCTCACAACTTTGCCTCCAGGAGTGAAGGGGCTGTAGGTGTATAGGAGGCCAGAAGGTCCTAAAGGCCCTGAAGGGCTTGAATGGCCTCAAGAGCAATTTGGTCCCACAGCGCCTACTCGCAGCGACCCTTAAGACTCCTGGAAAAAGACATTTTGGCAGCCCTCTCCTCCTTATAGTATCAAATTTATAATGTACTCAAAGGGCAAGCTCCAAGTGGATGGAGGCATTCTCAACCTAGGGTCTCAATTAGGTCTTATTTGGATGAAACAGATAATCTTAGCGCCTTTACTAAGCTCATCAGTAATCGCATCTCCAAGCTTGAACAAATCTGTCATGGTTTGACACATGATTGAACAACTTATAAAGCCAGTTTCTTCTTAAATGCGCCTAATTCCAAGCATTGAATAAGCAGGTTGCTCACAAGGTGATATTTCCTCACTAAACCAAAATCTGGTATGATATCCAAGTGGACCTCAGGGTTTGAGATGACGGTTAGACCAATAGGCTCCTCGTGACTAATCAGTAACTGAATTTCTGAGTTTGTACTGATTCCTGGTGTCAATACACTTTAATCTTCTATTATGACTAATTTTAATCCTTATTTTTAAGAAGTTTACACCTGGCTAGGAATAATAGACTCCTTCCTAAATGCCTATGAAAGTTTCATGGAAGAGGCTACTGACCAGCAAAAGGTGAATCATACCCCTCCTGCTTGAATATCGCAGCTTGAGAGATTATAGATTACCATCTAAAAAGAAATGCCACACATGAGAACAGGCCCATACCGCCTTATTCCAGGAATTCAGCAGCAACAAAACCATGGCTAATAAAAAGAAAGCGTTCATAAGTATTTATCTAAATTTGAAGAAAGTCCTGTGGAGTTACCAAACCGCTTCTAAGCCCAGGAACAGCTCTTAGTAACCACAAACTGCATTATCTTGGATGACGCCATAAATACAATCATCTCCGCGTTGAGGTCTTATCTTGAAGTTCAGATCTTATGATCGGCCAGAAGAATGGCTTTACATGCACTCAGGAAATTAAGGAAGCTCTTAAATAGATAACTGCGTTGATCCTACATCCTAAGGCCACTGCCTCTGTCTCCTCTAATTATCTTTGGCCATGTTGTCAAAACCAGAAGAATCCTCAACTACAATTCACTTGTTGAAACGGTTTCCATCACAGTGCCAAAATAAGTTGGAAAAGATTTTCCAAGGAGGAAGTAAAAGTGATGTTAGCATGAAAGGCGAGGCACTTCATGCTGACATCCCTATCTTGCCTCAAAGATCGTCTGTGACTCTAATGAGCCTTGGGCTTACATACATGAAGAAATTTTGATACCCATTGATAATAAAGAACATGATATTACTTACTCTTTTCTGATGAATCTCCTATGTTTCTCATGTTACCTCCACAGTTCAGGAGTTTGTTTACCCACCTCGAAATTAGAGCTCATAGAATTCGGAATCATGCCATCAATGACAGTTATTCCCAATAGATTTCATTCATCCAAATTAATAACGCAATAAATTGCTCCAGACTTTCCACACCACATTGATTATGGCACTGCTGGACTGCAGTGTATACGGTTCATAGGGCATATTCTTCCCTACCTATCCATTTTTGGAAGCTTTCCATGTGTACCCCCGCCATTTCACTGAATGAATTCGAGTTATGAACCTCTTCTTGGGACTCAGTTTCTTTGGGACTAATCTGCGATAGTAAACTATAATGAAGGATTTCTATCCCTTATGGGCATTAAGTCCCCATGGTTTAAAACCCTCACGTGACACCAAAATGGAGGGCAATTATTAGGTTTTCCTATCCGTGAGTTTTAGCCAAATTTCTTGACTTGAGTATCATGTTAGGGGCTTTTATGTATAGTTGCCCCACCAGCAGTTGATGGCCATGAAGTTATTGCAAATTATTTGCTTAGACTGACAATTATGCCACATAATTTATGATGCTAATGCTGACATTCAGAAACACGTCAACAACCCTCTAGATACCTTCTGGAGATCCAGGTTCTATATATCCCATCTGTCAAAGAGGTTTTAACCTGTCCAGATTAGTTTTAGATCCCTCCTATGCCAGATCCATATCAGTGTTGTTGGCTAACCTTACTGACAAACCTAGGGTAGTGGGCCCTAATAAACCGGCTGTTTATGCTCGCCTCCTACTGGCAAAGGCTGTTAATGATGTCTGCAGCGTCAGAAGTCTGAGGGATTTTGGTTTGAAGACGCCCCTGTCAAAGGCTCTAGTCAATACTTGTATCATGAAGGAGCTCACTGGGGAACAACATAGCCAAGTTAGAGAAAATTAGAGAGTAATCATAAATTATTGGCCTATAATACGATTTTGGGAAAATGAGTAGGGTACTACACCATGTGTAGACTGGTGATGCTCCCCTTTTTTGGTCCCAACACTACCTGAAAATTAAGGTTGATGAAGTCCAGGTGGCAGTAGAGATTAACCAACTGCTTGAAGCCTGGCTATCAGTACCTTCGCTCAGTCCTTGGGATTCCCCCCCTCCTGTTGGGTTGGAAGAAGGATGGCAGCCATCAGGTGGTGATGGACTATTGCTGGCTCAACTCCTTCACCAAGAAAGATAGTTATCAATTGCCCTAAACGACTCTCTCCACTTAATAAGTCACAATAATTTTCATGATGAATATTTTTATCAGATATTGGCAAGTGGATATCACCGCAAAAAACCATGCTAAGTATGCACTCATAGCCGATGAAGGGCTATTCAAACCCACAAGGATGCCCCAGGGCCTTTGCACCGCGCCAGCCACTTTTCAGTGTGACATGAATGGAATCCTTAGGGACCTTAAGATATCTTATTTCCTCATATACATTGAAGACATCAGCATCTTTCCACAAGCCTTCAGTAGCATTTGTAACACTTCCGGGAAGTATTCACTTTTCTTAAGAAGGCTTTAATAAAACTCAAGCCTTTGAAGTGCTCTTTAATCCAATTCAAAATGGAGTTCCTCAAACCTAAGATCTTGAAAGACAGCATCCTACCTATTCCAGACAAGGTCAATGCCATTGAGAAGATATTGCTCCCCAAGAGCGTGAGGGATATTCAGGTATTCCTTGACATGTGGGCTTTTATTTATAGTTTATCTTTTGGTTTGCTGACCTAGCCTAGCCCCTGTTTTACCTCCTAGAAAAGAATGTGCCTTTTAAGTGGAAGCCTGAACAAGAACAGGCTTTCAATGCGTTGAGAGCCGCTTTTAGCATTGAAGCCATTATAGTTCATCTGCGTTTTGATTAAACTTTCTTGTTATTAACCAATGCAAGTGATGCCACCATTGAGCCATCCTAGCCCAGCATGATAAAAAGCAGGTCAACATCCAGTAGCTTATTTCAGAAAAACCTTGAGCAAAGTCAAATGGAACTATATCATTAATGAATTTAAATACCTTTCTATCTTGTTAGCAATCAAGCACTTCTGACTCTACCTCTATCTCAACCACTTCACCATCATCACTTACTATTCCTCACTACGATGGCTGCAGCAAATGAAGGATCCAGATGGTTGGTCAGCCAGATGGGCCCTAAAGATGCAGAGCTGCAATTTCACTATTGTCCATCGCACTGAAGCAATTCACCAGAATGCTGATGGTCTCTATGGATGCCGGTACTGGATGCTTTAACCCTTGGAGAGAAACAACTGTAAAATATTATTGGTCGCCCAGAACGCTGGCAGTTGGAAACTCCCAAGACCCAAGCCAAACTTAAAAGGTGACCTCTGACACTCAGATCAAGGTAGGAATGCAATATAAGAGGGTTAATAAGAATTGGCTCTACCACATCTATCCTTCTTCTAGAACCAAAGTTTCTTAGAGTGGAATGCAACCGTGGGGCATGGGGCAGTAAGGAAGACTCACAAATACCCAAAGAAACGATGATACAGGTACCAAATAGTAGAAACCATTCAAGAGGACCTGGAGGCATTTATGACATGCTGATCCCAAGATCAAGCCAGTCCCCAATATCAGCATTCAGTCATCGCCCCATCAGGTCGGTTTACTGTCATTAGTATTAATGTAGTAGGCCCTCTTGCCACTAGATTGCATGGCCATAAATACATCCTTTTGGCGTGGACCATATGATTAAATAATTCAAAGCAATTTTTGTCCCCACTGCCACTGCTAAGGCAATGGCTATATTTATTCAATCTTTTTTCAACCAGCATTTATGCCCACAAACTTTGCTTTTGGACAATGTGATAAATTTTACCTTGCAGGTAGTCCAGTAACTAACTTTACTTATTGATACTAAATAGAGTTTCAACGCCCCTTACTACCCATTGACCAATGGGGCGGTAGAACGTGCTAATGGAACCCTCATCTCTATTTTGCAGAAGATGTCCATCTCTGACACTACTTTCTAGAATCAACATACAAAAGCTAACAAAAAAATGTTTTGTCTGTTGCATGAGAATTTCAACTGTTTCTATGTATTTTAAAATTGAGATTTCAAATAAGAAGTCAGTTTTCATGTGCATGCTCTAGTTTTCATGCAGTACATCCTAGACAGAATCATCTTCCCCCCACTTCATATCAAGCTTGGCTTGATGAAACAATTATTGAATTCTCTGAATACTGAATATGAATGTTTTCAACATATTGTTTCTGCCTTTACTAGCATGTCATTTGACAAAATAAAAGCAGGTGTGTTTGATTGTCATGACATTTGATCCCTTATATGTGACAAGGAACTTGTCAGGAATATGGATCTAAAGAGAGATCAGCATGGATGTATTTTGTAGCAGTTATTAACAACTTCCTTGATAACAAGAAGTCAGAAAGCTATGTACTTCTGGATCAAAAAAGTTCTAGGCATTTTACAGTCTTAGATTCAACATAAGTACTAAGATGCACATCCTGAATACAATCTTGATCAATGCTCCAAAATCCTTGGGGATGAAAGTGATGAGAAGGGGTAACGAATTCATCAAGACCTAAAGAATATTTAAGAGCGTTATCATGGGCGGTAAGACACGCGTATGATTAGTTAAAAATAATGAAGCATCAAATGAGACCATCCTGAGCAAGTCCACAAATGCAAGAGCTAAAAGCGCAAATTCTTGCCTAAATGAGTTTTGCATGCCCTCTATGTCACATTGCTGCATTAATTAGCTAACATCTTCCAACTGTATGTACATGTAAACAATATAGTTAAGAAAATTATATGTCAGCTTTTCTTTCCCGTTACTATCACTTTTAGCAACATGATTCTATGAAATTTCTCCAAGACTAACAATCAACAAGGAATATGAGCAAATTTATCCGCAACAACACCAGTTGGGCGAAAGTTGCCAGCACAAAAGACCCAAAGCCCTCCCAACCCACCGGGGAAAAATGGCCCGGTGGAATGTTGACACACCCTCCCACCAAAAAGGGTGAGTACAGCGCTGCACCCAAAGTTTTGCAATTTCTGCAAATAATGGGCGCATATACCAATATAGAACACTCCTAACCCTTGTCCTCCCTTGAGCATGGCCTTAGAATTATGGTTGGCGATAATTCCCTCAAATCATGGGAAAAAATGGGAGAGGCCTTCTCTGTGACTTTCCTGAACACTGTCTTGGTAAATTATAAAAATTTACATAGAGGATGGGTGGACGTCAGGTTTATGTACATAAAAAGCAGCAGAAGCAGCAAAAATCGTATTCTCTGTAAAGAATAATAATGAAGACTGCACCATCCACATGGTGCGCACATGATGGAATGAGGCAAACAACTTATTCATCATATTTGACCAACTCCCAAGCACCGTGCATTGTGATATCCTCGCGGACAAGCTCCGCGGGGACCTTGAAGGTTACAGCATATTCAAACAGTTTGAATTTGAGAAATTCTTCCTCCTGCCCACCTGTGTACAGGGAAGGAAATAGCCATTATAGAACCTGATCATGACATGGTAGAGGATATCACCCTCATTTTCCACACAGCGACCATCAACCTCCCCGATGGCAGCATATCTCGCCCCTTCCACATCACACCAGAACACACCCCACCTATCTGCAAATTCTGCTCAGCTATAGGCCACAAAGACCACGCATGCCCTGTCAAGTGCAGGATTGAAGCACCGGAATTTTGTGAGGACAATATGGATGAAACAAGCTCAACTTATAGCAAAATTAAGGACTCCACTTTCGCCTTCTATTGGGGCAAAAGAGCTGACATCACTTTGGTCAAGCCCAATTCACGCAAGGACTGCCATCGCACACAGACCACCTGCAAGTAGGCCATGAGTTCCGCCGAGACCCAAACCCATACCACAATTTCTCTGGAACAGATTCAGGTGGATGCCATGGCAGTGCAGCGGAATAACCAATCAGATCCCCCACATATAACCTAATGCAACCAAAATGATGAAATTTGGACATAACCAATCAAACACCTCCAACCAAGTGGGAGAAGATCCACCTTGCACCGCTGTGGATCCTCCCAGCCAATCACATGTGATAAGTGATTATATGGAAGACCATTTCAGCCAATCACAATGTGACAACACTTATGCACAAAACACAATCACCCCAACTCCTAGTTTCTGCCCATCAAACCCACAGGCAAGCGGCGAAAAAAAATTTGCTGATGGGGCACAAGCCAACCCACGCCAGACCCAAACTCCACGGAGTAATCTGAGCCAGAAGAAACCAAAAGAAACCAGTACTAAGACTGCCAACCAACACACTGGAACTGATCTGGCTAATTAGCCCAATACTTGCAGTATGACCTGTGATAAGGAATTGGGTGACCTCAGTGGGTTGCCCCAGCGTTCCTGATGTGCGGACTACTGCATTCAACATAGGAATGCTCAACATTGCGGGAGCCAAGGCCCCACATCCCAGGCCAAAAAAATGGCTTTCCTGCACAATATCCCCATTGACATCTTGGCCATCCAAGAACCCCACTGTTCACCGGGGGAGGAGGAGTCATGGTCAACCATGCTCCTTCTGGCCAAAAACATATGGACATACCACTATGGGGTGGTAATTCAAACAAATAGTGACCCTCCAGTAAATATCCAAAGCACATCCTCCCATCTGGAGGGATGGCTGCTTATAGCGGACCTCAAGTGGAATGGAGAAAATTTCGCCATGGCATATGTGTATGCCCCAAATGATCCAAACAATTGCCAAAAATTTTCTCTGATATCCTCTCAATTCCTTTCCCTGAGGAAACGTTTTTCGCGGGAGATTTCAACTGCTGGCTTAACACCATTACCGACTGCTAGCCCAAGTCTAAGGCTATACCCCACGGCCACACAGAACTATGCATACTAAAGGCAATACTGGGCCTATGAGATACCATTCATAAACAAGCCCCCACCCTGGCCAACATGATGAGGCCCCACCACAACAATAACCAGCTGGTCTCAATGACCCAGATTGACCTGATGCTCACCCCTATAGACTTCCAGCACTGAGTATCAGATTTTACAACAACAATTATCCCTTTCTCTGACCACTGGATGGTCTCAATAGTGTTATCATCCTCGGAAAAATACAAAAAGCCACCAACCTGGCACAGAGTTCACCCAAGCACCATCCATCTTTTGAAGCTTAAACTTTGGATCGAGATGGTGCTAACAACACAGCAAGAAAGATGACCACCCAATGAGAACCCTATCACCGAGTGGGAAATATTCAAGGCTCGCACAACCAAGAAAGCCTGCCACCTGAACTCCAGAAAAACAGCCGTGACGTCCGCGAAAATCAACAAGGCTATCAGACAGCTTCAACACTTAGAAAACAACACACCTCTCGAGGGATACACCCCCAATTGGGGCCACCTGTGCTTTCAGTTATCCACACAGGTAAACTCCCTCTTTAGAAAACACCAGAATTACACCGAAGTATGCTACAAATCAAAATACATTTTATCCAGAGAAACTCACATGGCCCAATTTTTCTGCCATTTTAAATCAATTTCAACTTTGGCAACTTTCACAGAGGTCCGCCGAGCAGATGACACAGTGGCATCCACACCATCGGAAATATCAGCTGAATTACACTGATTTTACACTGACCTGTACACAGTGGATTTTGCATCACCTAGAGAAATTGAAAAAATTTTATCATCCGCTAATATTGACACTATAGCTGGTCAACCAGACCTTGTAGCACCCATCACTAAAGATGAACTATGGGAGGTAATAAGATCAACCCCGCGCACCAAGTGCCCTGGGCCTGATGGCCTACCATATGAATTTTTCAAAAAATATTTGAATATATCGCACCAATACTACTGGCAACTATGAATAAGTGCCTGGAAGACACATCCCTTCTACCTGGCGGCCAAGACGCATATGGGGTCACACTCTTCAAAAAAGGAGACCAGGCAGACCTAAACAACTGGCGTCTAATTGCTCTCACCAATATTGACACCAAAATACTAACTAAAATCTTAGCTAAACGTCTGGGTTGCATTGCTCAGACAGCCCTCTCACCCCATCAGTTTGGCTTCATCCCAAATCGCTCAATTTGGGATAACATCCACACAATTTCCAACATCTGCCAAGCTAACCCAACAGGCGCCCTTGCGTTCCTAGACCAAAAGAAAGCATATGACCAAGTGCACTGGGTTGCCTAGAACAGTGTCTAAAGGCTTTCAACCTACCACCCCACTTTATAAACTGGGCGCTCCTCCTAACGAGCTCAGCCAGGTTTGCATTCAGAGGCACAGGTTTCCTAACCGACACCATCACCCCCCAAAGGGGCCTTAAACAAGGTGACCCGCTTAGCCCCCTACTATACAATTCTACCCTTGACCTTCTCCTCCGCATTGCAAACTCAATGCTCATTGGAATCAGGTTGGAGGGACAACTACCAACTAAAATGCTCGCCTTTGCTGACGACTGCGTTGTTGGAGTCTCAGGCAATAGAAATGCCAGGGCGATTGAGCGCATTATTCACCAGTATGAGTCAGTGAGTAACTCCATGCTGAACAAAGAGAAAACAGAAGTAATTGTTATGGGCAAATTCAGTTTGAACTGGGCCCCACCCTCCCACCACCACACAAACCAACCAACCACACATCCAACCACACAACAACAGTCCAAGCCAGTAAAACCACTGTGTTTACCCTTTGCACACCACCTGCGCCACCAACCCAGTCCGTCATCTGAGCATATGGCTCGAAGCTGGTGGATATGCACTTGACACCATCGAAACCAACATTATGGACAACATCACAAAAATAATGACATGTATGCGGAGGAGAAAAGATAGTTTAACCGGAAGAGTTGTGTTATCCAACTCCCTGATCTTGCCAAAGTTATGGTCTGCTGCCCACGCAGTTCACTTCTCCGCCAACTTTACTAACGCAGTCTACAAGCTCCTTCAGAACTGGCTATGGTCTGGTGACCGCGCACCTGTCAGGCTGGAGACCACGTACAGCCCACGGAAGAAAGGCGGGATGGGGCTGCTCAACTTCACGGAATGAGCAACGCAAATCCTAGGATCATGGGTAGCTCTCACAACGTGACCCAACCCACCATCCCCCCACTGGGCTAAGGCAGCCCAAACCAACTTCGCAAGGGCACTACATCTGAGGTCCCCCTCCAACCTTACAACTCTGATGAAATACTTTGCAACACACCCAACCGCCACTGGACTGCACAACACTAACCGATATTTCAAACGCATCCTGTATAACCTAAGACAAGGGGATTGGAGCTTCTCCTATGCACAGCAATCTGAAGACTTTCACCCCCAAAACTGGTTATGTGCAACTCCACAGGGGACAAACAGTGACTAACGCGCCTGCCCCACTACCACCCTTTCCTCTTTCCCAAATTGACTACCTAGACCACCAAGACGTCCCAAATGACTTGCGCACCCAAAGGCAGGTGTTGGACCTCATCACCTGCCCTCTCATATCCCCACAAGTGTTCTTCACAGTGTGGTGATACATGCGCCATATGTTTAGAACATCTGACCAAACTTTCTTAATGTTCAAGACATGCGCCATATGTGGAGGACCCAACACACTAGCACACCGCCTGGAAGAGTGCCCACCATCCGCGCATATCTGGGCCAACGTGATGCACTTGTTTCAACAATCACCAAAAGCTGAATTCCGACTATCCCGCGATATCCTGGCACTCAACATGGCCCCGCAAACCCCCAGACAATAAGGGCTCTAATTGTGAGCATTGCAATATGGTCCATTCACACAATTACCCTTGACGCTTTCAACGGGATCCTCCACAATTTCAACCAAGCCATTGTCAGGTTCTACAGCCATTTGGCCGATCACTTCCAAGCCTGGCTGTTCGGCTCACTCCAACACAAATGGAAGAAACGGATGGGCAACTGGATTCCAATTTGGTTCCTTCGTTATGACATTGAGAACCTCACAGTCTTCATAGGCGGTACACCCTACTAGCCCCTGAGCTGCCATGCCACTAAAAGTCTAGTCATCCACCACCTATGGCTCCTAACCACACCCAAGTGTGCCAAGTCATATCTTTTGAGTTCCTTGTTTTGCGCTCTCTTTACTTTTCTGTTTTCCATTTTCCTCTTACCTACATATCAGATGTGTCTGTCCCCTGGTTGGCCATCCTCAAATAAATAAATAGATTATATGTTTGTATTTGTGTTTTATGTCATATTTATGCTCAAAATGGGTGACTTATTCCTTTACATTCCAAAACTGTATGTATAATTAGAACCATTATATGTTTTTGTATTATATGGCTTATATTATTATCATTAAGGTGATTAAAATAATATCCTACATTTTTTAAAGTTTAGATAAATGATGAAAGATTTGAGTTTTACATTAATATGAAATTTCTATTAAAAGAGAATTGCAAAAACTGTAGCGTTCAGAGATAAACTAACTTTAGATATGAATTCAGCGCACCCAAATTAGTTAAGAACAAGTTTTTTTAACAATACAACAAAAATTCTTTTACCTGTGTTATCTACCCAGCACCTTGCTTGCTTACTGAATAATCTATCATAAAATCATCAAGATGTCCCTATTGAAGCTTTATATGGGCGTGCTCCCCGCCTGCCAAGTATCATCCATCCCTACTCAATACCTATGTACCTGAGAACTCTGATTTAACTATGAGGGCCTTTAACAATAAAACTGTCCAGCGTCAAACCCTAGCCATGCAAGGCATTTTCACCAACACATAAAGGGAGACATCCAGTGTTTATTTCAGCTAACTCTCCTTACCAATTTTTAATTAGGTGACCTCGTTCTCTTATATCATTATCAACCCAAAGATTGACAGAACAAGTTTGAATTCTTTGATTTGGACCATATATGGTCATTAATAAGGTGAACTCAGAGAACTCCATTGCCAATTTCAATCAGGGGAAGTGTTAAATCAAGTACATGGTTGATTCCTTTGGCCCTATATTCCCCTCCAAAAGAATCTTGAGTGGGGCGTTGTCAGGATTTGAAATGATGAGCAAGTCAAAATTCCTTCTCCAGAATTGAGCCTTGATAGGTTGACCCTTGAGCCAGCACAAATGGAACCTTACCCCTGAAGACATCAATATGAGACTTGAATAGGAAGTATCACGAGCATTATAATTGATGGAGACACCTTTGGAAACCCATCCTGCTTCTTGTACCTCTTTTGAGGTGCGGCACCTACTGCTGCAGTCATGAGGATGACGCAGAACAATTAGGGTGCTGACCAGGAAGCTAATCAGGAAGGCAATTAAAGATACTGATCATTTTTGGCCATGAAGGTCCTCAAGCACCATGTCCTCACATGCCTTATAAACATTGACGCTTCATAACTCAATAAATTAGTCTATTTCACCCAACTTTTCGTTTTTTCCCTCTCCACTATTTTACAGCTTTGATCTCGTTTTATAACTTTGGCATCATTCAAGGGATCAGTTATGTCAAAAGTTGGCATTTATGAAGCTCATTATTGTATACTAGCCCGTTTACAATTTAATCATTGCCTAAGTAATTTCAGAAAGTCAGCTGATGTAACCGTTCAATTTATCAATATATAATATATGGCAAAAGTAATGTTTTGCTGTTTCTATTGGTTGGGTGCTTCATCTTTTGCATGTCATTCCAGCTTTACCTGAGGTAATCTCTGACTTTGATACAGTGTTGAATTGTGTTTTCTACCCATTGAAGGGCTATGCCTGAGTTATTTAAAATTTTACTAACAATCCACAACAAGTAAAAATTGAGCTGGTCAGCCAGTCCATACACATTCTGGTTGGCGTCCTGAGTTTTGCTGTTGATTCTAAAGAGCGAATTATGAAGTTCAGAAAAGTGTTGCAATATGTAAATCTAAAAGAGAATTATAATGTTGCTGTGTTTCCAAGAATGCATCCAAGCTGCAGATATAGATATTTTGATGGGCAATAATCCTCTGGACTTGGAAAATAGAAGGCCAAACGTATCTAGATATGACATCTACTAGATGCTCTTGATTAGTTATTTTTTGTCATATCAATGATTGTAAATTGTGTAATAGAATGTAGCTGTTTATAAAAAATCCTAATAATTATAAATACAAAAAATGTCCAGTTAGGCTTTGTTTGCATTGGTAGAAGTAAGTTGGTAGCATTCAAGTAGTCATTTAGATACATTTTTGAAGCTGATCTAGGGAGATATAGGACAATGGGTTCCAGCTTGTGATTCTAATAAACCTTAAGGGAGAAGATATATTATAGAGCATCTAATTCCTTGCTTTTGGAACTACTAACATGAAAAAGTCTATGGCTGTGTCGCTTTCATCCATAGATTCATGAAAATACTTTGCGCCAAGGCCAAGAGCAAAGAGGCTCCAGTCCAGATTCATACTAGGAAAAAAAGTGTATAAGGAAACAGCTTGAGTCCCCTGTAGAGAGCACAACGATGTATATAGGATCAGGGCGTCTGATTTCAGATGCACAGGTTATTAAACACACAAAAACAAACTATTGTATGAAGAGAGCCCTGTAGAATACACACATTTACCTTATCTTATAGCAATAGTAGTTTTTTTCAATCATATTAAACAATGTTGTTAAAAATACTGACTTTGAATATCAAGCTGCTATGGTAATTATTCTTAGTTATAGACTTCAGTGAAACAAGTAATAACTAGATCCTCTTCAAAATGGCAATCACTCATAGGTATGCTTTTAACTCTCTCAGAGTCCTTATTGGTGCAAATAAATTTTAATAAGAAGCACTTACATAATGGGAAGATAGATGCATAATATCCATACTTAGGCCAAGTAAATGAATGTTTATGGCTTGGTTCATTACCTTAATAGTATCAATAAGACAATTGCAACTAAGACGCCAGCATATGGTCATAACAAATGATAAGAAACCTATTTATGATCATTTACACTAGCGAAGGGGCAAAGTATTGATAATATAATATTATAAAAGAAGATATGAAAACCAGGCCCGTGGTTTAGGTGATTAATATATTAGGGAACTAAGAGTTGCATTGGTGTAATATAATTTGATCTTCCTTTGTAATATTCAGTTTTAAAAGGTGAAAAGGCAAGGTTACTGATAATATTTAATATTTCATTTGGCAACCAAATATGTAAATGTGGGCCGCATAATGAGGTAACCTAAATTTAATTTGATACTTTATATCAGCAATGATGAAGTTTAAGCCAATTAAACACTTTGTATACATACTTATAATATCTAAGATTAAGTATATACTAAAGATGATTGGTCAAACCAATCACAATATATGGTATCTCAATATAGGGTATGAGAAAACTGGGGTTTAACAATATGTCAGGATAAAAAAACATTTTAGTGATTTCAGGTGATGCAAAGGAACTAGATTTGGTAAATGATATTATATGATAAACATAGATAATATAACCTGGGGGGTGGAAGGCGAGTCAGTAGGGCGTATGGCTACCAACCTGAAGGTTGCAGGTTCAATTCCCGCCCTTCGCACATCAATCAGGGTGCCAACTGAAGGAAGCTATTGGCAGTTAGTAGGTATAATAACACGAAAACCTTACTCATGATGTAACCAGAAAATTCTGGGTCCTGATCCAAAGGTGAAAAAAACTTTCTATGACAGAGTTGACCCTGCTCAGGTTTCATGTCAATAATTTCTTTCTCTATTTTGGTAATGTCCATTCCCTTGGTCATCTTACCTAAAATAAATAAATAATGCAACTTGGGTAACCATAATTAGAAGTCACTTTTACTGGAAAACATAACATTAAAAGAAGGTAGCTGATTTGAGAAAGGAGCATTATGTAGAAGGTCAAGAAAACTGAAACATAACCTAAAATTGTAAAAACCAAAGATGGTGAAATTTATATCAAAAAGTTTATCTGATAAAAAACTTAGATTTTGGCTAAATTTGTCAACTTTTATATAAAAATAACACCAACCTATTTATTGCTTATAGTCTACAACTTATTATATTTGATAATTGATGCTTTATACTTATATTAAGGAGAATCCTTAGATCAAATGAAATTCTAGATGAGCCTGTGTTGGGATTTTTGCCCATATTCCCAGCCAGCTAGATTACCAAGGATTGCTAGGGGATAATTCCCTAATGTGAGGTGAATTAGATATCTGTTGACCCTGATTTTGGGTTAATTATGTTTGGGGGATTTTTTGTTATTCACCTGGTCAGATCCATTGGGGATTGATCCAGATAAATGCTTAAGATCTCATCGAGCATAGTTGCCAGTGAAATAGGGGCATCTGATAGTTGATTAACCATCAGGTGTTCTGATTGGGATCTGTCAGGTTTCATCACTGACCAATTGGGAATTTAAGGGTTAAGATGCAAGGTGAGTGATGTCACCTACAACTAGCAAATCAATCAGTTGGTTAATGACATTCCTTGATGGGTAACAAGTCCCATTACCTAAGCAGGTTGCTTGCCAAAGATGGTTAATTTGCTTGGATCAAGAGGAAAAAGTCAGGGACACGTTTTCCAACTCTTTCTGTTTTAGGTCTTGAGGATGTCCAATGACAGAATCCTAGCTAGGATAGGGAAGACCATAGCTGCTGAGACGAGAATGGGTATTTCAATGGCAACAGCTGCCAATACATCAAGGAGGTGCCAAATGAGAGTTGGGAACCAAACTTTCCTCCATAAATTCCTAAAGAATTCACTAATAAAATATCAAAAATAGGATCACTTTTACTAGAGTATTAGATTAGTAAGCTCTATCAGAATTCATTTAGAGTTCTATTCTTCTCAAGGATATTATTGCTGTGTGCAATAATTGGGAGACTCTTTAAGATAAAGAGTAAGGATCTGAGTGGGGATCCAGAGAAGAAGCTGTTTCAAATTGTGGATTACTGCGGACAGTGTGTCAAACCAGAGAAACCGTAAACAGGGATCTGAGAATAGATCAAGTTAGGCGGTATGAGAATGAATCGCAATTCTGGACATCATAAGTATTTCAAGAGGAAATAATGGCTGGGCGTCAGACTGAAACTAATACTTCCATTTAACTACAGATAATAGTCTGCATACTATTATCAACAGCTATATCAACTACAATTATACAACGCAGAGAATTGCACAAAACCCAAATCTGTGCAAGTAATATATTTATAGGGGTTATTAGCCAAGAATAATCAGAAAACCTATAAATTTTTACAAAGTAGTACTCAATACAGGGGTGTAGCTAAGTAGAAGAGATTAGAACGTGATGTCATATAAAGATGAGATAAGAAAACTATGGATGGAGTTGTAACCAATAATCAGAATTCCTTGAATTCAGAGGATCAACAATTGCAGCCTTGGAGGAGAGAGTCGCCAAGATGGAGGAAAGGTTCAATAATCTCGCAAGTTTCAGGAATGAGTTACTATGAAAAGTAACTTCATTAAAGAAAAAAATAAGGGCACTTAATTAGAGAAGTCTTATTTCTGAAAACAGAGAGTGAAGCAGATCACATTCATTTATGAGCATTCAGTGCTGATATCAAGCAGTAGATTAAACAGGTCAAGGAATTATAAACTTACATTTGTGATTGTGAGCCATATATGGCGTTGGATGGATAGAAAGAACTCCCTATACAATAATTGGGAAGACAACTACCCCAAGAAACATGTTGTACGCTTTTACTGCTATTTTGGAGATGACGCCTGAAATCACTCCCCAAGTGAGCTGAGTAGCTGAACCCAGAGAGGTGTCTAGAAAAACCTCAGAGGAATTCAAAGTGACACTAAAATTGCCAACTTTACATCAGGATAACGCCTAGCAATTTTCTAATTGTTTAATATGACAATGTATGAACATAGTGATTGTTGAAAGGCATTGATGGTGATGAGCTTCCTAGATACCGATTGTTAAAACCTAGTGTTCCTCCACCTGGATGGGGACAGCTGGTTATATGCAGAGGCCAAAGCGGCCATTATTAGGGAATTTGGAAGCCCGATGTTCATGTCAAAGCGCAAACAAGAGTTTATGGGCATTGAATTCCATAAAGATGAATCCTTAGCAAGCTTCTCTGAATGTTTCTACCAGGAATCAAAGATTCTGGTTGGAGAGAATATGCTGGATGATTTCAATGCTAGAATTGCTTTACAAGTGGCCCTTTGGCCCTACTGAAATTTGCACTGAATGATGTCTTCCATGTTCACGACAGAAATAACTACCTCTCAGATGGTAGATATTTTGAAAATCTTGGGAGCACCTTTTATGCCCCAAATAGAAGTTTCAAATCAAACCCAGTAAAAAATTTAATTCCCACGAAGGGTAATGAAAGAGCTAAGGAGATGAATAACTGAACTGTGCCAGGGAATAAGTTTAAAGACTTAAAATGAATTAATAAGAAGGAGAAAGTCTTTTACCAATGCTGAGGAAAATAACATTTCGCTGTACATTGCAAGAAACCCAAGGATCAAATTAACGTGGTCCAAGAAAAAGAGTCTGCAACTGTAAAGGAGTTGGGAAAATGACCTGCAGCCTAGATGGGGAACAGTCTAGATCTGCATAGATGCCTTTTTCTCCTAATATTATGCATGAGGAAATTGACATCAGTAATCTTTTTGTGGATGAAGACTTAAAGGATCAACTTTATCAATTAGTCAATTTGTACGTAAACGCGGTAACAAGATCTGGGGTGAAGGGGTAGACCCTGAGATAATCAAAGAAGTTGCCTGGCCGTACACCCAACAACTAGCAGACAAGATTTGAGCTGCAGATAATCCCAAAGTTCTGACTGAAGTCGATTAGATGAGGCTAACCTGAAAATTCCTCTCAGCGCAATCAAGGAATCATTTCCAGGCTTATTGGCGCAAATTATTCACACTCTCAATTTGGCTAATAATACTGCTATACATTCGGTAAGTACTATCTTAAAATACTCCGAGTTTATGTATATACATATACTAGTGAATCAAGTATGGGTGAGGGTGATTGTTGACAGCGAAGCGCCTATTAATATTGTCTCAAATAAGCTGGTGAAAAGGATGAAGATCTCGCCTGATTTGGAACACAAGAAGTAGTATAGGACAGCTGGGCCAAATGCCACCATCTTATGTGGAATTTATAGCACTCTTCCACTTCAATTCAATCCTTGGCGGTATCTCCGTCAGAAATAGTTTTGGCCAACCAAAACTATGACATTATAAATTGGGATGGAATTTCTACAGAATTATGGAGTTAAATGTAACTTTGAGGATAATACGTTGACAATACCAGGTCAGAAGTTACCATTGGTCTATCAAAAATATGGGGAAGCTCCACTGAGTAGGAGAAATAACTTCATCAACTTGATAAACAATCACAGCATTGTCCCAATCGTGATACCAACTAGTTGGCCGGAAGCAACGAGAAATACCAACAGAAATCCTAGAAAATTGGAGATTTTAACTGAGGATCAAGAATGCAAAAACCATACCACCAGGATCACAAATAATAGTCGACATGGAGTTGACATTAGAGATACTGGTCTGCTGTATGGGGAGGTCAGAAGACCATGGAAGAAGTCCAGAGTAGAGCCTTGGGTGGCTCCTAGAATAATAATGCCATTCCAAGGATAAATATAAGTTCTCCAGGCTAATTTAAGTAAAAAACTGATGAAACTTGAGAAAGATAAGATTGTCACGTTTGTTCATCTAATCCCAACGGCCAAAGTGAGGAATTTCACGATTTTGGGACCCTCATGAGACGGGATTACCAGCTGGAGTAACAGAGAGTATCAACCTATTGGTTGATCGGGAGTAACTCGCTGATCTGACAGAAGGACAGAAAGAAGAGGTGCTCAAATTGTTTGAAAAGTATCAGGAAGTATTCCCTCAGAATAACAATGATTTATGATGCGCAAGAGATGTGATCCACAAGGTCAATACTGGAGAAATTTTGCCGATCAGGAAGAGACTGATTTAATGGTTGAAGGTGGCAAACCAGTAATGGAAGAAGAAATCAGCAAACTAAAGAAGCATGAGCTTCTAGTTCTGTTGTCAAGTCCCTGGGCGAGTCTGATTCTTATTGTGAAGAAGAAGGATGTCTCTAATCAGGTGGTGATTGATTATCTGAAGCAGAATAAGATTATGAAGAAGGATTTGTATCCCCTACCAAGAATTGAAAATGTTCTAGATCAATTGGGAGAAGCGAAGTATTTCTCCATGATAGATCTAATATAGGGATATTTGCAAATCGATTTGCTAAGAAAAGACCAAAAAGGCGTGATTATTACCGCACAGGGTTATATCAACTGATGAGGATGCCCCAGAGTCTGTGCAATGCACCTGCGACGTTCCAGAGGGTCATGGACTTTATACTAAATGACTTGAAGTTGTCATGCGTCCTGGTGTACTTGAACAATATCAATGTGTTCTGTAGGACGTTTACTAACCATTTGCACCACTTGAAGGAAGTGTTCAAGAGATGGTCTATGGCCACCCTGAAGATTAAGCCGAGGAAGTGTCACTTCTTCAAGAAAGAGTTGTAATATGGGATTTGTGATCAGCTCAAGTGGACTGCAGCTGCAAGCCCAGAAAATTTGAAGCCATAGAGCGAATGGCTGTGCTGAAGAGAGTCTGAGATATCCAAGTGTTCCATAAAATGGTCATAAACTATAGAAGATTTATTCAGGATTTTTCCAGAATCGTTGAGCCCTTATTCCATATGTTGAAGAATCCAAAGAAAGGATTCGTATGGAATGAAGAATCAAATAAATCATTTGATAGTTACACCAGTACTTGATATATCTCCAATTTTGAGATTTCTTAATTTTAATTGAGAATTTATCATACAGACTGATGCTTCATTAACAGAAGTTGGCGCCAAATTGAGCCAAGTAGATGAACTTAGGGACAAACATCTGGTGGAATATGTGATCCGGACACTCTCAGCTGCTGAGAGGAACTACATTATAACTGAGCGTAAATGCCTTGCAGTCTTTTCGCCTGTAAACAGTTTAGAGTGTACATTCATGGAATGCCTTTAAAGTGGTGATGGATCACTCCTCGTTGCATTGGCTTCATAATTTGCAAGAACCAGAAGGTCAACTGGTCCAATGGGCATTGAAGTTACAGGCTTATGATTATGAGATTGTCCACAGAGTGGGGGCTTCTCATCAGAATGCAGATGGCTTATCACGGTTACCAATGGTACAGATGGTATACCAGCAAGTGGATGAGTTATTCCAAAGAATTGTAAATAGAGAAATTGGGAACGAGCCCTGAGAAATCCAAGATGTGCTTCAAATGTGATGGAAAACACTGAGACCATGGATAGACAAGTTTTCAAGACAATTAATGGGAAGTGTTTACTATTCACAAAGCCTTTGGAAGGAGCAGCTATTGTTCAAGCTGCTCATAAGGTTGTCAGGCATTGAGGCCTGAGAAAAATGACCAATCATATTCAACAGTACTACTACTGGGAGTCAATCAACTATGATGTCACCGACTATCTAGCTTGCTGTGTGGAGTGCCAGTTGCACAAGCCACATAAAAATACAACTGAACTCTGACTGGTCCGCCCTGGATTTGCTTGGCATATGGTGTCCATCAACGTGATGGGACTGCTGACAATGAGCACAGGGCAGTCAAGTACATAATAGTTGCAATTGATCATCTGAAGAGATGGGTCAGGATGAAGGACCTGGCAAAAATAGATGCTACCAGTACTGCGAAGTTCATCCTAAATCAAGTAGTATAACAACATAGATGCTCACAGGTCATGTTGAGCAACAATGTGACATTTTTTACATCTCATGTGGTTTCATGGTTAGATGAAATAATGGGAATCCAAGGAGTCATGTCTGTACCCTACCAGCTGGAGATGAACAGACTGGTGGAATGAGTTAATGTGACGCTGGCCATGACGCTAAGGAAGCTGGTCGCAGGAAGAACTTCCATGTGGGGAATGTACCTGAGTTTGGTGATGTTTGCCAACAATATCAGTCATCATACGGTGATGGGAAAGTGCTGTTTGAGTTGCTATATGGGAGGAAGGCCGCGTTGCTGCCAATTTTATATTTGGTGGTGGAATCAACATCAGGGATGAGTTCAAAGCAGTAACTGAACCAATTAATGAATATCCTGATCGAAATTCAATCACAAGCATTTGATACTACTTTGAAGAAAAGGGTATGAGCTAAAACAATGGATGATAATAGCTGACTGGCCTTATCAGAATACCAAATAGGCGAAAAATTTGCCTATTGAAATATACATGGTCTAATGAACAAAACAAATTGGATGCATCAAGGTCAGGTCTGTTCGAGATTATTGCCAAGACAGTGACAGACGCCTACTCCATCAAGAACCTCTTGGATGGAAGGGTAATAAATAGAGTCCATGCTAAGTATTTTGAGTGATGGATTGAGGAAAAGAAAATAAGAAAAAAAGAGTTCCCAAAGGACCACTGAACCATTAAGTTGGTTATGTCCTAATGATAGGTTCAAGTCCAAAAAAGGACCTTTAAACCAATCTAGATGGTTAAGTCTTAAAAAGTAAAACCTCTGAATCATAGAAAACTGGTAGGTCTAAGTATACCTAGGATCCAGTCTGAGAGAATGAACTAAAAAGATGGACCGCTGAACCAAAACAAGGTCAAGTCCCATGGAAAAAAGAAGAAAAAACAAATAAAAGATTGAAAAAAATATTGGAAAAAAAGATTATTAAAATCTGCATAGAAAAAAAGATATACCTTTATAGCTATTATTTTTTATTGATTATCCTTGATTTGGGGATGATTCCACCTATGTTGCCTCTTTAGGGAGGGAGGATGAATCGCAGTAGGAGTGAATAACCCATCAAAATTTATGTGAGATCGGATGCTATTGAGGGCTCAACATACACAAAACCAAACTTGTTGAGTGGACGCAGATCCCTGCAAGAAAGTGACTAGGTGAAGTGAAATTGAAATGTTGGAAGAAGCCAAATGCGATACCCTGGAGTGGGGAGGGTTGCAACAGTACAAGAATAGGCAGTTGGCAAATAATCATGAGTAATCCATATATGGAAATGGAGCTGGAAGATTGGTCTTGAGCGCTTGCTAACGTGCTTTGTCAAGAACACTGGACATATGGGCTGGCAACAAACAAAGGATACTAGATGGGGATTGCCAAATCATGCCCTCTATCAAAGCCATCAGCGTAAGATACTGATGGGATGCGCCAGAAACAAGATAGTCATGCAAGGAGCAAATGGCATCCTGCAAGTGACGACTATGAGCTTCTTGGTAGCTGAAGCAGAAAGAGTGGTGGAAACCAGGAGAGGCTGGAAGCTTCATAACCCAACTTTGAAGAACTTGGCCAACAAAGCGAATAGTGTAGGCTGCAATATCCCAATCTAGGATGTTTTCAAGATTGGAAAAATTCAGAGCTATGGATAGATCCTCAGTTACTCAGGTCTCCAATTATGTATAAGGGAGTTCAAAATGTACGCTGTTGCCAATGGTGAGTTTGGTGGCCAAGACAGCTGGCTTGTAATATTGACCAAGTTGGAAGAGGAACTCTGGAAACAAGTCCAATCTGGTGAGGAATGAACAATAAAGAGCAAAAGGCATTACTTCAGGAGGTTCTATGATGATGTTAGGAGTATATGCAAAAGGATCTGAATCCAGGAGAGTCTCGAAGTACAACTCTGGAATCAATGACAGAGGAAGGTTGGGTGCAATTTGTTCAAGATGATCACTAACCTGGTTTTAGCAGGGTTGTTACTGTTTCTGGTAATTCCACAGAAGGACTAGCCACTGGTACTTGACTAAGAGTATGAGTCCAGGAAAGATCATAGAAAATGCTCCGTTGCGCAGATTGACTCATCCGCTGGAAGAGCCAAAGATCTTGATCAGACAAACTATTATTAATCTGTTGGTACTGCAACTCAGAATTTGACATATGAGCTGGATGAGAGGGGGATGTTAGACTTATATGATAGTCGACATTATGCTCTCTGAAATAAATTAAGCTCCAAATTCAGAGAAATTGATCTCAAAAATTAATGGGATAAGCTCTCCAGAGAAGAATTAAGAATGATATGAGCCAAAAGTTTATGAGAAGAAAAATAACAAGGGAGAACATAAATGAGAATTCTTTATTGGGCTGTGAAATAATAATTGATGGCAAGAATCTCCTATCAAGGATGAAGAGAAGATCAGGAAATGAGGACAGCGGATAAAGAATCCTGAATATGACAGTGGGTCATATGCCATGATGGGGGAAAACTGGATTCTGGGATTAATATTGTTACAAGTAAATTGATCAGCCCAGAACAACAGAAGGTCATGAGATACCACACTATGAGTAGGTGGTAGCGATAAGGAAGAGGAGGAGAGCTGCATGCCAAAGGTCGTCCAGAACAGTGTTGAGTACTGATGATTGTACTCCACTTGAGCAAAAGTAGTATTTGACCAAGTATCTGAAGCGGTGTTCACCTGTACCAGTCCTTTTCTCGCTGGAAATCTAGGCAAGAGGGGGATGTGTTAATTTTTTGCCCATATTCCCAGCCAGCTAAATTATCAGGGATCACTAGAGGATAATTACCTAATGCAATGTGAATTAGATATCAGTTGATCCTGATTTTTGGGGTAATTATGTTTAGGGGATTTAAGGTTGTTCACCTGGTCAGATCCGTCAGGGGTTGATCTGGATGAATGCTTAATAACTTGTTGAAAAGAGTTGCAGATGAAATAGGAGCATCTAATAGTTGATCAACTATCAGTGTAAAGATTGGGATCAGTCAGGTTTCATCACCAACCAATTGGGAATTTAAGGGTTAAGTTGCGAGCTCAGTGATGCCGCCTGCAACTAGCAAATTAATATGTATGGTTCATGACATGCCTTAATGGGTAACAAGTCCCATTACCTAAGCAGGTCGCTTGCCAAATATGGTTGGTTCTCTTGGATTAAGAGGAAAACGTTAGGGACACGTTTTCCAACTCTTTCCATTTTAGGTCTTGAGGATGTCCAATTATGGAATCCTAGACAGGATGAGGAAGACCATCGCTGCTGAGACAATGATGGTTAATTCAACGGCAACAGCTACCATTTCATCAAGGAGGTGTCAAACGAGGGTTGGGCACCAAATTCCCTACTATATATTCCCAAAGAATTCACTAATAAAATATCAAAAAATACCAGATCACATTTACTAGAATATTATCTTATTAAACTTTATCAGAAACCATTTAGAGTTCTATTTTTCTCAAGGATATTATTGCTATGTGCAATAATTGGGAGACTCTTTAAGATAAAGAGTAAGGATCTGAGCGGGGATCCAGAGATGAAGCTGAATCAAATTGCGGATTACTGCTGTCAGTGTGTCAAACCAAAGAAACATAAACAGGAATCTGAGCGTAGATTGAGTTAGGCGGTACGAGGGAATGAATCCCTATTCTGGACATCTGAAGCATTTTAAAAGGAAATACTGGCTGAGCGTTGGATCAAAGTCTAATTCTTCCATTCAACAATGGATAATAGTCGCCATACTATTATCAACGATTATATCAACTACAATTATACAACGCAAAGAATTGCACAAAACCCAAACCTGTGCAAGTAATATATTTATAGGGGTTATTGGCTAAGTTAATCAAGAAACCTATAAATTTTTACAGCCTGACTGACTCATGCAAAAAAGAAAACACTGGTCAGCGCGCTGACTTTGGCTTAATTAACTTTAGAGGCTGCCTTGCTGCTCAGGGTATCTACTCTGCATGGATTAGGCACCATACTACTTTGCTAACATCATAAAAGTTTTTCTCTAAGAAAACTCTCCTCAGATGCTACCTTTTGGTAAATTATCTGCTTGGCTAACTTGCTTGTGCTATTAACCTTCTTTACACTCTTTGACATTGTTGACATATGTTGGTCTTCATGACTCAACGTTAACTTTTCTAGCCTCTTTCTTGGAAAATTCATCACCAAGCTATCCTCTACAGAATGTCTTCTTTAAACAGGTTAATCCCAGACTGAATAATGGTGATTACTTCAGAATGGTTAATCCCAGACTGGACTCTGGCGATTAATGACTTAGAACATCACAATTTAAAACAAAAAGGATAAATTTAATATTCTATAGATAATTTTTTATTGGAATAAAAAGTGAAGTCTTATATACTTCAAGGGGAATTTCAAGATATAAGGGAAATTGCTATTGTAAAATGTGGGAAATTTAAGGTTTATAATAGATGACTTTTCAGGATCCCCTTGTCAGATGGCGTCTGACTGCTGCTTTGCTTGTTCACTCATTTTCTCTAATTTCTGTATACACGAGCTCTTTTTGCAGCAGTTACCCCTGAACCTGGAATTTCAGGGGCCATTGTGCTGGGCCCCGCTCTAGGTCTCTGCTCATTGTTGCTTCTGGTGAAATGATTTGATTAACATATTTGGTAATATGCTCCTTGACATTGGGTTAGCAATCATGCTCATAAATGTGCCTCACATTGTGGCTTCAAGTTGAGAGGTTAATTGGCTACCTGCCTTATTTGGTAAATTGCGTGTTTGTATTTCTGATACTCTACCAGCGTATCTCAGTTTTGCTCATTGGGGAATTATTGGCAGAATTCAATTTATTTTGGCACTTTGAAGGTATAAATGGGGTCAAATTTCATAGCTTTTTTATGCGTTCTCGTTGTCCTCATTTAAAAATATTCTAATTGGCAGGCGCATAATTTCCTCTCATGACGTCTCTGGAAGAAGGAAAATTATTTTTCCCATTAGTGGCTATAAAGGGGCCTCTTTATCCCCATCCACAATGGCCTGGTCACCAGTACCTCCAACAGTTTGGTTTTTGTTTAACTCATTCCACTGGTTGAGGTCTAACCAGAAGCACCACTTGTGGGCTCATCTTCAACACACCCCCTACCAAGAAGAGACCTGGGGAATGCTTTAAGGTGCCAGTCATGAACTCTATCAAGAACAATGTTAGTTTTATCATTGCAGATTGAGTATTCCGCTCCTCTATTGGTTAAAATGGTTGTAGGACCAGTCCAAATGGCCTTAGGTTTCTCTGGTATGGTTCCTCTTAAGTGGTAGAGCAAAACGTTGTTGATAATACTAGATTCAGGTAACTTAGTTCTTATCAGACTCTTTCTTTGGCTGAAGATGTTTTCCTTTTTTCATGGGTGTCTTCTGGAATCAATAGAGAGACTTCTTGTAGTTGTTAAATTCCTAGACGTGCTCGTTTGTTTATTTTATCCTGCATGTATAAATGGGAAGATGTTTTTTGAAAAATCCTCAATTCTAGCCAGTGTCCTATGGTATATTTACCATTTGGAAGCTCACTAGAGTGATCTAAATAGTATGGCTCTTCTGATCTATTTGAGCTAATTTTTTGTGATGAATTCAGGAGCTTCTACTGAGGCTACAACACTACAAACTGGTGATATTTTTAAAAAGCTTGTTGAGACCCTTAATGAACTGACTCTGATAAAAACAAGCTTAATAAATATAAGGAATTATATCTTGGGGAGGATACCCCAGTGGTAAAATAGGGACCTCTACCACTGCCTCCCCGAGATTGATTCCAGTACAGGAACTTTGGGTAGGGGATGACTATGACTGTGTTGGTGTTGCGCACCAATGCCTTAAACCAAGATAGCGAATATCAAGGCAGTCCATGGAGTTCATGGCCTATCATACGCCGCGCATGGAGGTTTTCCAGATTTTATCCTCCTTTCCCATTCATTCAATTTCCCCTCAACTGGTGCGGTATTGTCCCCAGGTCAGCCCACCTCAGTAAGAATCTATAAGAAATTATATCATTTATTGGAAGATATGATTTGATGATAGTATTACCTGGCCAGGCGGCAGTATTTATACATTCAGGTATTTCCTGGCCAAACTTCAAGCATGCAATTTTCACCAGATAGTATTTTTCACCTCAGTTCAGCCTTTGAACTGATACAATTATGACTTTTTATTAGGATTAAAGGTGGCAAAATACTCTCAAGATTTGGAAGGTTTCAGGTGCAAAATTGCAACTTATATGTGAAAAATTGTCCTAAGGTCAGACCAATTTAAGTTTGTCATATAGCTGATGAAATACTACTTCTGGGAAAATTAGTAATTAACTTAGGTTAATGATGTACTCCTAACCAGAACGTCAGCAGGCCTCTTGATAGCATTAGTTACTCCCATTTGTGCTGTCAATGCACAAGTGCTATCATGCCAATTATGAGAATTGACATACAAAATTATTCACTAGGTGGAAAAATGATAGCAAAAATCATCAGGGGCAATCTTATTGTCATTGTCAAACCATGAGTTTTTGAGCTTATTTAGGTATTAATCACAGAACAATTTCTTAATGATAAAGTTGATATTAGCATGGACAATTGGGATCAATGAAAGGTTACATTTATGGTAATCAGGTATAATAATGGTGAAAATGGTTTAATTTCATGTCAACTACCAGAATTTGACAGTAGCCTTGGTTTTAATGGCATACAGATCTTTTCTTCAGTCAGATGATTCAGGGAAAAATACCTTTGTTAACTTATATTTAGAAATCAAATCATTGGTAGGGTAATGAGATTCAGGTTTGGCTTTGTCCAATTTGTCTTAGTCTGCAGTGTGAGCTTCAATAATGCCCATATGCGATCCTGTCTGAGCGGTCAAAAGTTCTGATAAGTTCCCCCTGTACTTAGTATATGACAATACCCTTATCAGCGATGATAATTAAAAATTCATACCCACATTTATGCAGGGCTTCATATGGATCAGACCAAGGTGTTGCAAGCTTGCTGGTTCTTCCCCAGTGACAATGGTAATATAATATTACTTAGTCCTCTGGTGGTACACCAGAAAAGCTGGTCATCATAAATTTCTTTGTCCCATCGCCTTCGTTTTGGTATGCGCCAAAGCATCTATGGCCAGAGACTGCAATCATATAGTCTCATTAATAAAGTGCGCAGAGTGATGTTGGAAGTTTTGGGAGTGGTTGATATTAGTAAGGGTTTAAAACTAATTGGCAAGAAGGGAACCCATCCATAAAGCGCCTTAAATGGGGACATCTTTATCATTCTGTAATATTTGACTTGAAAGGCAAGAAGAGCACTCAGGAGTAAACTATTTCATCATAGCAGCTCGGTGTAATCTATCTTTTTCAAGATGGAGAAAAAAGTGCCCTTATCCTTTTGTATAACTCATTATTGGGGAGGTTTTAAGGTGGTGCAAAGGCCTGATGAGTTTCAAATAGGGCCATCAGTTCTCAGATCACCTCTGCCGTAAAAACGAGGCCATTTTCATATACAAACACCCTTGGACTGCCATGTTGTGTGAAAAATTATCAGAACAATAAAGCTGTTGCTCAGGCGTGTATGTAGGAATGGGACAGTTTTAAATATTTGGTAAGATGACCTATGGTTAAAATGATATAATGGTGACCCTGGACTCCTGTAGGCATAGGTCCTATATCAATGCTCTCTGTATGATAAAGGGGACAAATGATCAACTACTTGGTTTTGAAACCTTGGGTTGGGCCTATCATTCTGGCAACAGGTGATACAAGCATCCAACGCATTCTGGATTAAGCTGTGCATTCATCCCAAAAAATCGAGATTTCAACTATTGGTGAGTCTTTTGTACTGCATCATGTCCGGTAATAGTATGCCCTTCTATAACAACCTCAGTCTAAGCAAATGGGCGGACATAGGGGACCCACTTTATCTTTAATTTTTTTAAGAGTGTGACATCAGTTATTTGAGTTTAGGCAACTTAACATCTATGTTTACTCTGGTTTTCAAGAGTTTCTAATGACCGTAAATGGGGCAACAAAGGAGGTCATGTTTGCGTCCTCATCAGCGGTTAGAACTGTCAGGACTAGTAAATGGGAGAGACCATCAGCGTTTTGGTGTATGGCGCCATGTCAATGAACAATTAAAAGATCTTAGTTTTGTAATTGTAAAATCCATTGGTCAAATCAGCTTTCAGGATCATACATCTGCTGTAATCAACGAGTATGGCGTGATCAGTTATTGTAGTAAAATGTTCCCCATAAAGGAACGTATGGAAATGTTTAATTGCTAAGATTGCTTCTAACCAGTCACGCTTGGTGATGCTATAGTTACGTTCAGCTTTGGAAAGAGTCTTACTAAAATATTTGACTGGGTGGTCTACTTGTTTGGTGTCATGTTGCATCATAATAGCATTTATGGCAACATCGCTGGCATTTGTAATAAGCAATAAGAGATTATCAAACTTGTGATGTAGTAGCACAGGAGATTTTGTTGATGCCAGCTGTAAGGCATTGAGGAATTGTTCTTGCGATGACTCCAGGTGGAAAGTACAATTCTCTGTAACAGGTAGGTCAAGGGCTCCGAGAGTTTGATAAATTGAGGAATAAATTTGGAGGTTTTAACTGACCATCCCCAAATATATCTGTATGTCCCCTAAAATTTTTTGAGGGGATATCTGATGTATTTCCATAACTTTCTTCTGACAGTAGTTGGATACCTCGTTGTCTAAATAATGACCTAAAAGCTCCAATTCTCTCTGGAAAAATGTGCATTTTGAAGGGTTTAGGTCTAAGTAAACTGACTGTAGTTAATCAAATACTTGGCATAGGTGGTCGATATGGTGATTAAAAGTCTGGGAAAAGATGTTGCTATTGTCTAAATACACCAGTACAAATGACATTTTTAGGTCCCCTAGGATGCCATCCATGGCTAGCTGAAAGTAGCAGAGGCGTTGCACAGCCCCTGAGGCATTAGAGTTGGTTTGAATAGACTTTCTTTGTGATGAAGTCACACTTCTCTTGGTCCTCCTGGACAAGGCTTATTTGCCAGTATCCACTGGCTATATACATAGCGGAGATAAACTGCTTTCAATCCAACATCCAAAGAAAATTGTCAATCCTAGGTATGGAATATGTGTCTTTTTGCGTGATTTTTTCAGTTTGTTTTAATACATAGCAATTCAATGAGTCCTGTATCACTTTTTACCAACAGCAGAGGTCTAATCCCAAGGGCTTTCAGAGGTTTTAAGTAGACTGAACTCCAAAAGATGTTTTAATTTGACAGTTACTTAGATTCTTCTTTTTTTAGATTTTTGATAAGGCTGGTCCATATTAGCAAAGCATCTCACATATCTGTCTAATGAGTCATTCCAGTCATTTTTCCAAAATTGTATGGCTCAGAAGAAAAGATATAAATAATTGGCTAAGAGTTTCTCTAAAGCCTTCCGTTGGGTTTAGTGAGGTCCAAGCCAATATTTTGTTTTATGGTTGCTATATTAGAAGGATCTTCGAGATTGAAATCTTGGAGATTACTAAATGTATGCCCGCTATGTAATCTATCAACAGGTTAAAAACGAACATAAGCAATAGTGTCCTTTTCCCTATGACATGTTAGGTTGAAGTCATATTTCCTAACAAAACTGAGATGGCCCCTGTATATGTTGAATCTAGAATTCCTGAACAGGGGATTAACTCTTTGGCAGATGGATTATCTATACTGTGAAATTCTAGTATATGAACAGGGGGAATATGTATTTGGAAGTGGGTATCTACTATAACTTGCTCCTGAGCTGGTACTACGTCTTGAGATAAATGATATAACTGTATTCCTTCCTGAGCTTCTATTAACTGAGGAGGCATAATTAAACAAAGTATAGCTATATGGTACTCAATTTGGTGTGGATTTTGGTCATCTTCCATGATGCCAGATTCTTTTATAGTTTTTCCTTCTTGGTTATGAGCATTTGGATGACAAGCAGTACCTAATGCCCAAATATAGATAAAATAGGATTCAAACAGGTTAACAATCTGGGAGCACTCATGCAGAAATTGCATCTGGAGCAATAAGTCAAAACTTTAAGTCTCAATAACTACAACTGATGCTGTTAGAGGAAGCTTCCCATTGTATAAGGGTAAGGCTATAAGCTCCGAGAGACCTAGTGCAATGAGGGCCCAAAGTTACATACTAGACATCATGGTGAAGTTCAGGTGCAATTTAATTTTAATGCTAGTGTGGAAGGTATAACGTTAACTGGGATCCAGTGTCAACAATAGTTTGAACCTTAAGTTTGCGCACTAAAACTTCCACCTTTGTAACTTTGTCCCAAAATGAGGTTGTAGGGTAAAGAAAGAAGCTGGGTAATACAAAATGAAACAAGCGTAATCCAAATACCTGTCTTCATTAAGTAGTTCTATCAACGCTTTTTAAAAGAAGAGCAGCACATTTAATAGACCAAGAAGTAGATGGTTGAGGCATAGTGTGGTTGACAACATTAAGAGCCTCTACTTTCATGTTGACAGGGCTTTTCCTCCTCATTAAAATTCTTTTGTAACATTCTTCAGTGGTATGCAAGCGTCTAGCACAAAAAATGCATTTAATATACTTCTTATTAGGACACTTTTTCTCAAAAGCGTTAACTTGAGGGCGTCAGTTAGGAATGAAGCTGGGCTTGGAGGCTTTCTGAAGTTGACTGTTGGGGTTTTTGATAAGGGCCTCTCAATGTCCAGGATTCTCGAGAAGTGTCCCTTTTTGGCGCCAATATGTAACTGAAAGTCAGGGCAAGATGCCAAAATGGAAATGACAGTGTTAATGGCGTCATATAGAGTAATATGGTCACAGGCAATCAGTGTCTGGGCTTTTAATAAATTGATTGGCGAACTTAGTTGGTGATTGCCTGTGCATTATAAAAATTCCCATAAAGGCCTGTTTCTGAAAAGACAGGGTCTGATTACTTCTGAATTCTTTTATCAAGGAGGTCTTGACTAGTTCCAGGTTTGATTAATCTTCAGGTGATTGACCATCACTTTTTGAGGATTCAACTCAAGCAGGTAGGTAGATGCTTAACTTTCTGTCGATCAGTAGCCTCTTTTAAGCACTTTCATAGACATATAGAATTAAAGATATACTTCCTTCACCGGAATCTACTTTTCCCTAAAAGTATTCTTTAAGTAGTAGAAACAGGTGTAGATAAGACGTTGATCCCATTTGGATCAAGAGGAGCTTAATAAAAGGACTCAGTATCATTATTTTCAGAGGGTCGCATCTGATCTAGCTGAGCTCTCAAGTCATTGATGTCATTCTGTAGATCTGTATACTGTTTCATTACTGTGGTAGGGGTGGCTTTTTGGGTAAGTACTCTTTGAACCCTTTAAATCTAGCTTCTGTGATTCCTATGAGGTCTTAATGGAGGCTTGTTCCGCCTTAATGGAATTGACTTGGTCAGTAAGTTGAATGAGCCAGACATCATTGCAGACTAATTGAACACCTTGCAAGTGGGAGAAACTGATGATATTCATAAGCTTGTCAGCTAAGGCTTTTAAGGTATATTTGGGATCAAGTGGGCTATTTTTGAGGTCTACACCAATGTCATGAGTGATAGCTGCAACTTGGGACTCAAGTTGGGTGACCTGATTCTGGATATCAGTCAATCTAGATTGAGAAGCATCATCCCCAGGTTCTGTCATGGTAGGTCCAGGAGGGCCAAGTGTCCAGGTGGCCCAGATCCCCTTTTCACTGGGAAGACCTTCCATTACAGGTGGCCTAGGAGGGATGACATCCCCAGGTGGCCCTGGGAGTCTGGTGGCCCTGATGTCCCCTAAGGCCCATGGGCCCAGTTAATACTGAGGCCCTATAGGTCCACTATCCGCTTGAAGCCCATGGATCCCACTGAGTCACAGTGGTCTGGGAGGGCCTTGATAACCAGGGTGCCCTTCAGGGCCAACATGAGATTGTGCACCAGGATGGGTTTGCAGTAAGGCATCCTCAAATCACGTGAAACAACGACTCACTGTTCCTCAAGGCTGAAGTTATGTTACAAGAGTTAACCAATAGTCTTCCTGGTGTGAAGTTAAGCTTCAGATATGGCCGCGCCACATGGGTTGTGAGTTGATTCTGTAAATTTTCAAAAGCTCCTTAATCCAATAAAATCATCTTACATCAAACTTTGTTAATTAAGAATCAATTTTTAGAATAACATTTTGATTCTCTTGGACAAAGGAGGAGGTGGATTGATAAAATTCATAGGCTGATTAAAAAGGTTAAATCAGGTATAATTGTCACAGTGCTTTTTAGTGGTAGAGTCCTAAAATTTGTGAGTATGATATATGACTTGGTGGACAAAGTTGCAAAGGTACTTTTTCATTCTGGTTCCCACTTTGGTGGCAGAATACCAGGATCCAAGTAAAGTTCTCTCATAGTGTGGAAACAGCTGATGCTTGACACAACTGGAACGCCCCTCAGGCACAAAATAAAATAAATCAGTTGTTGCTTGATTGGTCTGAGGTTAGAAACTATTACTAGATTTTTGCTTTGGTCTACAAGAGGTGTTGCAAGTGCTTTGACCAACCATCGTTTAATGCGATTCTTAGTTGATAATTATTGTTTTGAAATCGGCGGTATCAATAGATACGTTGGCGGATTTTGCACAGGGTTTGACCCACTGAGCAATCAGGACCAACGATATGATGATCGTTGTCCATGAAACAACAGGATAAACTTAGAAATAAATACGGAGCTTTGCTCCCACAATCTCTTTTATTTAATATTTTTAATACCGCGGGTTTTTTATATTCCGCTTTTCCTAGACTCACTTAACAACCAAAATCTCTTAATCGCCCAGCTTGCTTATATTACAGCGGCTTGGATGATACCACTCTCATAGCTTGGACTATTCTTTCCACCGATTGCCTTTTTTCAGCTGGTTATTCTCTAATTCGCTATCACCCCAATTGTAGGCAATTTAATTTTGTATTCGTCAAATGTTGACATAGCCTTATTTAGAGGTGATCCAATATAAAACTGTCATATCCAATAAAACCCATTAATCTCAATATCGCCTCATCTTGAGGCACTCGAATACTCATATCTGATATCATTTTTGGCGGATTCCGCCCTAGTTGTCCCACGATTATCATCCAGTAACATCAGAATCATGACAATTATATACCACTAATAATTAAAGATAGGATTTGATGGCGTAAGGATTCTTGAGTGCGTGGCTCTCAACTTCATAAGGAGTTGTTAAAGTTGTAATAAAATACTTTTCTGTGTTTTTGCCTTGGCAACATAGATTTGTAGATACAGAAGATCAAATCCCATAACCTCACCATTGCAAATTTTACACCCTTGATCAAATAATCATTTGGGATCTGTCTTCAGTGTTTATATCTGCTCTGATTTACATAAATCCTTAGCCTTTATTTTGTCCCCACGCTGGCATAAAATATTTAGTACAAGGAATACTATTTTATCATGGCCATATGCTTGAACCTCAAATGAAATCTTTTGATCACAACTACAATGTAAAATCTTCAGACTTAAGGGACTTGCCCAATTAGTTTAATTTAGACCATTAGTTCACTAGTCTACCGCTTTTGAGTGCTTATTAGTATAGATAAAATTCACCAATAGGAATACTAGTGGGAGGGTATATCAGGGCTAAAAACTAAGGGTGAAAGGATTTTTTTCCTATGTTGCAAGAGGAAACCTATATGAAGAACGATATAATGAGAAGTTAAGACTTTGGCAAAACTGATACTTCATTGTGCTCCTCTGATTTTCTAATGAAAATGTCTTGCTGAACACTCTGCTTTTTACAAGTGTTTACTAAAGTTTCTGTCCTCATACTTTGAGTTACTAATTTGAGCTTAATAAACCTGTGCCTTAAAGCCCAATGACTAAGCACCATCCTTAAGATTGTGGTGCTTACTATAGGAGGCTCGCATTAGTTCCCTGTAGTTTTATTTAATTTAGTATGACCCTATTGCCTCCGCGGAAGGTTTCTTTCCAGCAGATGTAGAACAATTTGTTAGGGTTGGATACGTCGCCTCAGCAACCCCTGCAAACCCAGTCCAATGATGTGCTCCAAGTACAAGCAGCTTCAAACGCTCACATTGGTCAACTTTCAGATATTATTTGTCCATAACCATCATGTGAAAGAATTAGCTGATATTTATGAGATGCATCAATTCTGCCTCAAGAGTTTTGATGCAGTTATGTGTGGAGCTGTTCACTCCAATACAGATTTGTATCAAACCTGAAGGATGTAGAAATTGGAGTAAAAATCCAGGTCCAGAAGTTCAGGTCCCTAATGAATGAGAATTTCAACATGAAAGTTGAATTTCTAGACGCTACCCAAAATGTTGATAATATGAAAATGTTGTTACAAGTGGAACTCCGCCATGTTGCTATCATGGGAAACTATTTTAGTAGTCAATCGGCATTTAGGCTTCTTTAATTATCAAAGGTGAATTTAAACCTTTTCCAATAGAAGTAAATATTGAATGCAATTAAGCTTGGGGACTTCAGGAAGCTTCTATGGTCTTTACCTCCGCTCTAGACGTTGTAGCGTCAGCTCTTCAAAAAACTAGTGATTCCTCCCCTGAGCCATCTTAACTGATTACCTGTAACTCTCAGTTCAAACTGCGAGCAACTCTACTGTTATTCCTACACCAAATCCTGTAGACACTTATAATTGGCCGCTCCAGCAGTTCAAGGCCAGTTTATGCCTATTTATTGTCTCTTCCAGTCAGAAAGTTATTTAGAGCAACCAAGGGCCTTCATCCCTATCAGCATGACCCGCCCATTCATGTAAACCCTTTCAACTTACTAAAGTTTGATAAAAAGGCAATATACAAAATTTCATTAGTCTCTTTTAGATTTGCATGGCCAGGGCATCTGAGAACACTAAGTTGGCGACTGTAATGAACTCTCTGGACACTGAGAGCCATAGATTGTTGATTCCAAAATTAAAAAGATTGACATTAACTACCACAACGCCAAGGATCTTCTTATTAAGGAGTTTGGCTGGGGCAGAACGGATGATCACCCATAAGACTGATTTCCCTAACATCTTTTTTGAAAAAGATTAAACAGATAAACTTTCACAGAGAGCTTTTATTTGGAAGCTCAGACGCTAGAAGGGCTAACATGATCAACGATTTTGATGGACGAATCACTTTATGCCATGCCTGTGAGCCTTAGAAAAATTTTTATCAGATAACGATTCCTGTTTTGAATGAGAACAATATCACCCATATGGTAATTTATCTCCGGTGGTGCATTGTCACATTTGGAGCACTCAACAAGAGTTATAATGAGCCTTGTGAACCACGCCCTGAGCCATTTCTCTGAGTAATGAACTACCTCTGCCATATGGCCCTCGTTCAGAAAAATCTGATGTTAGTCAGATTATTTGAACCTGCTGTAAAATAATTTGGCCATTACGCCAACTGTTGTACTAAATTAAGTGCTAAACCCTGGGTTCATGCTGTCACCCTGTGGATGATGATAAAGTGGGAAAAGACAGTGCATTGTAGAATTGGGATTTTCTTATTCCGCCTCCTTTAACAAAATTTCAGGTCCCCTTGGGTTAGGACCATCTAGTACTAAAAAAAAATTTCAGGTCAGTATAAATCACCAAAACACTTCACAGCATGATACATAAGTAATTATGCCATGTCACCTTCACTGGTTCAGGTTTAACAAATAATTTTAAAGCGGTGACCATCCACTTCTAAGAAAAAAACATGCCACCAAGTCGTCAGACTTAGTGTCAAAGCCCTATATTACAGTTGGAACCACTTGAGTTTTCAAGTCCTTCCATTGAAACTCCCAAGTTGACCAAGATGCAAGTGGCAGTGTCTATCGAGGTTAGAAAGAGTTAAGCCCTCATTATGTGAGGAACTACAGAACTCTTTAGGTCAAGAGGACAAAGTGTGTTTCCTTTCAATAAACCCTACTGATAATTATTTTTCTGAGTGTACTATTTTGATATAACTGTAAATAAGCTCAAAGTTAGAGCTATTGTAGACAGTGGGGCACAAATAGTTATTGTGTCCACTTCACTGGTGAAAAAATTTGGGCTTGCGCTGGACAAAGATCATTGTAATCTCTATGGGACCAGTTGGGACTTCAGGGAGTCTGAAGGCTGGTCCTTTAAAGCTTGCTGAGGTGGACAGGCGAGAGGAAGACTTAACCTTAATAACAGGTTCAAAGGTCATAATAGTTAATAGTTAGGGACTTAATAACACTGGTTCAGAGGTCCCAATAGTTAATAGTTAGGGACTTAACCACACTGGTTCAGAGGTCCCAAAAATAAGAGAGTGAACATTATAAAGAGCCTAATTATAGGCAAAAGTGTAAAATATATTTTATTAGGTAAATAATTAGCACCTTAATTGGTGTTAAGATGAGAGAGGATAAGATAATGGACATAAGGAATGATTGGCATACCCTGGTGGAATTGGGACTAGATTAGGAGATATTATCCTAAAACTTTTATAAAATAAAAAGAAGTAGGAAATAGGTAAAGGTAATTATAAGATAAAGCAAAGGTAAAGATAAGGTTGAATAAACTGAAATAGTCACCATTCCCTACAGGAAGAATTATAGCTGTGAAAGAGCTTATCAGCCTGGATTATTGATTAGTGGAGCAATCTGATTATAATTTATCTCAAGTTTGCCCAATATTAATTGAATTTGGCTAATGCTAATTAAATTGAATTTAATAGTTTTTGGCTTTAGGCCCAACAAAGCATTGATTGGTAGATTAATTATAGTAATTATAAGTCAAGATTGCCCAAAATAAATAATAAATTGGAAGCCCCTAGTTGAGGCTTCATTTAAACTATTGAGAATCCCAACAGGACCACTGTCCCATATACTACAATTTCTGAAGGAGCATACATCACATTACCACTGCATTTTGGCTCCTAAGTAAATTCCTCAAGCTATCATATTCCCTAATCTGAATCAAGACCTTTTAATTAGGACCTCTTTTTTGATGACATATGGAGTCAAAGCTGACTTTGAGGAAATTGCATTGGATCTACTAGGCAAAACTTGATGCTCTTTTATAACTGGAAGGATGTGTCCTTGACAGACCAGAGTAGGGGTTTGTTAACATTGTATTCAAGAACAATATAGTACCAATTGATTATCAGCGGCTATGTGGCCATACCTGAATGTTACCCATGCAGATTATAGAATTAAAGATTATTACATCCACGCTAATTATACCCTAACCATTCCATAGGGCATCAAGTTATAATGGGAACTGAAATTGCCTTAACCATTCCTCAGGTACTAAATGGCGATATAATCACCCCCTTTAACAGATCCAAGTTAGAACTGGTCGGTGCCCAGATTTATTCTGCCTAATCATGGCGAAAATTTAGGTGCTTATAGTTAATCTGTATCCTTATTATGTTAAAATTAAGTGACACCAGGTAGTCATGTTTGTTCATATTCTAAATGTTGAGGAGGTCTTAAATAACCACGAGTTTGGAAAGCTATAGGAACTTGGACTTTAGGATAATAAACGTCAAGTAGTATGTTCACTGATTCCTTAGGAACGTCTTTCTGGATTGATAAGGGAATAAAGATCAAGTGCTGGCATTATTCTACATGTAGATTATTATTTTTGTGAATGTTGATTACGATTTGGGATGCACACATGAGTGTGTTGCACCAGGTTGACATGGGTAATCGCCCATAATTCGCCCTAATCCTATATGGCGTTCTAAGGCGGCAGGTAAAGTTGTCAATCAAGAAATAAATTAACTGGTTGTTGGAATTTTTGCCCATATTCCCAGCCTGCTAGATTACCTGGTATCACTAGGGGCAAAAAGCCATAAGGCGAAGTGAATCGGAAATCAGTTGACCCAAATTTTGGAGGAACTACATTTGGGGGATTTTAGGATATTTATCTGGTTGTATCCATTGGGGATCGATCCAGATGAATACCTAATATCTCATTGAGCGGACTGGCTGACGAAATAAGGGCATCTGATAGTAATTAACTATCAGGTGTACCAATTGGGATTGGTCAGGTTTCATCACCAACTGATTGGGAATGTTTAATGAGTTGCAAGGCAAATGATGCTGCCTGAAACTAGCGAATCAATTGGTTGTTAGCCAACTATGGATGATTCACTTGGATTAAGAAAAACGTTAAGGATACGTTTCCAACTCTTTTGTTTTAGGTCTCAAGGATGTCTAACGTCAGAATCCTATTCAGAATGGGGAAGACCATTGCTGCCAAGACAAGGAAGGGTGATTCAACAGCAACGGCTGCTGTTTCATTGAAGAGGTGTCAACTGAGGGTAAGACAGCTGAATCTCCTATAAATTCCCTAGAATTCACTATAATAAAAAAACTAAAGTACACTCAAGTAATACACTGGAAAATACTCACTGATTGACACAAGTTTGCGGTTAGGAAAGAACTAATAAGGAACCTTATTAGCTTTACTGTAGATTTGGTAATAGTTAGACTATCAGTATCTAGCATGAATATTCCATCTCAAGGATTTTATTGCAGAAGACAATAATTGGTAGACTCTCATAGAAGAGTAGAGATCCGAGCGGGATCTAGAGATGAAGGGAACCAAAGCTAAGGGATTGCTGCTGACTGTTTGTTGGGCCGAAGGGACTGTCATCAGAGGATCTTAACAAAGATTGAGTGGACAGGATTTAGGGAACAAATCCCTAAAAGTGTGATATTCAGTATTATCAGAAATACTGGCCGAAGCGTTTGGCCTGAAGATAATTCTAACTCGACTATGGATAATAGTCGTCATACTATTATTGGATTATATATATTATTACAACGCAAGGTGCACGAGGAATCTGAACCTGTGCAGTAGAAAGATTACTAGGGTTGACCTCCAAAAATCAACTCCTAAGGGTAAAATTTTTGCAAGTTGGTGCTCACTACAGGGGTAGTTGAGTAGAAGAATTTATCCAGAATGTCATACAAAGAAGATATTTTCAATTTTAGAGATAAGTTACTGAAGGAAGTAATGAAGGTGGAATGTGAAGAGGATCACCTTCAGTGGCATTCACCCAGCTCAGCAGTGGATCTTTGAGTGAAGCAAAATTAAGATACTCAAGTTCAGGGAAAAGGACTTGCTGCCTAGATATGGAACAATCTAGTGCTGCAAGGAAACAATTTCCAACAGACATCTACTTGAGATGAAGAGTATCAGCAGGATCAACTCAGGTTGAAATTGGATCCGCTTTAAATAGTCCTGAGGAGAGAGTGTTTAGATGAGGCATTGGACAAAATAAGAAGCAATCAATTCGGAGAATTGGTTTGCCATACCAATGAATTCAAAAGAAGAAATGATTGATCCAAGATAGTGGAGGAAATCATTTGATTTAATAACACTCAATCACTGGTCAGAAGTTGCTGGAGACGAGTTCATCATTTTCAGAGACATTGGATGAAGCTAACAATGCCAGAATGACCTGTGTAATTAAGGATAGTCATGTAGGCTGAAAATCGTTTTCAGGAGAAAAACGAGCTGGACAATCGGACGAAACTGTTGGCTGATGAGATACAAAGATCTGAGAAGCATCAGTTTGCCGAATAAGTGATAAAAATTAGGGCCTGATGGACGAATTTCCAGTCAGGATTAAAGGCCTAATTCAGGAGAACTGCCCAAAGTCGGCAAGTATGGCCTATACATGAGAGGACAGCGCTGCTGGTCATATAGGGAGAAAGGTTAATACTATTTGGTAGTATTGAGTCTAAGAGAAAATAATCGCAATGTTCCTAGCGGACCTCTGAACCATTAAATGGTTGTCCTGATATTTTGGTCAAGTCCCAGAAGGGGACCACTCAACCAAATGGTTGGTTAAATCTTAAGAGGATAAGATTTTAAACCATGATAACTGGTAGGTTTAAGTACCCAGGACCCAGTTAAGATGAAGGGAAAGGAAGGACCTCTGAGCTTTTTTGTAGGTTGCAAGTCCCAGTGCAAAAGAAAAATACAAAAAAATATATGGAATATTAAAAGATCGATTTTATGGTCTATGAGTTCAAACCTAAGAAGCAACAAGAAATCCTGACGGCTGGATGGAGGAAATTTCGCCCTTAATGAGATGAAATTATCAGCTGGGGTAGCCAAAAATTATCAACTATTGGTTGATTAAGAGTAACTCGCTGATCTGTTGGAAGGCTAGCAAGAGGAGATGCTTGAATTATTGAAAAGTATCGGAGAAAATTCACCCAAAAATGACCAGGAAATTGGGATACACATGAAGTGAATTGCAAGGTCAATAATGGGGAAGTCTGCCGATCAGGCCAAATTGAGATGATTCTACAATTTAGGGTCTCTCAATGAAATGGGATTACCAGCCTAAGCGGCCAAAAGCATCAACTAATTAGTTGATCAAGAGCAGCTTGCACATCTTCTGGAAGGGCAAAAGGAGGAGGTGCTCAAATTATTCAAGAGATATTAGGAAATATTCGCACAGGATGATCACAATTTGGGATGCGTGCAAGGTGTAATTTATAAAGTTGACACCATAGAAAATTTACCAATAAGAATGAGACTGATCTGAAGATCAAAAGCTACTGAAGCGGTAGTGGAAGATGAGATCAGCAAACCAGTAAAGCATGGGCTTCTAGTTCCATCATCAAGTCCAAGGCAAGCCCAATTTTGATTGTAAAAAAAAGATGGATCAAATTGGGTAATGATTGACTATTGGAGGCTGAATAAAATTACAAAAAAGATTCATATCCCCTACTGAATTGATGTTACCAGTACTGCGAGATTCATCTGTATCAAGTAGTATACCGGCATGGGTGTCCACAAGTTATACTGAGCAATAATGGGACCAACTTCATGTCCCATGTGATCCTGAGGCTAAACAAAATAATGGGGATCCAGGGAGTTGTGTCAGTACCATATCAGCTGGAGACAAATGGACTGGTAGAATGGGTCAATGGGATGCTGGCCATGATGTTGAGGAAGCTAGTCCCAGGGAGAACTTCCGCGTGGGTAATGTACCTAAGTTCAGTGACGTTCACTTACAACATCAGTTATCATATGGCGACGGGAAAGATGCCATTTAAATTACTTTATGGGAGGAAGGCCGCATTACCACTGATATTATATTTGGTAGTAGAACCTACGTCAGGGATGAGTACTGAACAATACCTGAACTGACTGATGAGTATCCTGATTGATATGCAATTGCAAGCATTTGATAATACCTTAAAGAAAAGGATATGAGAAAAATCAACGGATGATAAAAACTGACCGCCATTAGAAGAATATCAAATAGGAGAAAGAGCTGCCTATTGTGATACACATGGTTTTGGACGAAGAAACAAGTTGGATGCATTATGGTCGGGTCCATTTGAAGTAATTGCTAAGATGGCAACTGATGCTTATTCCATCAATAATCTCTTGGATGGAAGAGTAGTAAATTGAGTCCACGCTAAATATTTAAAGTGATGGATCAAAAATAATAAAAAAAGAGTTCCCAAAGGAACGATGAACCATTAAGTTGGTCATATCCTAATGATTAGGTCAAGTCTGAAAAAAGGACCTCTGAACCAATCTAGATAGTTAAGTCTGAAAAAAGGACCTCTGAACCATAGAAAACTGGTAGGTTTAAGTGCCCATGATCCCATTTGTGGGATAAGATGGACCTTTGAACTGAAACAAGGGCAAGTCCCATAGAAAAAAAATTGATAAAAGATATTGGAAATAATAATAATAATAATAATATATACATTTATAAAAAAAGTCAATATTTTTTTTATAAAATTTTTTTATTGGTTGTCCTCAGTGCGGGGATGATTCCGCCTATGTTGCCTCTTGGGGGAGGGAGGATGGATCGCAGTAGGGAGGAATAGCCCATCAAAATTGATATGTGATTGGACACTTGCAAGGGCAAGTCCTACTTGAAACAACGTTTGTTGAGCTGATGCAGAGCCCTGAGAGAACGCGACTAGGGGAAGAGAAATAGATATGTTGGAGGATGCTAATTGTGAAACCCCAGAGTGGGGTTGAAAACAGCAATAAAGGAAGAGGCAATTAGCAAATAACCCCGAGTAATCCTGATATGGCACTGGTGCTGGAAGATTTATCTTGAGTGCCTGCCAACGGGCCTCATTAAGAACACTGGACATGTGAGCTGGCAGCAAAGAAGAAATACTCGAGGGAGGTTGTTGAATCATACCCCCAATTAGCGCCATCAACAGAAGATAGCGATGGGAAGCTCCAGAGAAGAGGTAGTCATGTAACAAACAGATTGCATCCTGTAAACAATGACTATGGGCTTCGCGGAAGCTGAAGCTGAATGACCAATGAAAGTCAGGCAAGGCTGGAAGCTTCGTTGACCAACTTCAAAGAACTTGGCTGGCAAAGCAGAGAGCATAAGTGGCAGTATCCTGATCCAGAAGGTTGTTCAGATCTGAGGAATCAGCACTATTGACAATGCTTTGGTGACTTGCACTCGAAGTTCAGCATAGGGGAGCTCAGTATGAATGCTGTTCCCTATTGTAAGCTCAGAAACCAGTACAGCAGGTTTGTAGAATTGACCAATCTGGAAGAGGAACTCAGGGAGCAAATCCAACCTGGCCAGGAATGAACGATCTAGAGCCATCAGCATAACCTCCAGAGCATTGGCGATGATGTTTGGAGCCTCAGTGACTGGAGCCAAATCCAGAAGGGTTTCAAAGTCCAACTCGGGGATAACTGCATGGGAAGAGTCAGCCAAGAGTTATTCAAAATGATGGCACACCTGGATTCAATGAGATTGGATACCATTTCTGGTAACTTGACAGAAGAACTAGCTGCTTGCACCAGGATAGGCATATGAGTCCTGGAAGGACCATAGAAGAGGGTCCGCCGAGCGTCCTGACTCATTTGCTGGAAGAGGTGGAGGTCCAAATTAAACAGACTGTTAAGAAGCTGTTTGTAGCGAGATTCTGAGTACAACATATGAGCAGGACTAGAGGGGGATGTCAGACTGATATTGAAGTTGACATTATGCACCCTACACTCCATTAGGCTCCAATTTCGGGAAATTAATTTCATAAAATTAATGAAATAAGCTTTCTGAGGGAAGAATGACTTACAGCCAAGAGGTTATAAACGAAATAACAAAGGTGAATATAAATAAGTATTCTTAATTAAGCCATGAGATGAATATCAACAGGAAGAGTCTCCTGTCAGGTCGAGGAGAGAATCAGGAATTCTAGGATGCTGGACTGAGAAACCTGAATATGACAGCGGGTCATATACCCTGATGGGGAAAACCAGATCCTGGGAAAAAGATCATCATGAGTAAATTGATCAGCCTGGCATGACAAGAGGTTGTGGGGACCGCGCTCTGAGTAGGTGGTAGCGAGGGAGGAAGAGGAGGAATGCCATATGCTGAAGGTCATCCTGAGAAGCATTGAGTACTGACAAAGTACTCCGCTTGAACCAATGAAGTATTTGACCAGGTGTCTGAAGTGGTGTTCCATGCCCAGTCCTTTTCTTGCTGGAAATCTAGGCAAGAGGGGGATGTGTTGGGATTTTTGCCCAAGCTCCTAGCCTGCTATATTACCTGGTATCACTTAGGGGAAAAATTCTCTAAGGCGAAGTGAATTGGAAATCAGTTGACCCAAATTTTGGAGGAACTACGTTTGGGGGATTTTAGGATATTTATCTGGTTGTATCCATCGGGGATCAATCCAGATGAATACCTAATATCTCATTTGGTGGAGTGGCTGACAAAATAAGGGCATCTGTTAGTAATTAACTATCAGGTGTACCAATTGGGATCGGTCAGGTTTCATCACTGACTGATTTGGAATGTTTAATGAGTTGTGAGGCAAATGATGCTGCCTGAAACTAGCGAATTAATTGGTTTTTAGCCAATTATGGATGATTCACTTGGATCGAGAGGAAAAATTAAGGATACATTTCTGACTCTTTCATTTGAGGTCTCAAGGATGTCTAACATCAGAATCCTAGTCAGGATGGGGAAGACCATTGCTGCCAAGACAAGGAAGGGTGATTTAACAGCAACGGCTGCTGTTTCATTGAAGAGGTGTCAACCAAGGGTTAGACAGCCGAATCCCCTATAAATTCCCTAGAATTCACTATAATAAAAAAACACTCAAGTACACTCAAGTAATACACTGGAAAATACTCACTGATTGACACAAGTTTACGGTTGGGAAAGAACTAATAAAGAACCTTATTAGTTTGACTGTAGATTTGGTAACAGTTAACCTATCAGTATCTAGTGTGAAGATTCCATCTTAAGGATATTATTGCAGAAGGCAATAATTGGTAGACTCTCAGAGAAGAGTAGAGATCTGAGTGGGGATCTAGAGATGAAGGGAACCACAATTAGGGATTGCTGCTGACTGTGTGTTGGGCCAAAGGGACTGTCATCAGAGAATCTTAAAGAAGATTGAGTGGACAGGATTTAGGGAACAAATCCCTAAGAGTGTAATATTCAGTATTATCAGAAATACCAGCTGAAGCGTTGGGCCTGAAGATAATTCTAACTTGACTACGAATAATAGTCATCATACTATTATCAGATTATATATATTCTTACAACATGAGGTGCACAAGGAAACTGAACCTGTTCAGTAGAAAGATTACTAGGTTGACCTCCGATAATCAACTCCTAAGAGTAAAATTTTATACACTGGTGCAGCAGGGGATGTTAGTAAATTCTAAGAGTCCTTGGGCCGCCCCAAATTTGGTAATTAAAAAACAAGGATGCGTCAAATTAAGTGGTAATAGATTACTGAAAACTCAACAATATTACTAAAAAAGATTCACACCCTCTACCCTAGATTGACTATGCCTAGACCGCTTGGGTGGCGCACAATACTTTCCCATAATGGATTTAATCTCCAGATTTTGTAAGTTTGAGAAGGCAAATGAGGAACTGGAGAAGTGCAATATGATCACCAATCAGGGTCCATATTAACCTACTAGGATGCTACAAGGGCTTTGTAACGCCCCAACAACATTCCAACGCCTATGAATAGAATATTATGGGGATTAAATAAGCTCCTGTGTGTTAGCTTATTTGAAAAATATAGATGTTTTTCCCTGAAATTTACTGACCTTTTTGAGAAATTATAGGGAGTTTTGGTTGCCCCATGCCAATTTAAAATCAAACCTCACAAATGCAACTTCTTCCACAAACAACTTGAGTACTGGGGTTTGTCATCTGCTAACAAGGCTTACAGCCCAGCCCGCTAAGGTTGAGGCTATCAATAAAGATGTCACGTCCAATTAGCAAGCATGATATTCAGATATCCTTGGGATGATCGGCTATTATCACCAGTTTGTGCAAACTTTATAATAGATGAACCAATATTCCACCTTATTAAGACTGGGGTTCCGTTTGAATGGATGGAAGGCTTCCAACTAGCCTTTGATCAATTAAGACTTTACCTAACCCAAGTGGCAATACTAATGTGACCAAACTTTGATAAACTCTTTATTATTCTTTTTTATTTAACTAAGGCAAGCTGATCAGGGGACAGGCATTACCAAAAGAAAGAAATGACATGATACCTGAACAGGGTCAACTCCATCAAAGAAAGTTTTTCCACCTCTGGATTGGGACTCAAATTTTTCTAGTTATGTCATGGGTAAGGTTTTCGTGTTATTAGACCTACTAACCGCCAATAGCTTCCTTTGGCTGGCACCCCAATCGATGTGCGAAGGGCGGGAATTGAACCTGCAACCTTCAGATTGGTAGCCATACGCCCTTACCAACTCACCTTCCACCCCCTCTGTTTATTATTCTGATGGAGGAATCTCTTACCGCCGTAAGGGTGGTATTATCTCAGCTCAATGTTGAGGGGGAAGTACACCCCATTGCATATTGCAGTTGAACATTAGATATAAATGAACTAAATTATACCATTACCATTAAATAACACTGTGTTGTCATATATGCTTTTAAGAAATTTTGGAAAGTATTCATGGCGTTCATTTTTCTGTGGTAACTGACCATGCTTCTTTACGCTGGTTGTAGAACCTAAAAGAGCCAAAGGACGGTTGGCCCACTGGTACTTATAATAGCATGCATTTAATTTCAAAACTTAACATCAACACATCATAAAGCATAAAAACACAGACAGACTCTCTTGTTTGCCTACCATAGCCTTGTTGGCTTATCATGATGACGAATTATTTAATAAAATGGTAATCAGTAATATGTCAATAAGCCTATTGAGATATAATGAATGTTAGACAAAATCAGAAAACTTACTTTTGAAAAGAGGGGAAACTATATAAGATTATTAACAAACAACCCTTTTTGTTCCATAGGTCTATGAATGGGCGGATCTGATCACTGCTGCTCATAAAGTGATGGGTCACGGTAAATTTAATAAGCTTTTGAACAGATACAATCACATCACTAACAGGATTCCATATCAAATGATATCCATGAGGCGCTTATCTTTTGTCACAAATGCCAAGCTGAAGCCCCCTATCAAAAAGCCACATCTTATCAATTGGTTAAACCTTATTTTTGGCTGGCACACGGTCTCCATGGACGTTGTGGGGCCCCTGATAATACTCTTGGTCATTTTAGATATATTATCATGGTCACTGATAATCTAACCAAATGGGTGGAGGCAAAGGCAGTCAGGGACTTAGTGGCCACAACTACAGGTATATTCATTCTTGAGGATGTTATTTTATTAATATATTTGCCTAATTTTTGTGATAGATATTGGGACCAAATTTACATCCAAAATGATTACTAAATTTAGTGATCTTATAATCATAAATTGAAAATTATCTAATCTTATTACCAGGATACCAACAGCACCATCAAATGGGTGAACGGTACACTGGTTGGTGTTTTATATAAGTTAATCACAGGTAAAGTGTTCAGTTGGAATCTTTTTCTGCCTTCTGCCATATTTGCATACAACGTTCATGTCACTTGGCCACAGGGCACTTTTCATTTCCTTTGCTACATGGGAAGCAGCCTGCTATGCCCCATGTCTATATTCATGTGTTGCAGAAGTGAAAATGAGTCCTATTAGATACCTTGAGAAGCTTGTACAAAAGTTGATTCAGTTACAAAGTTTGTATTACTCATATTCTCTGCTATAGAAGGTCAAGGCTAGTGCACATGGTAACAAGGACCATCAGACCTTACCTACTTTTGGTGTAGGGTAATTGGTCTTGTATTACAAAAACCATGGGTTTGGATAGACCAGCAAATTAGCACATATTTGGAAAGGACCCTTTGAGATCATAGAGAAGATATCTATGGATGCCTACACTCGGAAGGATCCTACCAGGGTCATCTTATCAAACAAGTGCATGCCAAGTTTTTGAAGAAGCACTACCTGCACTTTAGGTCTCCAGCCCCCATCTCCCAATAACTCATCTGACCCCCACTCTTCTTGGCTACCTGATGTTTATCAATTGGGGGTAATGTTGCATTTGGTTTGACCAACCATATTTTAATGCAATAACTAATTAATGATTATATCCCACTAGTAATTAGAGTTTTGAGTAAATGGCATAAAGAGTCGTGAGCCTGTCGCCCTCAACTTCATAATGAGTCACCAAAGTTATATTATAGTACTTTTGGTTCTTTTGCCTCAGTGGAGTAGATTTATAGATATGGCAAATTGAATCCTGTAACTCTGCCAGTGCAAACTTTACTTGCTCGATCTAATAATCACTTTAGCTTCTGGATTTGGCATTTTTATCCGCTCCAATTTACAATATCATTAACTCTAATTTGTCCCCCACACTGGAATAAAATATTCAGTATGAGAAATACTATTTTTGTTATGCACATATGCTGGAACCTCAAATGCAATCAGAGATCAAAACTACATTGGAAATCCGCTGAGCCTTAGGGATTTTCTCAATTAGCTTAATTTAAATTAATAGTTTACTAGTCTACCACATCTGATTGCTGCTTAGTATACATAGAATTAACCAATAGGAATGCTTGTAGAAGGGCATATCTGGGCTGAATCTAAGGATGAAAGGATACTATTCCTACGCTGCTGGAGGAAATTAGCTGAAGAATTATATTATAGTGAGCAGTTAAGCTTTTGGCAGCATCTGATACTACATTGCGCTTCTATGATTTTTATAATAAAAGATGTATTGCTAATGCCTGTTTTTTACAAGTGTTTATTGAGGTTGCTGTCCTCATACAGTGCCCTATTAATTTGAGCTTGGAAAGTTGTGCCTTAGAATCTGACGCCTAAACTCCAAACTCAACAAGAGGCACTTCACCTCTGTACTCAGCCATAAATTCAAAGGTAGCTATGACAGGGGTGCCTACTTCAAAGCAAGCATTGCTGTTCCAATGAACAAAGCTTCTAACCCATTTAGCTTGGTAGTTTCTTTTTTGGGATTATTTTCCATCTTCTTTTACTTCTCACTCTTTAGTGGCAACTTGTAAGACCTAGTAGAGAGAACCATTTTTCCGTCAGTACTGTAACTATCAGGGCCAGATGAAGAGGCAGGCTTCAAAGCTGCGGTGAGCTGGGCATGGTTCTTTTGATAAAATAAAGCAGGGGACCAAAACCACCAGGATAACTAAAGCTTGCTGGTTAACCTCATTAGAATCTTTAAGTTAGGAAACTTACTTAAAAATTATATAATCAAGAACAATAGCCTACAAATTTAAAGCTTGACTATTTGTAGGGTAATAGGGTTTTGTTGCACATAGGACGTTACATTATAGACTGATGCTTGGGATTGCTTTGGACTTCAGGAAGTAGGTCATGACAGGACACTTCTTTTGTTTCACAGTAGTCGTCCAGAATCAATAAGGATGCTTCTTTGTAGCCTTGGTTTTAATGACATCCAGATCACCTCTTCTTCCATCAAATGATTTAGAGGTGGATTTCTTAGTTGACCTAGAGTTAGAAATCAATTTATTGTTAGGTAGATGAGATTTGGGTTTGACTTTATCAATTCATCTTAATCTGCAAGGGGGTTCTGACAGAGAGGTTCCCAGGTATTGATAGCTTTTGTACTAAAGCCAAATAAAAAAGTCTAATATAAAAGTATAAGGTAATACTAAAGTGAATAGTTCTATCTTGGAAAGGGACAACGTTGGGTACTATTGTAAATTTGGCTATGTCAGATTTTCTGACCTTTCTTACTTAACACTAAATAGTTTAAGTTATTGATAATTATAGATGTGCAAGCCCAGTCAATTCTGACATCCATAAGCGTATCTGAGAGCCACAAAAATACAAACTTTGCTTATCAATTATTAATTTGAATTTCTCTAATATTGAAAATGTTTATTGTAACAACAGATAAACTATATATTACATTATCCTAGCATCTAGGGGTATCATGTAAGAATTATAGTACATCACAGCATCTTTCATAAAATCAAATATCTTTATTGCAAGTAAATCTGTAGGGAACAGATAATAATATAATAAGACTAAAATTATATTCTTTATCTCAGGTTTTAAAATGTCATTTAAAGTATCAAAAGGTTATTAAAGCAAATATGGGCATTCAGATAGTGACTTATAAATATAACTGTGGATTATATAGACATAAAAAATTAACTTTATAAATAGATAATTTATTAGCAGTTGACTTTAGGCCTTATAGTACTACAAATATATCAACATATTATGTAGTAACCTTATATACATTATAAGATATAATGCTCATGATAAATACTAATAAAGAGATACTTATAAATTATATTACAATAGGGGAGGATACCCCAGTGGTAGAATATGGACCCTCTATTACTGCCTCCCTGAGTTTAATCCTGGTAGATAAACTTTGAGTAGGTGACAATTATGACTGTGTTGGCATTGTTCACCTTTGCCCCAAATTGAGATAGCAAATAGCAAAGGCAGTCCATGGAGTTCCTGGCCTATCATACGCCTTGCATGGAGGTTTTCAGGTTTTATCCTCCTTTCCCATTTCTTCAAATCCCCTTCATCCTTCATTGGTGCAGTATCATCCCCAGGTTGGCCCACCTCAAATAACATTTAAAACAAAATATATTATAATGGAAATGTTGATAAAAAATAACAAATTGTATATTAGGGCATATAACTATGAGGTATACTTTCTTAGCAGATAGGTATTTAAGATCTTGATATAGGCACAATATCATTTTTGATAGAAAATAAATTACTATAAAATGTATAATTTATATGAAAGTGCAAAGGAGATTACTATAGGCCAGTGATTCCTAGAGTGGTTTTTATGGACTCCCAAGGGCCATGGAGCCATTGAGGGGTCCGTGGAAAATTAAAATAATTTAGGGGTCCATATGAACCACTTTTGGGAATTACTAAGTGACTGAACATAAATAAATTAGAAAAATGGTAAACATTTAAAGATGTTTCATTTTGCAAAATTCACACTTTTCATAATTTTTAACGGAATATTGTATTGTCATCGGAGATACATGAATATGCCAAATTTCAAAGCTTTACCTTGCCTGGAAGGTAAACTTGAGACTTTTGAATCAACTGAATACCAAAATGCTCAGCCGTAACTATATACCAACTATTATCAAAAATATATAAGATTTTACTTGATACATATAAAAAATTATATTTTGAACATGAAAATTAAAATTTTTCAACAATTATAGTATTGCCATCCAAGGCCGATATCTGTGCAAAGTTTCAGAATTTTTTATCGATGATAAGTGTCTGAAATAGAGCTTGTAAGATTTTATTACAGACAGAAACGTGACAAAGAGTTAATGAAAAGAGTGTAATAAATACATATCATCCATAAGGTTCCCCTATCTCATTGAAAATAACGTGTTTTTGTATTTTGAAACATAAGTCATAATTTCAATAAATATTATCTTGAATATCAAGATGCTGGATTTATATTTCTTTTCTACGTCACAATCCACTATTCATAACATCAAGTTTGAATTTGTAATTTTACTATGCAACTGTGTAGTTATTTCACTTGGGGCTCCAGTGGTTTAATAATGCAATAAGGTTTCGTTAGCGAAACAAGTTGGAGCCACTGCTATGGAAAATGTTAGCTCATTACTATATAAAGGAAAAGACAATTTACTGATTTCATATCTTATGTACTAAATTCCTAGATTTATGGTTTCAGGTTTCAAGTTTTCAGACAATGAAGGGTACGCCAATTTCTTCTTAGAGGTTTTTAGAAAAAAAATGCTTCAAGGATTGTACTGAAGAGAATTAGTAATCCAATTAAACATACAAACACTGCAGATAAATAATTAGACTAGATGCTATCTTGAACTGTATATTTAAATTTATAGTCTTATAACTCACATACCGATAATTTTTGATATTACTCAAATTTCTAACTTATTACATCATATTTATTAGACTTTGAGAAAGCTAAATCAAGCTACATTCTGGCTCATCAGGGAAAAACAACGGGTAATTTACGTTCCGATCTAGGCATACCACCTAAAGCCTAATTTAAGGCTGATATTCAGGAAACACTACGATTTTAAGTCGTGTACATACGGCTAAAAACGTGGTATCTGTAAATTTGAACAGATGAGGTTATAATGTGCAAGTTATTCCATTCTCAGGAACCAAATGTTATCTAATTAGCAAAAATTGTTTTACAATAAATCAGAATTTCGCATCTCTACCTTAGGCTACTTTTTTATATTTGATGTGAATTAGTTGTGAGATAGCTATTGAAGATGTGAGTTTAGTGAATGCATTATAAAATTAGCAATATTTATAATATTGCTAATGAGATATATATTAAACGTAGATAAGTTTCATAGATTATGCTCACATCGTGTTTAGCATTCGGGAGTGCAAACAATGGATGCCTTTAGCTATGAAATCTTTTGATACAGCGTTTTACTGCTTAAATATTATTTTAACAATAGAAAAATATATTAATTTAATAGATTTAACTAGTATTTTATTTGGAGTAAAATTGATACCAGTTTCATGGTGAAATGAACATAATCTAACTGTGGCACTATTTAGAAAGTGAAATTACATTATCGAGAGCTTTGCGATACTAAGCTTTGCAATAGTAGGGCAAGAATAAAAGGGAAGCAACTTTGAAGGCAATGTGCAAATATCAAACGCTAAAAGTGAAATGGTTCAGTTTAGTTTGGGTTTAAAAGGTCTCATACTTCTAATGCAAAAAATGAAGGCTTGGCTGATGACTTCAATTAAATTAATTGATACAAGTCCTTACATCAAAAGCGAAATAAGCACCGTTTCAGTTGATACTGTGGGATATTTTAGTGCTCGAACCGAGTTGAAACTCACGGCAGAATCCGGATGGGCCGGCTCAAAGTCAAGCTTTACCAAATTCCATCTAAACTCCCCTCAAAAATCTAGAGCCTTTAAGCAATTTGAGAAGTGGACTCAGCAAAAGGAAAAGAATGCCTCTGCCAAGGCTACATTCTACGCACTGCATGGTGCCAAGTTGATCAAACATTTGGCCTGTCCGTTTGGCCAATCATGTTTAATAGAAGCAAGGTCAAATAACTCAACCGCATGGTCAATAGAAAAAAGCATCTTTGATAGTTTACGAGGTATTCCTAACCGTATCAAGGACAGGATTACCCCCGACAGAACAATTCGCTTCTTAGCTGCCACCTGCTAATTATAAATGGACCTTTTAGTGGCTCTGTTTACATCAATGAGATCATTTGGGGGATTCGATACTTTTATAAGTCTAAACCGGCTTTTATTCAAAAGTTTTTGGTCGCCAAGGATTACTCATACAACGTTAAAATCAATAAGGATCTTCCTGATGGAATCTTGGGAGCCAAACCTTGATGAAAACAAATATTTAAATCAATCAATTTATCAGTTGCAAAACTTATAAGCTTATTTGAGATTAAAATTTGGCCTTTAGTTATTTCAAATAGCTTATCAATTGAAGTAGATTTCTTTTAGATAAATTTTAACGGTTTAATATCTGTTGTGTTACAGTAAAATCTGGTTTCCTGATTAGCAAGATAAGTAAATTTTTAATACTGAGTAAAAAAGCAAGCAAAAAGATGAGCTGAATTTAGATACTTTCACAAGATGAGACAAAGTAGTTTCTATACCAAGGATAGGCTTTTAGAGGATTCAAATCTTAAGCTATAGGAATAGTAGGAGTTTCATATACTAGTTCAGCTCAACTTAAAGTAATTATAAAAGCAAAATGAAAACTATCTCTTAAAATTTATTTTTTTTATCTCGTCCCTCTATTATAAAAAAATCTAATAATATAAAAACTAAATTGTTGATAATTATTATACTGTCTGTTCGCATCTATAATTACTTGAAATATCTAAAAAAATATTAGGTAGTTATTTTAAGGTCATATATCTCAAAGAATCTCCTGAAAAGTTTACCAAATACTTTGAATAATACCAATACCTTCTTAACCCACTTTTCGTGACCCCACACAACGTGAATTCGCTATAATGCTTTTCCAAATTATTTATTATACATATTAATAATTACATATACTGTAGCAATGATATTATATATATCATAGTTGTAATTAGTATGTAAACTTATATAAAAAAAGTTTTGTTTTATGAAAATCACTGGTTATGGGCTTCCAGTTTTTGTGGCTCGATGGTGCTGTTCCCAAGAAGCCCAACAGTCAATATTTGGAGCAGTCTAAGACTCACAAGTTTTTTTGAGGGTGCCAAATCACACTTAAGTCCTGTCAGCTAGAGTATCTGTCATATAGTAATATTGGCAAAAGGACTTATTAAAAAAAGTACTGAAAAGAGGTATAGAAATTTTAGCATAACTTTATTTTATTATATTATAGGGTTTTTTATATGTTGCATATACCAATAGAAACTTCATAAGGAAAAGGATTGGTAAATCAATGAAGGGAGGAATCCCAATATGAGGATCTTTCTCAGGTGATGCATTCCAGGGTAAACAATGCCGTTATAGCATATTTTTAATTGAGGGAAAACGTAAGTTGAACATACTAATTTTGGTGAGCATTGGTATCTCTTAGGTTGAACATTGAGATATTCTTCAATTTCCCATTTTGTGGGTTCATCTTAATTTACTGCCTTGGGTGCTACCTAGTAAAATAGTCACCTGATATTTTGACAATCCTTCATTCCATTTAAGCAGGATTTTTTATCATAGTATTTTGTGTTCAAGTTGGTCTGATGAAACATTTTTATTGTTGAATTGAGCTTTACCAACTGTTAATTCTTCTGTATAGTTGATCAAAGAAGATTCTTTACCCCCTTTTATATCTAGGTTAAATACTCTAATTAGATCTGAATAGCTAATACTCTTCCACTAATGTATGATACTCTGATATACAATATCACTTCCTCCAAGAGTATTGGCAGGGTATTACCAGTGTAAGAATTGGCATGTATGCAATTGATAGTTACTCCAGTTTCTAAAGACTTGATTAATTATACATATCTGCGTTTGTAGGTTATAGCGTATGACCCTTCCCATATGGAATCCAATTTTTTCTCCCAAGCTATTCAATTGTGATAATATAGGACTAGTTATGATATCTCACAGGCGGTTAAAGTTTGGCAACTTGCTTTTGCTGCTTGATTTTCCCTTGTAACCGTTTTTGGCCAGATTTGTAATTGCCTCAGACTGAAGTCCTATTATCTTATCAGCTAATCTTCTTTGCGCTTTTTAAGGCTCTTCAGTATCATCACTGGAAACTTTACAAGCAATATAGCCATATTTCAGGTTCTCTCCATTATAGCCTTGAAGGGTGACATTTTGATGATATTATAGAAACTTATTCTGTAAGCCATCAATGTAATTGGGAGATATTGTTTCCAGTGTAATAGATTAATAGAAGCCAACTTTCATAATATTGATATTAACGTTCCATTCACTCTTTCTACATTCCCTTTAGTTGATGGGGTATAGGGCGCTGAGAATAGGTGTTGATTTCTCATGATTATAGATAAGTTGCTCACAACACTTAAAGTTAAGTTTTTTGCATTATTACAAAGAAATACTTGTGGCAACCACGCCTAGTATATATCAGTATAAAAGTTTAGCTGTAGCCTTAGCAGTCTTCAAAGGAATTGCAAAGGCTTTGACTTACTTCATGAATTAATCAATCCCTAAAAGGAAATATCAATTTTCTCCTATAGGCTAGGGCAGTTATATATGACATATAAAATAATGGTATGGAATGGCTGCTAAGATGTTACTGGGTGATACTTGTAAATAGCCGTATGTGCGTTTGTTTTTGACAATCTATGCAAGCATCTAAGACTTCTGCTACAGAGTCCAGTATTTCTTCCCATTAAATATCATTCCTAAATCCATTCATAAATTTTTCTACTCCTTCATGTTCAAAGGTATTGTGAGCTTACATTAGAATTATTACCTTTTCCAAAGGTTGTAAGTAAGGTAACCAGTCAATCACAAATTTTTTATGATAAACCATTAGAACTTTAGTATTTTAAGAGTGTCATTTTAACATCTTTTGAACTGGTTCATCTTCATCCTCCCAAGAGTATGGATTCATGAGTAGTTCATGTAACAATTTAGCCTCGCTGTTGTCTAGGCTCAGTAGGGACAATCATGTCAGTCCATCTAATTTATATTCTTAATTACAGCTCAATGTAAAATGTATATATCATAGTGCTGAAGTTTACAGGTCAAAAGGGCTAGTCTTCCTGTCAGAGCTTTCATGTTCTTCAGCAACTTTAAAGATGCATGTCTATAACAATTGTAAAGTTCATGCCATACAAGATTGCGTGGAAATGTTTTCCTATGTGGTGAACATTTATAAACTCTTTCTCCATGACACTAAATTTTGCTCAGCCTTTGAAAGCATTTTGCTGTAGCAATACAACCAGGTGATTAATGCCTTTTTATCCAGTTATAAAAGAATTACCCCTACAGCTAAGTTGGAGGCATCTGTAAAAAGGATGATTGGCTTCCCATAGTCTGAATGTCATAAAATTAAGCTCTCTTGTACAAATCCTACTTGGTCTCAAATGCAGTTTCTTACTCTACTCCCCACATGAAAGGTGTGTTTTTGGCAAGCAAACGGACAATAAATTTGGTGAGTGAGCAAAATTAGGTATAATTTGATAGTAAAATCCCATCATTCCCAAGAATACATGTATAATTATGAGACCCTACAGCTTAAGCATTTTGGATATTGCTTCACCCTTATTCTACAAGGGTTAATTTCCTTCCTGAATTATGGCGAGTCCTAAAGATTTAAATTCCTATTGGAAGAAGTTACACTTTATAGTTTTAGTTTGATGGAGTTCTTTTGTAGTCATTGAAACAGAAATGAGGTGGTTCATATTATTGGTAAAGGGTTTCAAGATCACCATTATGTCATCTAGGTAGACATCACGCTGCTTAATCTGAGTTCTTGCATGATGTGATTAATTTTCAGTTAAAATATGGAGGGAAAGTTACATAATTTCTGTGGGAGCTGGGTGGGTTGAGATTTTCATTCTGTGCATATCAATATACATTTTTTGTGTCCTCTGGTGATAAATCTATCTTCTAATAGCTACCGGTGAGGTCCTTTGCAGAAAAGTAATATGATCTGGAGAGTCAGGATAGAGCATTATCAATTTGAGAATTAGTTAGCTGTCCTTCTTTGTGAGAATATTTAGCATCTTGTATTTCATCACTATTCTTTGACCATCTTTCTAATTTATAAAAGTAACAGCGAGGATGATCATGGACTATGGGAGGGCACAAGTAAGCCAGCATCCAATAGTTGCTAGACCTAAGTCTTCATGTATTGCTCCTCTACCTTTGACTTACTATATATGGCTTTGATTGTATGGTTTGAATATCCTACATCGATACTATCTGTCCAGTTTTTATGTGACCATAGTTGACTTTGGACGTGGAGAAAACACCTTAATAGTCTTTGAGTAGTTGATGCACTTTACAAATTCCCTTCTGATTTAACATATTTGGTTTTCGGACTTGAAAATGTCACAAATTAACTTATTGGCATGTAGGCCAAAATTAGGGCAAATACCATTAAATAGTACCTTGTCAATCTCATCAATGAGAAACAATTGACTTTCTCCAATCTCTTGATGTTTATTGACTAAAATATCTTGCTTAGTTAGGTTTCCAAGTAGCAAATCATTAGCCGCTGATAAGCTGTGTCGGGGACTTCTGGTAAAGTTCTTGGATCCAATCTACTGACTCCACCGACAATAAATTTTATGGCAAGCAGTCTGGGTGTATACTAATGGTTATATTGGTTGAAACCACTCTTTGTTCGCCTGATTTAAATTTTTACTTTCTTTGGTAGCATAGAATGGTATGCATTCTGCTGCACCTTGAGTCAAGGATCTTTTTCATATCTCTATCAGAGGTAGAATATCATAAATGCAAAGTGGTAACATGGCACTCTACCAGACAAGAGTAATACTTCTTACAGTAGTTTTTATTATGCAGTACAAGGGTGACTTCATAGTTGAAGAGTGATAAATAACCTTCTTTCAAATTAATGACTTTCTTTATATCTGATCATAAATTGTGTCCTGATAAGTATATTATACTGGCTATTGTCCAGGGCAGCTATGAGGATAAAAAACTAATTTCTCAACTTGAGTTTGGAAGAATAAATATGCGCCTATCTCCTTGGTGTTGTTTGTGCCAGCATTACTATATGTTTAAGTGTATCTAAAGTTGGTGGTTAGCTTAATCTTCTTGATGAGACACAATGAGACAATATTGATAGGGATTCAATATCTAAGATAACCATTACTCTGACCTTTTTTAATATCCACTTCTAATTTAGTAAAGATTCATCCAAACTTTGGTGGGATGACTAACACCTCATTATGGCGGAATGTTTCATTGAGATTTCTGGATGTCTCAGGTTATTTGTTCTTGATCTCCAGTAGACTGTGCATGATCAAGGTGGGTTGGGTCAGCAGGGCTAGTATTGCCCAGTTCCGTTGGCAGTATCAATTATTTGAGGGCACCCAATGACTTGACTGCTGCAAGTGCCTTCTGGAACCTGGACATCATCAATATTTTTGGCATTAAAGTAATCCAGAATGGAGAGCTCAGTGGGTATATTATAATATAATACCAAGTCACCATTTAACATCCACCAGAGTCATTGTTAGAATTGGTTTAAAGCACGCAAGATGAGAAATCAGCAATGTTCACTTTCAGGTACTTTAAGTCATTAAGCTTTAGAGGTACCTGACCCAAGCCAACTTTTCTTTTCTTTCTTGGCAGGGGAAGGTTCTTCTTAGACACATGTCTTTTGCATAGTTGTTCTTCTTGCAGTAGTTATACTTTTGTTTCTGTTACGATTTTGGACAGTATTGGTAGGATAAGCTGTATTGTTTGCACAGGTTGAACCCACTGAACAACAGACAGATGATGTGGGGATCGTCAGTCCTTTGGACGTACTTATAAATATACTAAAAAATAGGAGCAATCGCCCCAACGACTCTTTATTTACTTTTTAATAAATACAGCGACCTTTTGCTGTTTCATTCTCTTTACTATAAATAACCTTTTTCTCTTGATTGCCCATCTTGTTATATATAGTGGCTTTGGACGATACCACTCTCATAGCTTGGCTATTCTATTCCGCTGATTCTCCTAGGTTTCATCTTGTTATTCTTTAGATCTCTATCGCCCTAATTGGTTGCGCTCTAATTCGTATTTGTTGAATGTCAATATCGCCTTATTGCCTTATGTAGAGGTGATATAATAATAACCCATTATTCCCAATATCGCCTCAACTTAAGGCACTCAAATGATTGTAACTTATATCATGTTCAGCGGATTCTTTCCAATCTGCCCTAGATGTTCCAAGCTTATCATCCACTAATATTAGAATCACAACAATACCCCCTCCTTGACTGGACAATTAGGCTCCTATTGCTTATATGGTCAGAGGAACTTTGCGTGTGCTCAGTTAATGATCTGACTGCTTGCGGGGTCCTTGATGGTATAAGCATTGACCCTGGTTTTCTCTATAACTTTAAATGGACCAATCCAAATGCTAGCCAGCTTGTGTTTCTGCCCAAACCCATTTTGGTCATGGAAGAGAACCATATTGCCCTCTTTGAACTGTGCCAACCTGCTACAACATACCTGATTGGCTTCCTGATTTTTGATCTTCATGGCTAAGCTGAAGGAATATGCTTCAGTTTGCAATTTGATCAAAGTGTTCACAAGGTTAGTCAAATAGCGGTGGGGTTGCATTCCACTGGTGTCTTCTACACATGAATAAAGTAATGCTGGAAGAGCTGGGTGTCAGCTGTATAGTAGTTGGAAGGGGCTCTTCCCCATGGCGGAATGGTAGCTAATATTATAGGCAAACGCGGAAGTGGAAAGGAGGGAGCTCCACTCAGAAGGTCAATCCATAACTAATTTTTGTAGTATGTTCTCCAAAGTCCCATTCACCCTTTCGACCATTCCATTGGACTTGGGTAATATGGAGTTATCAGAACCCAGCGGATACCTATAAGCTCATTCAGTTTGGGAAGGATGTGCGAGGTGAAGTTGGTTCTGTTATCAGTGAGAATGAACTGAGGGCACCCATGTCGATGAATAATACATTCCATTATGAACTTGGCCACTGTGACCGCCCCCAAATCCTGTATCGCCCATGCTTCAACCCACCGGGTCAAGTAGTTGATAGCCACCAGAATATACTTACACCGGTTACCTTCTGTTGGCAAGGGACTGACGACATCAAGGGAAACTGTATTCAAAGAAAAATGTGTTTTACTACCTAGTACAAAGTCTTATGGCGGAATGTCTTCTCCACTTGGCACTGGTGGCAATAGGAAATGGTTTTGAGCACATTGAAGCTCATGATTTCCCAATAGTACTGAGGGCACAACAACTCCATTGTCTTGCGCACACCACCATGTCCAACTGCCTTGTGGGTGCTCATAATAATTCCCAACTGTGCTGAGGGTTGCTTAAAATTTACCGTAGAATTGCTGATCCGCTTTTAAAGTTCCCCATTATGTTGAAAGGTATTCATTCTCATCTCATTCAACGCTTTGATCACTTGAGGTGGTTTATGATTATATTTTCCACTGAGCATCTTATCATACATTACGTTGCTGAGGTCTGCCGTCATGGCAACAGTCAGTAAGCGAGATAAACAGTCAGCATTCTGATGCTTTACTCCTTGGCGGTGAAGAATCTTGAAGTCATAAGCCTGCAGCTTAAGAGCCCATCAAGCCAAATGCCCTTCATGATCTTTGAGGTTCTGCAACCAGCATAATGTCTTGTGATGTGTTATTACTTTAAGCTTTACCCCATGCAAGTAGACTCTAAATTGCTTATACATGCAGATCACCGCTAAGCACTCCCACTTGGTCACAGTATAATTACACTCATGGAAGTTCAGACTTCTACTGCAGTACGCTACGGGGTGCTCCTTCCCTTGTCATCTTTCTGAGAAAGTACTGCCCCAACAGCGGAAAGGGTTGCATCCGTCTGAATGATAAACTCCCTATCAAAGTTTGGTAGCATAACACCGGTGCACTGATCAGCGCCGTACAAAGTGTATCAAAGGCGTATTGACGCCATTCCATCCATTCAAACACAGAGTCCTTTTCTAACAGCTCAAATAGAGGCCCCCCAATACAGGTAAAGTTAGGGATGAAGCGCCAGTAGTAACAGACCATTTCCAAAAATACCTGAATGTCACATTTACTCTTAAGTGTAGTCATTTTACAGATAGCCTCCACCTTAGCTGGCTGTGGTTTCAGCCCCTTAGAGTCTACCACAAATCCCAGTTATTACAACTGATCTTTGAAGAAGCTACATTTTTGAGGCTTAATTTTGATGTTTGCTTCAGCGAGCTGGCGGAATACTGCTTCTAGATGTTCGAGGTGCTCCAAAAAGGTATGAGAGAAAACGTTAATATCATCAAGGTATACAAGGACACAGGACAGTTTCAGGTCACCGTGAATAGTGTACATGGCTCGCTGAAATGTAGCTGGGGCGTTACACAGCCCTTGAGGCATCTGAGTCAGTTGATTCAGCCTTTGGATGTAATTATGACACATTTTTCCTGTTACACCATGAGTAGCTTGATTTTCCAGTAACCTGATATCAAGTCCATCTCTGAAAAATAATGGGCTCCCCCTAACTGATCCAAAGCATTGTCAATCCTTGGTAAGGGGTACAAGTCCTTTTTTGTAATATTATTGAGCTTCCGGTAGTCTATTACTATGCGGTTGGTGCCATCCTTCTTTTTTACAATCAGAATGGGCGAAGCCCACATACTCTTGGATGGTTCAAGCATCCCTTGCTCCAGCAACTTGTCAATTTCCTCAGTGACAATGTCTTCCGCTTCCCTCAATTGGCAGATCAGCTGAGACCTTATGGGGGATGATCTCCTGTGTCCACTCAATGGCCCACCCCCCAATCACACCCTAAGTTGTGATTGTTGACAGTAAAAATCCCCTTGTACTTCTGAAATAAAGCTATCACTTGGTCTTTTTGTTCTTCTAATAACCCTATTAAATTAATCCGTGGTACCACCATCATTACACCGGCCAGTGCCTTGACTGATAGACCAAATTCATCTAATGACTCACTATCATGAACCTGAAGGACCTCTTCTATTGGAGTCAAATGTAAATATGCTATATGGTGTTGGCAGATTTGCATTAGTTCATTCTGGAGATTTGCTAACAAAACCTGGTCTCCCCATGGCCTGGAAGTATAATCCCTGGAGCCACATGAGGCTCAGAACAATGTTTGATGATGAGCCCAATGACTTCCCTATATAGCCTGACAGGCACTTCCATCTCTAACTCGGTGTTCACTATTACTTGATGTCCAGAAGGAATAGAGATGGGCCCTGAACCTCAGAGAGGTATCCCTTGATATTTATATATCTGCTGGGGAAGGGGCTGAGTCTTATTTTTTAGTCGATGATAGTGAACTAGCATCACCCCATCACTATATGCAAGGTTGATGTGACTCATGTGCACCGGATCCTTCAGCACTCCACTAGAGATGAAGTAAATTGGGATCCGCTGTCCCAAAATGGCAAAGGTCACCTCCGTCATATTAATGATGGCCCCAAGATGTTGCAGGACAGTGGTTCTGATTAGCAAGTCATAATTTTTGTTTGTTAGCACAATTGCCAGAGCTATGACAACAATAGACCCAAAATGTAGAAGTAGCACACTGTATGCTCCCTCAGAGACGGTGCTTTCTGCTCCAGAAGTTCCATACACCATTTGATGGTCCACATCAGGCTTTAACGTCAACTTTGCCATCAACTTAGTAGAAACTATGATGACCGGAGCGCCTGTATCTATTAAAGCACAAATTCTTTTTTTGCTACAAAAATACCACAGTATGTACACTCAGAATAAGAAGAATATTGACTGTTTAATGCGTGGACACTTATGGGAACTCTCTTGCAAAAACTCATTATCCTCTAACCAACTTTAGAATATTCTTTGGCAATGGCGTCTACCAGAAGGGCAACGTTTACTCCTTTCAGAGTTGGTGCATCTGTGGCAGAATCCAGCTTGTCCGAGGAAGCCTGATCAAGCATTTGACAGGCATAAGGCTTTGGTTGCTCTAGGATTCTTCATCCGCCGTAGCCTTGTCTTGAGCTCATGTAAATACGTTCACTCCTCCAACTGGCTGCTGGTATAGAATTCCGTCATTGTACTGAGGAACTTCTGTGGGATATACTACTATTGATTCAGGGACGGTTTGGGTTGGAATTGCAGAGGTAGAGAGTTCCATCTCTACTCTGCTCCATCTTTTCCCTGGAAGTATTGATCTTGATGTACGTAGTGCACATGGTGGTTATTGCAGAATTTTGCCAAGTGACCAGGGCAGCCGCATTCATAGCAGCTAACCCCATAAGAGCCACGTCCTTGATTTTCAAAAGAGGGTCCAGGCTGGAAAGTTTGGGGTCATTCAGCATAACCAGGTCTAGGTTGGTAAGACAGTTGCTGACGTTCAACGTAAATAGTTCCTGGTCGGTACTAGGAAGCTGACAGTTTTTGTAACCAGCCCCTGGGCAATAATCAAACTGTTGAGAATAATTTGGCTGAGGACGAGGCGCAGAGTTATAGTTAGGTCAAGGTTGATAGGCAGAAAATGAGTTGGATGAGAGTATTCTCCTGAATAAGAGGGTAAATAAGAGGAAGTAGTCTTCTGTTCCATAATTGGTGATGGAAAGTTAGGGGATATGTGATGCAAAAACTGTACAATTTTAAGCAGGAGAACATCATCATCCAGAAGTGGTGAAATGACATTGTGAAGCTCTTGGTATGGATTCACCATGGAGGTCATGGTGATGCACATGTCTGCTTCTGCTAAGTATCCTGCCCCAATCAGCACAAGAGTTTCTGTCATAAATCAATCAGTGAACTCCAGGAGAGCCTTGTTTTGGCAGAATCCAATCGTTAAGAATTCTTCCTTCCACTGTGACATCTTTGAGGTGCCCCCAAACAGGCGAAGCATGGTATCTTTTACATCCCTATATGTAACAGAGCTACTTGGGAGGTAACAGGTGACTTGATCGACACTCCCAACATCCAAGGCAGATATCAAAAGTTTAGCCTTCCATCTATTGGATGCACCTTCTGCTGAATTTTCAAACTGTTTAAAGAAGCCATGGATATTCCCATTTTGATCAAATGGAGGTAATTTCTCAATATTGACCTATTCTTCCCGTTCACAGCTGCTTTGGCCATACTGAGGGATGGAAAAGATCCAAAAGCGGTTTCTTGATGGGAAGCTGTATCAGCGGAGTTTGGGATGCCCATTGCTTCAGGGATAGCGTGGCCTTCTGTTGTGGGCAGCACTGCCATCACTTGAGGGAATTGGCGCTCCAACTCATGTTCATATCCAGTGCTACCATCCTGGGTGTAGTAGCTTTGACCAGTGTCATATTCCTCATCATATGGTGCCCCCCTTGTTGTTCATCCTCTTCCCAATTAGAAGACCGAGAGGCACTAGTCAATTTCCACTCTGTGCACTGCAGCTGTTCGGTGTATCATCCAAACAATTAGCGAGTTCCTTGTTTTGTTGTCCCAGAATTTACATTTGGCTAAACGTGCTATAAGCTGGTGCATGAAAACATTTCGTTCTTGAATAATTTCATCCTGTTTTTTGAGCACTGCATCTAAGGTGAGTTTGAGTTCCTCATACTTATCTGGCGCTTTGTTTTTGTGAAGATTTACAGCAACACAGGCTTTATCAGACATAGCTAGTGACTGGAGATTTGGAGTACTTATTAATTGATCAATGGGCCCCCTGAAGTGAGCACCACAGTTGTAATTTTGGATGGTATAGTAGGATCCGCCTTATTGTTTGCACAGGTTGAACCCACTGAACAACAGACAGACAATGTGGGGATCGTCAGTCCTCTGGAAACACTTCAATTATACTAAAAATTAGGAGCAATCACCCCAACAACTCTTTTATTTATTATAATAAATACAGTGACCTTTCACTGTTCCGTTCTCTCTTTACTAATAACAACCTTTTTCTCTTGATCTCCATCTTGCTTATATATGGCGGCTTTGGATGATACTGCTCTCATAGCTTGGACTAAACTATTCTGCCAATTCTCCTTGGTTTCAGCTTGTTTTTTTAGCTCTCTATCGCCCTAATTGGAGGCAATCTAATTTGTATTTGTCAAATGTCAACATCACTTTATTGCCTTATCGCCTTATGTAGAGGCGATCCAATAATAACCCATTATATCCCAATATCGCCTCATCTCAAGGCACATGAACAATTGTAACTGATATCATGTTTGGCGGATTCTTTCCAATCCGCCCTAGCTGTTCCAAGCTTATTTTCCAGTCATATCAGAATTGTGACAGTTTTTTTACCTTCTTAGGATTTGCTTTCTCCATGGTATACACTCTGGTTTTGTGGAAGCCTTTGGGAGTTCACTGACTTGTGTGCATCAACCAAATTCGAGCTGGGCATCTTTAATGTCTAAAACAGAGTTAAAGCTTCGTTTGAAAGATGTGACATGAGTGGCTAAGTCAGGATTGTTATATAAATTACCAACAATGGAAGTTTCAGTTTCATTTAAAGTAAGCATCTTTGAGGTCATCAGCGTTTGGGCCTAATTATAGATGCAATACATGTTTTTTGACAGGTGTTTCATATGGTATAGCACAATTCTCTTAAAAGCCTGCTTTTTAATGCTTAACTTTTTTTGAAACTGATTCCTTGATTAAGCTTCCTTCACTCCACTCCAGGTGTTTAAGTCAGCCATATGAGGTACCATAACTCCTTAAGAAATGTTGCTTAAACAAGGTAAATATACTTAACCTTTTGATGATCAGTTGCACCTTCCATTGCAGCTTCTTAGACATAGAGGAAACATGTTGTTATAAAGAAGTCACTGAACAAGTTTATGAGGGTTTATTTTTTAACTAACAAGCTTCCTTTATTACAACATTAAGTATGAATCTGAGCTGGTAACAGTTTGGCCAAAACTTGACTCTAGGTCACACAAAATATTTAGGCACTTCTATCCTACAATAAACTAAACCAATTACTATTAAAATTTAGTAAGACAAAAAAGATAAAGATATCAAAAATATATCTTTCATTTAATAGGTCACTTAAAAAAATAATGCCCACCTATTAGAATCATTTTTCATCAGTGTTGAGTAATTGACTGGACCTAATCATCAGATATTCAATCATATCAGATATCAGAGATTATGGCTCATGTGTATCCTAGGTTTATCTGAACTTGGGAATTGCAGCCTAGCAATTTCACTTAATAAGTTTTGACTATGATGACATGGGCTTGAGGGCTCTGTTGGTTAGGTTGAACTTAAATTAAGCTTTGACTAATAACTCAGGCAGGTGGGCTTTGTTGTTCTATGCCAAAATTAGTTTCTAATGTCAGTTAAGTTTTTGATTAAATTAATTACTAATTATTGATACGAATCACCTTGGTATTTGCTGCCAATTGCATGTGAAAGTGAATTGGTTAAGCTATTTTGAAGATGTGTATGAAACGCCATCTCAAGGATGATGATGGTGTTTACTCCGACCCTGAGGCTGAGCATGATGCCCTGAGTCAAAGTATTTGTAGACGTTCTTACAAAATTTTTATGTTGCCAAGTGCCACTGAAAATGAGACATCATGGGTAAGATGTGGTGAACATCGATCCCTATAAATAACCCTCAAGTTGAAACTAATAAATAATATTCAACTACTGGATTAAGTTTATAATTTAACTTATAAACTTTTTTGCGTTTAGTATTTACTTTGTACTAGTTGGTATTTACTTTTGATCAGATAAGAATAGGGCAGCGTGCCATCATCCAAGTAAACTACAGGGTATAAAATTTAAGTACTACCAAAAAGTTATATTTTAAATTCTAAATCACAATCATGTCTATTGTCCTCACACAATAGATGCACAAAACTGCATTTCACACCTGACAAAGAACCAGCAATCAGAACAAAGCCCAAAACTTAACAATCAGTCAATGGAAAAAAACTTTAAAACTTAGTCAAGAAGTGCAGCAATTGACATTCTGTTGATTGGAAACATAAGCTAAATTTCATAGTGTTGGCAATTGTGCCCTCGAATCTGATAAACTAAAACATCCAGTGATCATCCCAAAAACTCATGAAAGTCTAATCATTGAATTACCCATAATTGTTAATTTTAAGCTCCATCCTCAGAAGCTTAAAAGTCATTAAAATAGCTTTAATGATTTTATAATAAATAGTAACTTCCTCCAAGATGCCTAAAAAGTAATTGACATTAACAAATCATATTGGGAATCACCCATGATAAATTACTTGCATCAGAACATTTTGATAAAAGCATAAGATCCTCAAAATCCCAACACATACTCCCACTAAACCAAATCATCTTCTGAAATGTATACTGACAAAAAATCCTTTGCACAACCCTGCATTTAGAGGAAGTGGAAGCCCAACAGTGGTACATGTTGCTAAAAACATAAAACAAAGTAGGAATAAATTCCCGCATTTGTAGTCAATAAAATGATGACAGAGCTATAAAGAAAATTATTTGAAACCATTGATGAAGAATTTGAGGCCTTATGCCATGTTTAAAATTAAGCAGACGTTCTGATATTAGAAGAATTAGATATATAAAAATAACGAAAAGAGTCATGACATTTTGAAAAAAATGCATGTTATAAATTTAGCATGCACCCTATTTATGGTACAACCATTGGAGAGGTAATTGTTATGTAGCCATCCATTGCTGACTTAATGATCTCAAAAGGTCAACTCAGAGCCCGTCTAATTTGTTCTGATATTCAAAGCCATGGATTCCAAAATATTTAGCCCTATTGCCAATTTCAAAAGTCAGAAGAGCTAGTTGGTTTAAAGTTCAATATTTTTAGCCTTAAACTTCAATCTAAGAGTACTGGAATAGGAGGAGGACTGTAGCCCTATCCAAACTTTTGTAAAAATCTCCAGATACTGAAGAAGCGTCTATGACAAACTCAGTTCAGGAATGAAATACATAATTGGGCAAACTAGCTTGTTGCACATAAAGCAATTAAAAAAGAGCTTTCCCTGTTGACAAATGATAACTTAAATTATAGGCAGAAGTTGCCTCTTAAAAATATATTACCATTCTGGAAGGTTTTTCACTGACAAAGCTTCTTCAAGGTAGCAGCCAGAGTATTATTTACTATTTTTGACCATCCCATATTTTTCTGGATGGTAAGGTTTAGTAAGTCTTCACCATATTCCCATTAACTCACCTACTTTAGAATGTTATGCGTGGTAAAGTTGCTGCCATTATTAGTTTAGATAACAAGAGGACAAATAATCCAAAACTAACTGCTCCAAATTAGCTTAGCAGTACTGCTGGCATCTGCTTTATAGCACGTGTTATACTTAATTAGTCAGGTGATTGATTGCTTCACTGACATATCAACTTTTCCCAGCAATCATGGTCAAAGGCCCTACTACTTGATGGATATAGTAGGCCACGTGAACCCATGCTCCACTAGATGATAAAAGAAGTTGGTTTCTTAAAAGGCATATGTGCCTGACACATTGCACAACAACCAAAAAAAATTTGACATCGAAATTAAGAGATTCCTAGTAGTACTCTCAATGAGCCTGCTCAAAGTTTTCTGCAAGCCTCAGGGCTGGTTACTTTATGAGTGCGTTGATAATTTTAGTTTGCTCAGATAGCTGTGGTAACAATAAGAATTTTCCAAAATGGTTTTAGTCAATTGACCCTTATGATCATCATGTTTTCTCTTGCTCTGTAAATTCTTGTTAATTCTGGTGTAAATACCTTGATATCCTCACTAAGCATCTTCTTATACAACGCATCTGCTTCACTATGCAACACTAGAATACTTGTTAACTGCAACAATTCAATGGCGTTTTGATGTGTGTTACATGCTCAATGCAAAATCTCATAATCATATGCTTATAACTCTAAAGCCCATCAGGCCAACTTCCTTTCAGGCTACCTCAAGTTAAGCAGCCATCTCAGTGAGGAATGGTATGTTACCACAGTAAAATGGACTCTGTGGAAAATATACTCTGGACTTCTTACATGCATGTATTGCTGCGAGACATTCCCACTCAGTCAGGGTATAATTTCGCTCTTGCTTACACAGAGTATAGCTCAAATATGCTACAGGGAGTTCATCACCAAATTCTCCCACAGCTCATAATGTCACTGATTGCCATCATGGATGCATCAGATTGAATAATGAATGGCAGATTGAACTTTGGATATTACAATATTGGCTCTGTCATCACTTATTTTAAGAGCATAAAAGGAGTCAGAACTTCCTTATTCAATACAAAGCGTTTCTTGGGATCTTTTAATAGCTGAAAGAGCGGTTCAGCGATGGAAGCAAAGCGTCTAATGAACTGGAGATAAGTCTCTGACCATTATATAAATCAATGCCCATCTCGAACACTCTTTGGTTGGGACATAGCACAAACTTCCTCAACCTTGGGTTTTGAGGGCGTAGTACACTAGCGTCAAAAACAAAACCCAAGTATCCAATAACTTTTTGTGAAGTGACATTTCCGCAGACTTTCTCCAGATTTGCAACTGAGAAATTTTTTAAAAACTTTTCTAAGTGTTCAAGGGTATCTCTAAAAGTTCTAATGTAAACTTTGATATTATCTAAGTAGATGAGAACACATAACAACTTCAGATCACTTAACATTGTATCCATCAATTGTTGTAACATTTACAGCTGATTGAAAAGACCTTATGGCATCTGCGTCAATTAGTATAGTCCATGGCCAGTAATAATCACACATTTTTCTTGATAGTCCTTAGGTAGATCAATTTGCCAGTACGCAGCTATGAGATCCATTGCCAAAAAGAATTGAGCTTCTCCTAGGCGATCAACAGCATCATCAATCCACAGAAGCGGGTATGAGTACTTTTTTGTTTGTTATTTGATGGTAATCTATGACAACCCAGATGGACCATTTTTCTATTTTACAATTAAGATTAGACTCTCTCAAGAGCTTGAAAATGGGACCAAAAACCCATAAAAAATTAGCTTAGCAATTTGATTGGTAACTATTGGCTCAATTTACTATAAACATCATTCTGGACGCATAAAAATTGCAGTTGTTCCCCAACGTCAACCTTATTCACAATGCCTTTAACGCAACCAAGCATATAATCATCTCGCCAAACACCCTAGAATATTATTCATATAAGTTAAGAACACGTTATTCTGTTCCTCAGAAATCCCTGTCAAGAGATCCTGGACGAACACAGCAAGAATTGAATGCGATTCTGGACTTTTAGGTATACCTATTTTGTTCAAATGACTAAAGGCATGGAAGGACGAAAGTTCTGTATTAGGAGCTGAGTGACTTAAGGCCACTACTTGATGATTTTCTATAAATATTGACCTATCAAAAAGGTTTGTGACCAATACCAAGTTCTTTCTTGACTAAAAATTAAAATCTTAGGAGCAACATGGGGTTCAGTTCTACCTTTCTGCCATGGTGCATGGATTTTGACATACAGATATATAGAAATTTCCAAAATAAGGTCAGTTTCTATGATACACTGCTCCATAATTTGTCTTCATCAGCTTTTGCACCCTCAAGGGAATCCTCCAACATTCTTTAATTTTAACCAGTGGCCTAGAACATTTACCATTCTGATGATACTTTACTGGGTTGATACCATCCACATAGACTAGACTGATAAAATTATTTGTCATATTTGGTGGTGGATCCCCTTTCCAGTTGTAAAACAGCAACAATATTTGTCAAAAATTTAAAGAGTAATTTCTTGAAAATCACATTAAGCCCCATAATATCATATGAAGTCAGTGCCAATCAATATATCATAACTTTGATTAGGAAGAACTATTGTCATTGTGATGACAAGTAGTGATCTAAACCATAGAGGCAAAGTGATATATGCTCCCTGAGAATTAATGTTATGCAGGCCTACCGTTCCATAAATCTTATTAATATCTACATCAGGTGAAAGCTTAAACTTTTTCACCAACTTTCTAGAGACAATATTACTTGGAGCTCCACTGTCAATGATGACTTGAACCTTTACTTGATTTACTTAATTATCAACATAAGTGAAAACATAAGAAAAGGAAATAATTCTTACTCAAAAAAATGTGGCATCATTATCCAAATCAAAGGATTACAGTAGCTGTTCAGCTACATTTATGAATCTCATAAATAGCGATCATGGGAATTGATATGTTAACATCGTCCAAGGTACTACTATCAGAATCCATGTGCGCTTTCATGGCTTGAGGCTGCTTCACATATGGTAGAGCCACCTTTTCAATCATTTCAGGCTCAGTGGCTTTTTATTTTAAACATTAGCCACAAGAGCCTCACTATTCACCTTCAGTTACTCTATATGATCACTTTAATAAATCAAATGGAACGTGAGCACAAGCAGAAATATACTGTTTCATGTCTATTCCGCATGATTTTATCCCACGTAAGACACTTGATTGTTGGCAAGTACAGCCATATTAATCTTTTCCAGCTATTACAGCAATTTAACATAATGTAGCCATACTCGCCACACTTATAACAAAAGATCTAAATTTCTAATAGTGCACTTTCAAATTTCTCATACTAACTAATCCTGGCTTTGGGGTTAGATATGACTCAGTTTTTATTAGGGGTTTCATCACATAATTTATATTTCCAGTAATGGAGTTATGGTAGCTTTTGTTGGTGGCATCAAAGATAGTCCCACAACTACATAAGAATTATTTATCTGAGCAGCATTTATATCCGCATTCATTGAAGAGACCATAGCCTGATTCAGCTCCAAATGGCCCTGCAGCACCAATTTCATCACAATTCAAGACTCATAATTATTCATCTTCTTATCTCAGCATGTAACTGGGCTCCTTGACAGATCAATCAGCAAAGGTTTATTGGACTCATCCTTTCATAATTGAGCCCATGAATTACTGTATAAGTTGGTGAAGAGTTCAGGGCTGCTGAACTCACCCATAATTGCAACCTTGCATCTTCATAGGTCCACTCGTTGGCAGATAATAATGGTAGAACGAGATTCTGGATCTACATATCAAGACAGTGATCATGGTACCAGCCTTTTGGCTATCCCCACATCCTACCATGGTCATCTTAAAAGACTGAGGAATGCAAGAACGTTGTTCCTTTAAAGCTCTGACAGCTTTGGATTTGACCAGAATTCCAAAGTTTAAGTGGGATTATTGCCAATATTTGCACACTGGCCAATGATTTAACTGATGAGGTAGGGCGCAATGCTGGATAAGCGGACAGAGTTTCAGTCGCTTCTGTAGATACCATGGCTGGATTTATTAAAGCTGTCATCCCTAGATGAGAAACCTTCTTTGAATAGGATATATCACTTTCAGGATTCTCATGACATCAACCACTTTCCCCTTCCAACATGGATAAATGAACATTGAAGTCTTCTCCCAAACTTCTGGCAAGTTCCATGCCTTCAACTTCCAATACTTCTGTCACAGTTCCTCTAGTAGTTTGGTAAGCTGAGAGAGTTTGTAGGCATCGTTGTCTTAGGCCTTCACTAGCACCATGACTTGATTTTGTGTCTCTCTCATGTCCAAACCCTGTTTTTCATAATGTCCTCCATTGCTTCGCCTTGGCCTATAAAATACTCTCCTTGCTTGAGTGATATGGAGTCCAAAGCCACAATTTTGAGTCCTGATAACTTAGACCAAACTTTATTAATTTCAGCTTGGTTCAAAATCTTCATACTAAAAAATCGCAGGTGCAGTTTTTAAGTATCATCTTTGGCTTCTTTTTGCTTCTTAGTGAGATAATATACTACCTCATAGATTTTTACAGTGGTCTTCTTTTCAATATACTCCAATTCCACTTTCTTGGGGTTTAGCCCTCACCAGCCTCAACTTGGCATTTCCCCTCTTCACTAAACAGTGCTCTGCTCATACTACTAATTTTAATGGCAGGCAAAGTTTGTCACAAAAAACCCTTGTAGTTAGCACCACTTGTTGTAAAGCAGTCATTGAACAGGTTCTTGAGAATTTACACCTTATTTAGTAAACCTCCTAAATGACGAGGAAGCATGGATCTGAGTCAGAAATGGTTCAACCAAAACTTAAATTTTGTTCACTTTAAATATTTGGGCAATCCCATCATACAATAAACTAAACCAATTATTATTAAAAATTTACTAATTATAGAACAGGATATTATATTAAAAAGTATATCTTTCATTTAAAATAGGTTAAATGAGGAAATCTAATGCTAACTATTAGAATCATTTTTCATCAGTCGCCAGAGAACAACTTTATCATTATTCATCAACCTGTAGCAATTGACATGCTATTGGTCAGAACATCCATCAGCTTGATTCCCACAGTGTTGGCGATTGTGCCATTAATTCTGGTAAGCTAAAACTATTAGGATCATCCCGAATAACTCATAAAATTAGAATCATTAAATCAACCATAATTGCTAATTTGAGTCCCTCCAAAGAGGCCTAAAATGATTGGCATAGCTTCAAAAAATTGAATACTACGTCAGAGCTTCCTTCTTATAGGCTTAAAAGTCATTGACACTAATGAATCCTATTTAGGATTTTCTCCTTATAAATCACTAGCACTTGAACTTGTTGCTAAAAGTATAAACTGGATAAAAGTCTAATAGATGTGATACTCGCTTTGCTAGGTGGTAACTTTTCCTTAAAGGTGGGTTTAGATGTAGTTGGTTATAATCATGTGATGAAGTGTATTCCATGAGCCTTGGATTCAGTAATTTTGGTGTGAGTCTCGTTCTGTTCAACTTGTCATGATATTCAATATATTTGATCCTGTAGAGGATTATGATTTTTCTTTATTTTTCTCCAGAGTAGATTTTGTGCGAAATCCAGTAGATGAATTTTTCCAAGGATGACTTTATCATTCTCCAAGTCCTTGAAGCAGTTGTCCAGATCATAAATTTGCTGACAAGCGGATGAGCAGTAAATTCATAAGAGTTTTCTCTCATCCTTTAATAAATCAATGTTCTGATTCAAGTCCTCCTTCATCTCTTTGCATTCAGTGCTCTGATAAAGCTTGTTGGTCTTAGATTCATTACTTCTGTTAGAGTGTTCCAGCATTTCTCAGCTTTGTCGAGGCTATGATAAATTTGGTTAATGTCTTAACAACTAGGTAACTTGCAATCTCATGTCACTCTCAAATTTCTGAGCTGCTTAGTATTGAAATGTGTAGACACCTGAGTTGTACGAGATTTCAGGTCCTGCTCAACACAGGCCACCTGGGTAATAATATTTTAAGAAATTGATGAAGTATCAGAGATAAATGAATTTCAATCTCATTAATTATTTCAGGGCTTGCTCTTGCCAGGTCTCAAGGAACTTAATCTGTTCTTCCCCCTATGGTGGCTATTAGAAGCTTGTGTCATCATTTCACTATGAGCTTCAGCTTCTTGTCTTTAGGCTCTTGGGCAAAGGCATCAGGCAAAATTTTGTATTTTTCTCCTCCATGATGTCCTTTTGGAGAAGCTCCATAACTTTATCCACATACTTGATAATACTAGAATTAATGGTCCCCATTTGAGTATGAGTTAAATGATATAGGAACAATTCAATTTGATCAGTCAGTGGAGATCTCCTATACTTTGAGATGCTAAATTATATACCTGTTTGTAGGCCAATCGTATGACCTCATGGTTATTGATATGATGGTGGAGTCCTCATTATGGACTCCTAATTTTACAATATGATAAAGCGCTGGGTGTAATGATCGTAGGATGTAGTGGGATAGATTTTCACTTAAGCTGTATGTCTCTAGGAGAACATTTAAATCATTTTTTGAGAGTCCTGTCCATGGCGGATGCCTATTCACAGCTGGATCGTTCTCCTGGGTTAATGACTCCACTAAGTAAGTCTCAAACTCCTTAATCAGAAATCCATGTTAGATGACGAAATATAGGAATTCTATTGTATTTTCTTGACCAAATTCAAATGTGATAACTGGCAGACTTCCCATTTGATCTTCTTATTCAGCGTTTCTGTTATGCATTCAGAGAGTTTTACTATGAAGTGGGTTATATTCCAAGGCGTAATCAATTAGGCGCAGATATCTTTAAGCATTTGCTGAGCCCCCTGTAGTGAGCACCAACCTTTTGTGTTTCCACTTTTGTGTCTCAATGGTGCTGTGCACAAGAAGCCTGACAGTCAATACATGAAGAATTCTGAATTCACAAGTATCTTTTTTATCTATAAGGTGCTAAGTTACGCTTGGGTTACACCAATTAGATTATTAATCCTATGTTAAGTATGGAAAATGAACTTATTGAAGTCAAATACTAATATTATGCTTAAATTGATGACGTAAATTTTTTATAGTATAGAATAGGTGTTTTTATACGTTACATTTAACAATATAAACCCCATAAGGAAGAGGTTTAATGAAGTTAATAGAGGAGTGAATCCAGATGTGAGGCTCTTGGTCAGGCGATGCATCCAGATTGTAGAATGACTTTAATTCATAATTTTGATAGGGCAAAAAGATATAAAAATGTACAATTTGGATGAGACTTGTCATCACTTTATTTGATTGTTAGGCAGATTATTTATTCTTACTCTTTTGTGGGTTCATTTAATTTGTCGCCTCATGTGCCACCTAATGTAAGAGTGAATTGACATCTTTTTGATCCTTTATTTCAATTAGACAGAATTTCATCTTGAGGTATTTTGGGATCAGATAAATTTGATGAAATTTTCATAGAATATAAATGAGCCTTACCAACTACCAAATTTTTCATATAGGTAATCTATGTGACTCCTATAACCCCCTTCTTGGGTCTTAGCGTTTATTCTCTCAATGGAGTCAATTAATTGATATACTTCACATCACATCTAATTTTATGACATCCAACAATATAATCTACTGAAAAAGTTTTATCAGATGATTAGGTGATCCTAATATAGTCATAACCCGCTTTTTGCAACCCCACATAATGAAATATACTATAACACTTTTTTGCAAGATATTTATTTTAAATATAAACAATTACTATATAATATCAATATTTAAATATATATACATATTATTATAAATGTAATGAATATGTAAACTATGAATCTATCATTTTTTAAGCAAATTGCCAAAGAATGTATTAATTGCAGTAATTGAGGTATGACTGTATCAAGTATTATTTATAATTTATATAAAGGCAAATTCTCATCATTGTGTCCCCTAAACCATGAAATGTTTCTAATATGTAAAGTATTGGTTCAATTTTCCATAAAAATTACTATTATAAAACAATTAATATTTTAATATTTATATTAAAAAATTTATCTCTACAAAAGCAAAAGCTACGTTAATGAAAGTTGATATATGTGCACCTTTAGTGTTGGATAACCAGTATGTAAGGGATTAGTATAATTCAATGTTATTTATAAAAATTAAACCAATCTATATACATAATACATAAAATATTACCCCATAATAGATTACCTATGTATGCTAGATTTGGTATGTATGTGCCTCTTGGGTATTGGGTTATTTTTTATGTAAGAAGTTTTGAAAATTCAACCTATAATCACAAGATTTTGCAAAAAAATATGAACTTATATATAATCATATGCATAAAAAACTTTATATCAAACCAAAGTACCTACATATAAAATAAAATTAGTATTATATTCCTCTTTGGTGTTAAATTTTCAGGTAGGTTTTGGTTTCTAAAAAAAGTCTAACAATAAAACTGCATCACCCATGATCTATTTAAGATTATAATTTCAGCTATTTTGTTTATTCAAAGTGGTATTACTAAAAAAAATCTGTCATGTCCCATGATAAAATTTTGGGAAAAGACTGTAAGTATAAGAGGAAGATCATTAAGGCAAAGTTATCAAGTTGGATACCAATTTAGATCATATATACTTCTGAACCAACATTGGGTAAGGGCCAAGTATGACCATGTTGTTACCAAGGGGTAAGTGATGGAGTGCAGTTGTTACTCCACAATCTTAAAATTAAAGTCAACAATTTTAACAAAAACAGGACATTGTAGTTAAAAAATAGGTGTTTGAGTCCCAATTCTTTATATCACATAAATCTGGATAATTACAATCAAAAACTAGCTTTTGGGCCTACTTAAGATATGTTACAACTAGGAGTATAAGTTAATTCTTTTGTCTAGTTTTGGCTTAGTTCAATGATAAGTTGACTATGGTATTTCCTAATTTTCTTAAAGCCATTCTTGATAGACTAACTTCTTTGTTGGTCAACTTTTTTATATATTGTTATTATAATCTTTGTCAGATTAACTTTTCAGGTTGGGCATGCCTCAGACCTCCTCAAGGAAGCTTAAACAATATTAGACATTATATACATTTAAAGTTTAATGCATATTCTATTCCATCAACTTTTGAGTCTAGGCTACTCCAAATTAAAAATCTGCCTGGTTTAGACTCCACTTTTCTCTATCAGGCTTTTGTTTGCTCCTGTTCAATTGTTATTATGTTTTTGTTATAGTTGATCCACTTTATCATCAGCTACATTCTTGGTGGTTTCGTTTGATTTTGTTTTAATAGCATGTTCCCTACTTCTTGCATGATGGATTTACCATCACCTCTATGGGAACAAGAAATTTACAGACACTTTCCTTACATCAATTGACTAAACATTTTATTATAATTTTATGGATTTTTCCATATATTACTCTCTCCTATCACTAAAATTTGCATTGGATGTTTGTCACGGTCACTTTGGTCTTCACCACGCCGTTATCATTTGCTTTGGTTGTTGCATATCTTAGCATTTCTTTTATTATCGTCATCTAAGTATTCAACTCTTCCTGAACATACCTGGTAGCTTTAGCCATTCTAAGCTTTACTATAATTATTTTGAAACCTAGCTTAAATATTTGTTGAATTACAGGCACTAGATTTAATTGCTTCTGCTTTTATCAAATCAATTTTTGAATAGCCCTTATCCACCACTTAATGATAAAAACATGTTGAGTCAACTTTTCCCTGTACATCTAGCTATAATTTTATAGTTTTATGAGCCCAATCACATTTATGAAACAATCTAAGGTTTGGAATGGCTTCTGGAGCCACTTCAACCAGTTGCGCCTTTTTCCAAACCTTCCAGAAGTTCTTTGCTATTCTTCAGGTGGACCACTCATTGGCAACATATATTTATATATTATGTGGTCAGGACCAGGCCTTAATTCTAACTGACATTGTGAATGCATCATTTGTCTGTTTAGTGCTGGTGACTAAGTAAAAACGTTTGGGTATGGTTGTCTTCGCCTTCAACAGTGACTAGATAATTACCAGTTCCCAAGAATTTTCCCTCCCCAAACAAAATAAACTCTATTACTTTAGATTTAAATTTTCATCTAAAAGAACCCCTACACATGTCCCCAAAAAATTACCATTTTTTTAAAATAATTGAATTTTTTGGTAAGGCTTGTCAACCTTTGTGGAATTGTCAGGTTAACCTTGGTTTAGCCCCAGTATATTAATTAAAATAATCATCTGATTTTTTACCATTCCTCGATTCCTTTCTGTTTAACAAAGCTAACCCTGATAGGAAGGGGGATTATCTTTTATGTTAATAAATAAATACAAAATTGTTTGAAATAAGATTAAGTATCCTATCTTTAGAAAGAATGACGTTTTTATGAGAAATATTAATAAAAATGCACCACTTATAAGCTCCCCATGTTCTATCCTCAAACCATTATCTGTATATCATATCACCCTTGAAGGCTCTCACCTGGATTCTATTAATGTTTACTGCTCTCAAGAGGTAAGGACGAAATATATGCTACAATTATTGGTATCACTATGCCTGATGGAAATTTTACTAGTGAGTTGTGTGGTCTATCTTCTTTAAATAAGAAATACTTGGGATATCTATACTCTAATATACTCTCTCTTTTCCTTTGAGAGAATAAGTACAATTTTATAAGATACCAGCGACTCATTAAACTTTATTGATCATGACCTAGCTGTAAACTATGAGATATAATACTTATCAGGGGGCATGGTTAGGGAAGACGCCTCACAGACTAATCCAACACTTAAAGTTAGGGTCTTGTTAATTATCAAGTTGGTATGTACCACTTTGCTGACTACTTCTGGCGGTCAAAAAACTTCTGTGCCAGCTTTACCTTGGGACTAGAGTGGTGGTAGCAATTTGTTATTAAAACAAATTTGATGGACAATAATTTGACCTTAACTTTTGATGAAAGGAAATATATAATAATCCTCATGTCTGTAATAGACACCTTGTCATTTTTCCACATAAGCCTATTTTCAGAAAAACAGTATTTATCATCTGCTGAAACCCACTCCAGAAGTGCTCTTAACTGACTGTTTGGAGGGGTTATTTCCTTTCTTTAATGCGGCTTCTGAAAATGTTTTATCTGATCATTCTTAGTTTAATTGTGATTACAAACTTACAATGGATTTGGTTTGCATTTTCTCCCTATCTACCCCTTGACTTTGTGGGAAGAGGTAGCACTAGATGTTTGTATCAAAAAACAAAATTTATAAAGGGTTTATCTTTCACTGTAACTTTCCAATAAACTCATGACTTTCATTTTTGAGAAAGGAAAATGTTACATTAACCCTTAAATAGACCATAGTGACTTGAACAATGTAACTGTCAGGATTCGAGATAGAAGTTGAATTGAATTCCCTTCTTCCAAATTAGGCCATGCCAAATCGGTCATTGAACCTACCTGAGCTAAATCTATTTCAGGATCATCCTCCCCTATTCCTGAGTCACGTGGGGCGGCATTTCCACCCATTCAGTCAGGTGAGCGACGCTATCCATTAAGGATGCACATGAGGAGGCCATTTCAGAAGATCAGTAAAGATCCTGATTGGATGAGGCCCTGACAATCCCAAAAGGCACTGAGTCCCAATGCACCCTAAACATTGAAGCCTTTTAGTTTAATAAAAGATTCAGTATTCTAACCCATTTTTTCACATTTCCTCCTTGGCACTCTTTCCAAATTTTCCAGCTTCAAGCCACCGTGAACCCTGACGCCAGTCTGAAGAACTGTAGTGATGACAGAAGTGGTGCTCACTATAGGGGGCTCCGAGCTGTCCTAGTGAAAAAATCTATTACATAAAATGGAAACCAATAGCACCCCTGATGACCAAATGATTGGTCAATTGAGAAGTGTTACATGATGGGTTAGTACCACGTGGTACACAATGCCGCCCTCACAGATGGAGAGGCTAGAATTCCATGCCGCCTTCCAATTCTTGCTACCCTCCCTAGATGGGAGCCAATACCAACTCCAATATGAGAATATCAATGATGTTGTTCAACAATTTTTAAATGGCCTCTACTCTGAGGGCACCCGCTCAAGCTGCTCCCATGGCTCCTCCATACCTTCCACAATGTGGGACCTCTATGCCTCGGCCATATTGCCTGCTGGGGAGCTTACCTTGGGGCCTGAACGCTACCTTCATAACTTTTTCCACACCGCTATTCATCACCTCCTCCAGTTAGTTGGATTACACCATCAGGAGGTCTCCTGGCAACTAGGGCTCACCCAGAAATTACATTCCTACATTTTAACAACTTCTATGACGCCGCCTCCTTCTTCATGCACAACAATCGCAAAGCTATTCTTGATAACTGACAATTAATCAATGAGATTCATGACCAGATTGTAGTACTGGATAGCGGAATCTCTGGCTACCTTGAAGAGCAATTTGTCAGAACGCCCAACTATTTGAAGCGACATGGACCCAGCATCTACTTCAAGTTGAAGAACTGGTATGATACCTACAGCAGCACTACCAAGAGCTGGCCTCTCAGAAACACCCCTCCACTGGTGCTGGGTCAGAATGGCCTAGGGGGCCTGAAGGCCCCAAAGGGCGTCAAGGGCTAGTCAGACCTGAGGGACCATGCGGGCCTCAAGGGCCCCCGGGCCCTTCAACCTCAGGAGAACCTGAAGACCCCTGGCGAAGGGCTATAATGACCGCACTGGCTGCCTTATGGGATCAAATCCAAAAGGTGGCACTAGGATGCAAGCTCTGATCGGATGGTGTCCCCCTCAACCCCAGGGTCTCCATCGAAGCATTGTCAGATGAGATGGATAACTTCAGCGCCTTCACAAAGCTTACTGATGCTCGTATCTCCCAGCTTGAACAAACTTGTCAAGGGTTTAAAACCCAGTTGACCTCCATCAAAAACCAGCTCCATATACAGAACACCAAAATCCAATCCTTAAAGGGGCAGGTTGCCAATAAGGCTTCTGCTTCCACCCTCAGTCAGAATTGGTACTACATCCAAGAGGACTTAGAGGGCTTTCAGAGGCGGTTAGATCAACGGGTCCCTCGAGATTATGTGGAAATGGAGACCTTGGAGCTGGTACCTATCCCAGGCGTTAACACCCTTTCCACTCCCATTGTAGCTAACTTTAAACCTAGTTCAAGGAAAGGTTCACCCCCGGATGGGAAAGTATCGCTTCCTTCCTGTATGCCTACAAGAGTTCTATGGAGGAGGCCACCAATCAACAAAAGGTGAAGCATATTTACTCCTGTCTAGACAGCACCACCCAGGAAATCATGACTACCCATTTGAAGGAGTGTAACACCTGGGAACAGGTCCGCACCGCTTTGATCCAAGAGTTTGGTAGCAACCAGACCATGACCAACCAGAAGCAAGCGTTCATGGCATTTGACTGAACAAAGGAGAAAACCCTATGGAGTTTTCCAACCGGTTTTACGCCCAGGCACAGCCTTTGGTCATGACGAACCTTATCACTCTGGATGAAACTATCACCGCTGTCATCTCTGCCTTGGGGTCCAATCCTGAGGTCCAAATGCACATGATTGGGCAAAAGAACGGGATCACCTGTATCAGGGAGATTAAGGAGGCCCTCAACGAGATCCCTGCCTCGATCCTGCACTTTAAGACCACATCTACTGGCCCCTCTAACTGCCCTAGGTTCCATGTAGTCAAAAACCAGAAGAACCCCCATCCTTGATGCACCTATTGCGGTGGCTTTAGACATAGCGCTAAGACCTGCTGGAAACGTCTTGCTGAGGAGGCGGTAAAAGGGCCATCAGCATGAAGGATGAGGCGCTCCATGCTGACATCCCTGCCCAGCCTCAAGTATCCCCTGCGCATAAACCAGAAGCCATCGTTTCTGAGGAAGTAGTTGCGGCGTCTGATGACAATAAAGATATTGATACTGCTTACTCTTCTTCTTAAGATTCCCCCATGTTCCTTATGTTACCACCCCAGTTTGGAATTTTGGTCACCTGAGTTGTCATCCGGATCCACAAGATGCCAGTTTACGCCATTGTTGATAGTGGCTCCCCCATGAATGTCATCTCTTCCAAGCTGATGAAACGCATCAAGGTCACTACCAATATGCAGCACTACATGTAGTATGGCACGGCTGGCCCCCAGTGCACCCAATCCATAGGGACCTATGCCTCTCTACCAATTCAGTATGGAAATCTCACTTTAGATACATCCACCATTGCTCTGGACAACCCTAGCTATGATCTGCTCCTTGGGACGCAGTTCCTTTGAGACTATTTGGCGGTTCTCCACTACAATGGTGGTTTCCTCTCCCTTCCAGGACATTGAGTCCCTCTGGTTTTTGAGACTGCTCATGACTCTAGGGCTGAGATCAAGGCCTGATACTGCCTACTGGAGACTGAAGGACAAATCAATTGGCTTGAGTATCACACCTGTCGCTCTCAAGTCTGACTACAGCCTCCTGCTTTTGACAGATTAGAGGGGATGCCGATCTACTTGCCCCAGGTGACTACCGTACCCCCAAAATCCCAAGTCATCATCAACACCTGGGTCCATGTCAATATTCCCTTAGGGTATTTACTGGAAGTCTGAGGCCTAGATAACCCATTTTGCAAGGAAGTGCTGACCTGCCCCGGGATCCTAGAGCCAGCATATGCCAGATCTATATCAGTGTTGCTAGCCAACCTGACTGACAAACCAAAAGTTGTAGGTCCAAATCATCATACCGCTTACATCTACCTGTTACAACTATGGGCTGTTGCCGACGTTCAAAGCTTTAGGGACTTAAGGGACTTTGGCTTGGAGTCACCACCCTCAGTTAATTTGGTTGATAATAATATTGGAAAGGACCTCTCTGATGAACAGCGACTTAAGGTTCAGGAGCTCTTGGAGGAATACTTGGACCTATTCTCAACTTTGACCTATGATTTTGGAAGGATGAACGGAGTCCTCCACCATGTAGAAACTGGGGACGACCTCCTTTTTGGTCCCGGCCTTACCAAAAGAGCAAAGTTGAAGAGGCCCAGGTTTCAGTAGAACTCAAATAGCTGCTCGACGCTGGACTCTTGGTCCCCTCGCATAGTCCTTGGGCCTCCCCTCTTCTGCTGGTCTGAAAGAAGGATGGCAAGCACTGGGTGGTGATGGATTATCAATGACTCAACTCCATCACCAAGAAGGACAGCTATCCTCTGCCCCGGATTGATTATTCTCTCCATCTGCTTGTGGGTTCTCAGTACTTCTCAACCATGGACATCACCAGCGGGTATTGGCAGGTTGAGCTCGCCCCCAAAGACCGAGCCAAGTGTGCTCTAATCGCCCCTGAGGGGCTATTTGAGCCCACCAGGATGCCTCAAGGCCTCTGCAACGCCCCAACCATGTTCCAGAGTGTCATGGATGGGATCCTTGGGGACTTGAAGCTCTCATGTGTCCTCATCTACCTGGAAGACATTACCATCTTTTCACGAACCTTTAATGGACATGTAGAGCATCTCAAGGAAGTAATTGAGCGTCTCAGGAAGGCCTCCATCAAACTCAAACTCTCAAAGCGCTCCTTTTTCCAGCCTGAGCTAGAGTTTCTAGGGCACAAGGTCTCCAAGCGTGGAATCTAACCTATACCCAAATAAAGTTGACGCCATAGAAAAGATGTCGCGCCCCTAAAACCTAAGGGATATTCAAGTCTTTCTAGGTATGGTGGGCTATTACCATCAGTTCATCCCACGGTTTGCCAACCTAGCTGAGCCATGTTCTACCTCCTACAAAAGAATGTACCATTCGAGTGGTGACCTGAGCAGGAATAGGCTTTTAACACTTTACGTATGGCCTTATGTACTAAACCTGTTCTAGTTCATCCTTTCTTCGACTAACCTTTCTTATTGTTCACAGATGCGAGCAACGTCGCCATTGGAGATATCCTGGCTCAGCACAATTAGGATCAGGTCAATCATCCGGTGGCTTGTTTTAGTAAGACGCTAAGCAAGGGTGAGCGGAACTACTTCGTCACTGAGAGTGAATGTCTAGCCGTCCTCTTAGCCATCAAACATTTCTAGCCCTACCTCTATGGTACTCATTTTACTATTATTACAGACCACTCATCCCTCCGGTGGCTCCAACAAATGAAAGACCCCAATGGTCAGTTAGCCAGATGGGCCCTACATCTACAAAGCTACTATTTCACCATCATCCACCACGCTGGCGCTATTCATCAGAATGCTGATGGTCTCTCTAGGATGCCAGTATTAGCAGTTCTGACCCCAGAGGAAGATCGGCTTTATGACCTTATAGGACAGCCTGAATGATGGGAACTGGAAACTCCCAAGGTTCAGGCCAAACTCCGCCAAATGACTCAAGACACTCAAATCAAGGATGGGTTACTCTACAAGAGAGTCAAAGAAAAGTGACTTCCCTACATCCAACCTTCTTCTCAAACTGACATCATCCTGGAAGGCCATTCTACTGTGGGGCACAGTGTGGTTAAGAAGACCCGTGAGTGGCTGAAGTCCCGCTGCTACTGGGACCAAATGGTAGAAACCATCCAAGAGGTTTTGGAAGCTTGTATGACCTGTTGATACCAAGACTGGGCCAATCCTCGATATCAGTACTCAGTTGTTGCCCCAACCAAACATTTCAATGTCATTAGTATTGATGTGGTGGGTCCCCTTCCCACTGGGCTACATGGACACAAGTATATTATCCTAGCAATAGGACACTTAACTAAGTAGGTTGAGGCGTTCTCAGATCCTGCCCGTTGGAACCATTATTTGCCCAGAGCCTTGCTTGCCTACTGGGTAAGCTATCACCATGTCATCAAGATGTCCCCATTCAAAGCCTTGTATGGGTGGGCACCTCGGCTACCCAGTAGCATCCAGCCCCTGCTTGAAGCCTCCACCTCTAAGAACTCCAATTTAACTATGAGGGCTCTAGCCGATGATATTGTCCAGCTTAAGCCCAAGCCACTCAAGGCATTATCACCACCACTGGAAGAGAGACATCCCGATCAAAATCTCAAATGACCCTCCTTACCAGATTTTCAAATAGGTGACCTCATTCTCTTTTATCATCATCGACCTGGAGGCTGACAGAATAAGATTGACATACTGTGGTCTGGACCCTACAAAGTCATACATAAGGTGAAGTCTGAGTACTCCATTGCCAACATCAATCAAAGGACTGTTATAAATTGGGTGCATGGTCAGTTCCTCCAGCCATATACCCCCCTCCGACAGGATTATGAGGGGGCCTTGTCAGGATTCAAGATAGAAATTGAATCAAATTCCCTCTTCCAAATTAAGTCATGCCAAATTGGTCATCAAACCTACCTGAGCTAAATCTATTTCAGGATCATCCTCCCCTATTCCTGAGTCACATGGGGCGGCATTTTCACCCATTCAGTCATGTGAGTGAGCTATCCATTAAGGATGCACACGAGGAGGCCATTCTGGAAGATTAGTAAAGATCCTGATTGGATGAGGTTTCAATGATCCCAAAGGCACCGAGTCCCAATGCACCCTATAAATATCGAAGCCTTTTAGTTTAATAAAATATTTGGTATTCTAACCCATTTTTTCCCATTTCCTCCTCGGCGCTCTTTCCAAATTTTCCAGCTTTGAGCTACCACAAACTCTGGCGCCAGTCCGAAGAACTGTAGTGCCAACAGTAACCATAACCAATCTCATCAAATACCCATGGGGGTACATTTTTTCTGTTATGAGAAGAAAGAAAAAAATTTATTTGAGTTATATTGATTGATTGCCTTTAACCATATCCGCGTTATAAAGGAGTAGGGATGACTTACTGCATTCTATACTAGAAAGGGGAATTTCCAATTCTGGGGCATGCCTTTTAGCCTTATAAATTCATATCTAATTTATAGCGTCATAACTATGAATTGTTAGGAGAGATACAAGGTGTATGTGCTGTGGTTTATGGATATGATAAATGTTTTCCTAGACTAAGCACTCATGAGATTCCTTGCTGCAGGTGGTAAAACTCTTGAGATAGGTGAGCTTGACTCTGATAAGTAAGTAAGTGCGAATTTCTTAAGTCCCAGGTCACCTTATTGGGCAAAACTATGATTGAAAAAGGTCATATAATCACCTTGACAAGGAGAAGGCTACTTTTGATGGCCCACGCAAACCTCATCTAAGGAATTGAGAAGCTTTTTGGGGACATGAACCTTTATTTAAGAAGTTCACCATAAACCTTTCAGGGTCACCTCACCATTATATAAGCCAGTGAAATTAAACCCCTTCAGTGGTTGTATACACTGGAGAATACTTTCCAGGCTGTAAAGTGCAGCTTGCTTTCTACGTCAGTTCTTCTACACATGGATTCTAATATTAATTTATAATGGCTCCCAACGCTTAAAACTTTGCTATTGCTGCTGCTCTAATGCAAGTGAGCACAGATGGATTCAAGCATCCAGTAAAATTTTTTTCACAAGATCTCTTTACCTAGTTAAACTATTATGTTTATGATAAAGAACTGTTGGCGATAGTGTAATTATTGACTTATTGGAACCAACATATACATGGTTCCTTCCAGCTGTTCTGAAGTTGGACTAATCACCAGGCTTTACTATACTACTAACCCCATCATGTCATAACTCCTTATTAAACCCACTGGCATTAGATTCTAACTCAGTATGTGTTCTCTTTTGAGCTCACACAAGCAAAGAAAACGGTTTATCTAACGCCATAAATCAGAACTCAGTTTAAACTCCTGATCCTAAGGATGTGGAGCTGCCTAACACTCAACTGATGATCTCTCCTAGTAAGAGTATATCTAAAAAACTTTCCACCATCATTTGAACTCCTATTATTTTTCCTTTGAAGACACTAGAAAAATATGGTATGCTCATAAAAGACATCCTCTCACAATCCTCATCCGTTTAGTTTTCCCTAGTTTTTGTTAAATTAAAATTAATAAGCAGGATTTAATGAGGGAGTACTATATAAAGGACGATATGTTATGGTTCTATAGACGCTTTGTGGGTTCCCGCCAAACCTATTCTCCTAGAAATAGTCAAGGAACAACATGATGGATAACCGTAGGCCATCCCAGGAAGGTGAAACCTCTAAGTTTATCTGTTTCACATATAGCGGGAGTAGATTTCAGCACATGTTGCCTCATTATAATAAGGAGTGACTTCTCTACACCAGGATGAATCTATATAATCAGCCTTTCGCTAGATTGATGGTAACAGTCTTGAAGGCAGAGAGGCCATGTATTTTCTTTATAGTGGATTAATGTAAAATTACCCCTCTCAGAGGGGCGTGATGATTTCATGGTGGTGATGGACCAGTTAATAAAGTTCGCCCATTAAAACCCATGTTACATTACAGTAACAGCAGCTCAGATGGCCAAGTTATCCCTTTCCCCTTTTTTCTCCGCTCATGGGGTGCCTCAGAAATCATTAATGACTGTGAGCCACAATTCACATCTTAATTCTGGGAGGAGTTGTAAAGATCCTCCAGATTCACCGTGCCATCCTATTGCCTTCCACCCTCAATTAGAAGGACAGAAAGAATGAGAAAATAAATGTTGGAAACAATTCCTGCAATGTTCGATGTAGCTGATCACTGAAATTGGGCCTAGCATCTCCTCTTTGTTAGGAGAGTGTCTTTAAATCCTCAAGAAAAGTCTATTATTAAAAGCATGTGCAAGCAACCAGGACGGTGCTTCACTTCAGACCTTATAATATTAACCCATGATACCACTACAAGGAGATATTCTAACATCCCAGCAACTATAGCATCAGAAATAAATATATAAAGAAAAGTCATATATTGTAAAAAAGACGACCAACAGAGAGATTGGTCAGGGCAAAACTGACATTAGGAATTTTGAAATATGGGCTTTAATCACTTTGTTAAGCTTGGAAATGACTCTGACTCTTGGAACGAGCCTATCACTGACTGTAGTTTATTAGCTTGGGTATGCACAAACCTGAGGCTTTGATTTCAACTGAACCTCACCATAGAATTTAATAGAATAGTTTGTAGACGAATTTAATTTGCGATCAAAAGTAAAATAATGAACCATCATCATTTAAAATATAATAGAAAAACTTCAACTTTATCAATATAACTTCTGGGACCCCTTCACGCGATTTCTAATGATTAACCTGGGCCTGCCTTGCCTTTAACCAGCGTTTATCCAAGGTGTATTTAATAACAAGGAGGGCATCCAGATTTACTCTTCTGGCCTATCTAATCTCCTCCTGATCCATACAATCTACTTCCACAATTATGTCATTTGACCTTGACACTATTAACTTAATTATGCTATAGCAAGCCCAGCACGTTTCTATTATGTTTTCTCCATTCTTCGCCAATCATGGATTTATACCATCTTTTCTAACACGGAACCTAGTTGTGGGTCCAAGTTGGAAGCAATGGTGGACTTAACCATTTTCTAAAAAAAGTGCACCAAGAGGTTAACACTAATTTGGATCCAGCTATAAACCTAATAGGAGAATGCAGATAGGAAGAGACTGGTGGGTTCTGAGTATAATGTGTGGGATCTCGTGATGATTGATGTAAGAACATACAAATAAAGAAGCCTTGCAAGAAAATGGAACCCTAAAGGATAGGGCATTAAAGGATTGTTAAAAGAAGAACATGCCTCCTACCAGTTATATCTCACACCTAAGACTAGATCTTCTACATGCTCCATGAGAATTGGTTGACCTTTTATGATGGTGCTCATCATGAACCCTAGAATCATACCTTTTAGAGGTTTCACTGGAATGTGAAGTGGAGGAGATTGTGGCTTTCTGTTGAGTAAAGAGGTATCCTGACTACTTGATTTCATGGAAGGGTTTGATGCCGCGTAGAACAGTTGATTTCCAGCCTGTAACTAAATCCATATAAAGACTTACTTAGCGCTTTTCACAAGAGTTTTCAAGAAGACGCTGGATCAAGGTATGCACCTGAAACTTCCGCCATATTTAATATTAGTCTACAAAGACTTTTTTCTTACTGACATCCTAGAGGAGGGGTAGGTGCCTCAAAGGCTTTAGGGTAGTATCATGTCCCATGACAAAATTGTGGCAACAGACCATAAGACAAGGAGGAGATCACTTTTAAAAGGGTATAAGTTAGACGCCCTACATGATGTTAGATATAGCTTGGACCAAAATTGGGTAAGGTCCAAGTATGCCAAGTTGGTAGCAAAGGTATATTGATGGAGTTACAGGAGTTAAATCAACAATATTAAAAACTACAAGTTATTTATTTTATAAAAATGAAATGTTGGTTTAATTTAAAAATGGGGTTTTGAGTTCTAATCCAAAAAGAATTTTAAAATTTGTAAGTATTAATTCACAATCAAAAACTAAGTTTGGGCCTGCAAAAATATGTTAACGTCAGGGATTGTAAGTTAAATGATAGACCAGTTTTATACTAGTTCCAAGGTAAGTTGACTATTGTTTTTGTCAATTTTCTTATAGATAATCTCACTAAAACAAACTTCTTTGTTGTTTTCCGTAATCATATTAAATGTAATAAATTCTTTACTAAATTTACTTACAAGTTGGTCACGCCTTGGTACCAAAGAAGGTCTTAAACAAGATTCTACACTATAAGCTTTTTAAGATTTATGAAGATTCTAACATACCATCTTTGAGTCTGGGAAGCTTTGAATTGACGCTCTTCCCGGTCAAGGCTCCATCTTTTCCAATTTGGGCACTTGCTAGCTCTCTGCATACATTAATTTTAATTATTTCTATGAATTTTTTACTTTTGCTCATCTCTATTCTTAATAATTTCATCTCACTTGTTTTTATAGCATTTTTTCTGTTTCTTGTGTAATTGGTTCCCATCCCCTCAATGTAAACAGGAGAGTTACAGACACTTTTCTTATAGATATTAGCCAACTAAGGGTATTTATAGCGGCAAATGTACAGGTTTGTGGGCGCTTAAATAGATATAAAAAGCTTACCCATTTGAATATAGTAAGCGTGATCTGAGCCTTAAGTGGTCTAGAAAAACTTATGGCTTCGTTTAAAATATTTTGGCAACCGTTGCCTATATTAAAATAAAATAAAGTACTAGAGAATTAAGTATCCAAAATTAAGAGCTTTACTGAAAGGAGAATAACATATTTCATCTAGGTGACAAATAGCAATCAAATGCCCACCTGTTGTTTATTATTGGCATCAATTGCCCTAAAGTAATTAAAATATAGACATCATCCTATAGCATGTGACCTGCTACTGGAACAAAATTTATTTTAGAATGTTCAAATGTTTGCGGCAATTGAGCCCTCAAAAAGTTACTTAATTGAAAGATAACATCAATTAAGCCTGAGACTTTCATCTTGTCTATATATCAAAGTAACTATACTGATCAAGTAATTAAAACTAGAATATATTTGGAACAAACCATATGGAAGTCTAAAAACATCAAAAACATCTAAATTAATTGGCAACCATTCCTGACTAAGTGGATACTAGTTTAGAAACATATTGGAAGAAGCATAATCTGGTTAAAATCTAAACACATCTCCAGCTATAACAGATTATCCTTATCTTACATGTCTGTTCATGCAAGCTCCTCTGCAAGACAAGATAGGCTTCATGTGACCTTTATAAGCTAGTTCAACATTAATAATATGGTAGAGAGGGAGTTTTATGACCTCCTCCTCCTCCAAGAGATGTTGGAAAAAGTTTTTGGCATCTTTCTCCAAAGAAATAGATGGCAGAGACATAAAGAAAACAGTCTGTAGTATTTCTGAAAAGATTGATGGCATTAAGCTAAACTAAAAAGATGATCATGTAAGATTAGTACTTATGAGATATTATATAATTAATTAATTGTGTGTCTTGTTGTTTTCCCCTTATTTTGATGATTATCTATATGCTCCAAAAATCTGTCATTTACTCTATTAATGATGCATCCATTGGTTAGGTCCTTAATGGTATAGGCATCTAATGTCAACTTATTTATTTAGCATGGAGTGTGGAGAAGATAATAAGACTGGGCAAGCACTCATGATGAGTTACCTCCCAAAGCAACATCCAGAGTAACTCTGGTAAAGCCATTCATATTGAGGGATGCAAAGAAATTAGGGAAACCATGGACACTAGCCAGAAATTCCTTAAATGGGAAATTATAAGCACTAAATGATGGCGAACTTCTTAAATTCACAAATAAATTTAGATTCTTTAAGAATTTTAATTAAAACTAAATAGTGGAAGAGGAAAGGAAGTGACAGCGGTCCTGTTGGGGACAGCTTCCATATATTCTCACTATGTTTGAGAACTGGGACTAAGCCCACTACTGTCTGAAATATCTACAAGATTTGCTCTTTTAAGTCTGATAATCTAATTAATTATTGATACTGATTTGGGTCTGATCTGCCAGGTCAGATTGGTATCAAATCCACTTTCAAAAATTGATTATGCCATGACTGCGCTTGACACAATGACAATGGATCCTCCAGTGGAAAGAAGATTGAACCTATGGATATACCACATATAGCCAGTTTTATTGAGTAGGGAAAAGGTTTATGAAGCCTGTACCTGTCCAGAGATGGCCTTATTTTTAACAATGATGAAGGGGAATATTGGATGGTAATTTCCGATCTGAGAGCGATTCAATCAATTTAAATCTTGCCATTTATAAATCTATCTTTGCTAGCAGAACCCAAAATGGTGGAGGGAACTTCTTGAGAAAATTGTTGTGAATCTTCCGCAAACAATGACTTCTGACCATCGCCATCTCCTGGCACACCACCTAAATTTTCTCACTAACCCTTAGGTGGTTATTAAAGAAAGAGCTGTAATCTTTAGGGGATAAGCCATTAACCACCTCTTATCCACCACATGGGTCAAATCGTCCAGGGTAAAAAGAGGTCAGCTTCTAGCTTATGCCCCTTAATAGTTCTAAATGGGAACTCCACATGATTAAGCCTCAAAGATAGTTACTCAAGGCTTACATTGATGACCTTGAATGGACCAACCTAAAGCTTGTCCAACTCATTCTCTTGTACAAAACAGTTGGTGTCACAATAACATACCTTACCGCCAGTTTCAAAAGCTGAAAGAGTAGACCATATTAAATCTTCATATTCTTTAACCTTATTTTTCCATAAGATAGTATAGGTGTAGGTAGAGGATTGTAATCAGGGGGTGTGGCATAGCTGGGAGGGCGTCACCACTATCACCCCTCATGTCATGGGTTCCAATCCCGTTGTGGCAGAAATTGCATTAATTGCATTTCTGTGCCAAGGGGATATCAATACATGTTGATTTGCACACCATGCCTTGGTCCGACCAAGTGAATCAGTGAAGTAAGACCATTTAGTCCCAGCCTATCAGAACACGTGCAGGTAGGTTTTACCCCCAGTACTTGGGTTTTGTCCTCTACTCCTATATTTTCATTCCTTTACTCACTATCCTCTCTATAAGTGCAGTATATTTGTCCCAAGGTCAGCCCACCTCAAATAAAAAAAGAGAGCTGTAATACCATTGAATTTTTATCAAGCTCTCCAAATACTATGAGGGCATCATTTTTTAAATGTATTCATGAGCAGAATTTAGAATTTTGTGGCAAACAAGCCCAAAGTCTGTAATTAGTTCAAAAATAGATTTACCAGTTAATGAATGGGCTTAAATAATAGGCAGATGTAGCTGAGAATAAATAAGTCCACCAGATGCAAGGTTTGCCACTACTATAATTTTTGGCTATTGTTAATTCTCGGTGTCTGGGCTCAATTCCACTGAGTTGGATTTGCACAGGGTATTAGCCACTGAGCAACCAAATCGGACAATATGAGGATCGCCAACTTCGAAATAAAACTTGATAAAATATATATGGAGCTATCGCCCCTTATTTTTACCTTTATTTTAATATAACTCGCAGACTTTTCTGCGCTCCTCTTTCCCTCATAAAAGACTCTTCCCTTTAATCTTCCATGAGAATCTTTATACCTCAGTTCCCCAGCCAGATGCAGCCTCAGCTTGGTAATCTTCTATTCCTCTTCATTTTCTGAATTACTCTCATTTGGATCAAATCTTGGCATAATTCCTCTCAATTCACCCAAATGTCATCATCTTGATTGATTATAATTTGTGTATCCCTTTTTTGTAAATCTTGAGACTTGTCTCAATCCCCCTCAATCTGCCAATATGGGTAGCATATCATACAGTCATATCAACTTCCAGACATTACCCCCCCTTGACTGGATGATAGGCTCTTACTGTTTATATGCTCAAAGGTACTTCGCGTGGACTTGGTTAATAATCTGACCACAAGTGGGCTCCTTATTTGTGTAGACATTCATTCCAGTCTTCTTGATAATCTAAAACAGGCTGACCCAAATGTTATAGAGCTTATTTTTCCATCAAAATTCATGCTGGGCGTGGAATAAAACATAGTTTTTCACAGCAAACAACAGAAGTCCACTCCGGCGCTTCTGGTCAGCCACTTGTTTACAAATCTTCTTGGCTAAACTAGTGGAATAGGCTTCCATTTGCAGCTTGATCAGTGTATCCATGAGTGTCTTCAGATATCGCTGAGGATTCACACAACCAGTGTCCTCTACACATGAATATAGCAAGGCAGGCAGAGCCAGATGCTGACCATACAGCAGATGAAACGGACTCTTACCAGTGGCCAAATGATAGCTGATATTAGCAAACACGGCAGTAGGTAGAAGGGCACTCCATTCTGAGGGCCAATCCATTACCAATTTGTGGAGTATGTTCACTAGGGTTCCATTGACTTGCTCCACCATCCCGTTTGATTCCAGATAATAGGGGGTGGTCAAAACCCCGCGAATCGCCATTGACTCATTTAACTTTAATAGGATACGTGACGTGAAGTTGGTACCATTGTCCATCAATGTGAACTGTGGGCAGCCATGCCGCTGTATAATACACTCCTTAATAAACTTGGCAGTGGTGACCGCGCCCAAGTCGCTAATAGCCCTGGCCTCCTTCCATCAGGTCAAATGATTGATGGCAACAATTATATACTTGGATCAATTGGCACTAGTAGGCAGAGGTCCCACTACATCAATAGAAAATGGTGTGCCATGCAAACTGGGGTTTCACTAGTTGGTATATTGTTTTCTTGCGGAAAGGCTTTTACACTTGACACTGATGGCAACAGCTAACTGTTTCCAATATGTTGTAATGTATGTTTTTTAGAATTATCGGGGTTACAAAAACTCTAGCATCTTCTGCAATCCTCCATGTCCTACAGCCCGATGAGCATCCATGATTATCAAGGGTCTAGCTGAAGGCTTAGGAAAATTCAGCGTCAAGTCTCCAATCCGCATGTATAATTGTTTCCCTCATATGAAGGTATTCTCCCTGAGTCCATCTAACACCTTGATCACATGCAGCGTCTCATCCTGGTGTAAGTTCGCCACCATCTTTTTGTACATTATATCAGCTAGATCTGCTGTGATAGCAACCATGAGCAATCGAGAAAGGCAATCCGCGTTTTGATGTTTTGCTCCAGGTCAATGTAAAATATCAAAATCATATGCTTGCAGCTTCAGAGCCCAACATGCGAGCTGTCCTTCTGGTTCACTAAGATTCTGTAGCCAGCGCAAGGAAGCGTGATCCATCACTACTTGGAATCTTACCCCATGCAAAAATACCCGAAACTGTTTGTAATCATAGATCACCGCTAGACACTTCTGCTCAGTTACAGTGTAGTTTCGTTCATGACAGTTCAAGCTTTGACTACAGAATGTGACAGGATGTTCCACGCCGTCATCATCCTTCTGGGATATTACTGCCCCAATAGCAGTGAGGGATGTGTCCGTTTGTACTATAAACTGTTTGTCAAAGTTGGGGTATTATAAAATGGGTGCACTTGCTAACACAGTACGCAATACATCAAAAGTGTTCTGGCATCTTTCTGTCCAATCAAAAGAAGAATTCTTATCTAATAACTCAAAAAGCAGGGCCCCAATGTAGCTGAAATTAAGAATTGAACCATCAGTAATACCTAACCATCCCCAGAAAAACCTAAATGTCCCACTTATTCCATGGCCTTTATCTTGTCTATCGCTTCCACTTTAGCTGGCTGCAGTTTAAGCCCATTTGAATCTACAACAAACTTGAGGTATTCAATTGCTCTTTAAAGAAATGTCACTTTTGAGGCTTAATTTTGATATTAGTGGCAGCGAGGCGCTGAAACACTTGCTCCAAGTGGGCCAGGTGCTCTGTAAATGTCCGCAAAAACACGTTGATGTTGTCAAGGTAAACTAGGACTCAGGACAGCTTTAAATCACCTAAAATCCTATCCATGGCATGCTGGAACGTGGCTGGGGCATTACACAACCCTTGCGGCATGTGTGTCAGCTGAAACAACCTCTTGAGATGATGATTGCACATTTCTCCCATTTCATTAATGGCAACTTGATCTGCAAGTACCCCAAGATCAGATCCATGGCGAAAAAATAGTTCACCCCACCCAATCAGTCTAACGCATCATAAATCTACGGAAGAGGATAGGAATCCTTCTTTATTACATTATTGAGTTTACAATAGTCAATAACCACCTGATTTGAGCCATCCTTTTTCTTTACAATGAGCACAGGTGATGCCCATGGACTGTTTGACAGCTCTAGCATTCCCTGCTTGATAAGTTTATCCACTTTGTTGAAGACAGCCTCTTACGCTGATTTTAAATGTTTAATAGGACGCGAACTAATGGGAGGGTGATCCCCATACCTATCAAATGTACCACCCCTTGAGGGCACCACAAGTCATGATAATTATTTGCGAAGATATCCCAATACTTTTCAAATAATGCCATAGCCTTATCTTGCTGATCCACTGATAATCCGTGAGCACTTCCCGTGGAACCATGGTCAGTATGCCAAACAAGGAGTGAGCTGGTAGTCAGAGATCCTCCCATGAGCCAAAATCATGAATACAATAAACTTCCACTATAGGGACGAAGTGTAGGTAAGCCACCACTTGGGTCCGCTTGATTGTTATTGCCTTCTTCTGTAGGTTTGCTAGCAGCACTTTCACCTCCCCATTCCCCAGTAGCAGTAACCCTGGAGCCACATGTGGTTTGAGCCACAAGTGATGGTGAGGCGCCATAATTTCTTCATAAAGCCCCTTAGGGACATCAATTCCAAGCCCAGTCCCTATTATGCTCTGGTGTCCAAATGGTAGTTTTAAAGCGCGCGTTGCTCAAAGCGTGATTCCTTTTTACTCATATATCTGGTTGGGGAGGATCCTGGTCCACCAACTCAGTCACTGATAGCAAACAGGAATTACTCCATCACTGTATGCTAGATTGACCTGACCGGAGTGGACTGGATCCATTGGATTCCACCAGAGGAAAAATATACTGAAATCTGTTGGCTGAACATAGTAAGGGTTTCTTCCAACATATTTATCACTACGCCAGATTTTTCATAAAAGCTGCGCCAATTAGCATATCATAGTGGTTATTTGGCAAAATCACCACGGGAACAGACACCTAGACTGACCTGAATCATAAAGGCAACGCGCTATATGCTCCTTCTGACACAGTGCTGTGAGTTCTCACGGTCCCATATACTACTCGATGGTCCACATCTAGTTTCAACATAAGTTTAGCCACCAACTTGGTGGAGATTATGTTCACAGGTGCTCCCATGCCTATGATAGCGCGAATTTTTGTGGTTTGAACAAATATGTCGCAATAAAAACATTCTGAGTAAATAGAACCATCAGTTTTTTTACTCTTACATTCAAGGGCTTTGTGTTACTTAAAATTGAAGAAATGCCCTTGTCAACCTGAGGATACTCACTAGTGATTTTCTCTACCAGAATGGCTATATTAACCCCTACTAAAGGAGTGATGTTTGGTGAAGGATCCGCGTTGCTGGTGCCAGTCTGTTCCAGGATTTGCCAAACATATGGCTTCTGCACATCTTGGTGGAACTCAGCACAATTAGGTGAACTCTTACTCTCAGAAGCAGAAGAAAGGGTATCCAACAAAGGCTGCTGGTATAATAAATCATTTGATTGAGGTTCAATTTCTACTCAGAAAGTTGTTCGGTAATTGTTAGGGACAAATGAATTGGGCTTAGTAGAGATAGAGCGTCCCATCTCTACTCCACTCGAGCTTTTCCCTGCTCAATTATCTTAGTTGGCATTGCGTACACTTGTGGTTTTCTAGGGCAATTGGCTTCATAATGCCCTCTTTGTCCGCACTGAAAGCAAGTGTTCATAAAAGGTGCACATATATAGTTTGGGCCGGAAGGACCAGGTCAAATTTGCCAGTAAGGTTCCAAGATCACGAGGTAAACCGGTGAAGCGTACATGGGCTGGAAAGGGTCTACTGATTCATATGAGGGACGAATACAATCCTTCAGCTGATAACCCAGTCGCGGCGGCCTATATTCAGAAAGGGATAGAGTGGGGAGAACAGAGATTTTTCGGGCTATGTTGGGGGCGCTGTTCATGGCAGAGAGTTGACATAAGGCGTTCATGATTCAAATAAGTCTGGTATCCCCATCCAACACATGAGACATAGCATTATATAGTTCCCAATATGGTTTGACAGCCGCCATCATAACTATACCTACATCCTCAGTGGTCAATTTATTAGCCTCAAGTAGAACGTGTGCTTCCACTGAAAACCGCTCAGTGAATTCTGACAGGATCTCATTTTGGTATAACTGTATAGTCATAAAATTGGCTTTCCGTTGTAACATATTGATAGCACCCCCAAATAGCCAGATAATGATCGCTTTTACTTGTGCGTAAGATACCAAGCTATCTGGAAGATAGCAGGTCACTTGATCAGCGCTTTCCACATCTAAAGCGGACAGCAACAACTTCGCTTTTCATCAATTAGTAGCCCCTTCCACAGCGAATTTGAAATGTTTAAAGTAACCATGTAGTTCCCATCATGACTGAAAGGAGGTAATTTTTGATATGAACGAATTTGCATTGCTCTAGGTTCCTGCTGCAAGGGGCAGGCAAATTGTTTTCAGAGTAACTATGGGAACAATCATTTTGTGCGTTATCATACAGCTGACCGGATGAGCTTAAACCCATTGAAAAGGAATCAGGAGAAGTGGTGTTGCTCTGGGGTCCATCTTACTGCCTGATGGATATTTGTTTGCTGATCCATAACATCTTCCCCCGAGTCACCACTAACTGCCTCATTCCCCCCAGCCCCTGGTATGCCCCATGAACTGTTTGTTGATAAACTGCTCCACTTTAACCAAATAACATTTACACCAAGTCCTTCCTGAAATTCCTGTTGCAGTGTTTTATACTGATGTTGCAAATCCCAGTGGAATTCCCTTTCTTCGTTCAGTTTTTCTTCTACAGTTTGTAATTGTGAAAGAACTTCCTCAATTATATTCTGCAGGCGGATTTGCTGTTGACTTGCATTTTCCGCTTACTGATTGGCATTGTTTATTTGGGTAACAAGGGAGGATCATTCCCATACTGATTCCTCATTGGCCCATAGAAGGGTATCAAGGTGCCCTTGCATGTCCGCATACACTATTGTCTCACCAATTGGAAGAGGAAAGGTCGTTGGTGCTCATCCTGACTAATGACTTCCAGTTGTGTAACTTGACAAATAAGCTGGAGATACTCGGGAGATGTTGACTGAAGGAAAGGGCGCTATCTGCAGTTCGCTGGGTACTCCACTCAAACTGAAGTTGGTTTTTGTCAATAGAAAGCTGACTTGGGCTGTCACTTGCTGTTCCATCAGGGTCATTTTCCTTGAGCTGGGCAATCACAGCTTCAAGAGCTTCCGCCCATTAGGATAGCTCTTTCAAACAGCGCTCAGTATTATTCTCCAAGGTTGTTAATCCTAAATCTACTCCGCTGATAGGCCATGCTGATCCAGCAGTTCTCTTATTACTCAAGGTAATTCTGAATATAACTGTGGTACCAGAATGTCCAATTGAAGGTGGACGTCCCCAACGCGATGATCCATCTGTGCCAGCGCACCTTGTATTTCTGAAAATGAATGATTGAGGTGGTCAAGCAGGAGGCGAGTATCATGCTGCTGTGCTTGTGGGAACCATAATACATCTACAATTTCAATATTTCGACAAGCCAGAACATGCAGTAGCTGGAAAATTGAAGGTTGCACATATACAACTAATTATTCCTCAATTCTGTGGGTACTGAGGCGGCGAGCTAACCCCATAGTAGTTGCATCCAAATAAGACATGTTCAGCGCATATCGATTTTTCTTGATAACGTTAGTTATAGAACAGAATCAGGGCATTTTCCCCAGCCTCATCCTCATATATATAGGCAATATCCGCACAACAGCCATTCCATAACATTTCTCAGTTGTTGGGGAGTCACATTTGTTGAGCATCCTTGTTGATTAGTCATCAGCTCTGGGAAATTCTCAAATTGTAAATTAATCATAACTTTTATCATCCCCTGGTTAAGTAACAGTAAATAATGTTGGTTTGGGGTTAGGTGCCTCCTGGGCTTCTTCAGCATACTGCGCCCAGAATCTGATCAGTTATGTCAGAATGAATGAGGACTCATCATTGTTTTTTATCAAACTATAGTTACAAAGTGGCCCTCTTTAGTAAGCACCACTGTTAATTCTCAGCATCTGGGCTCAATTCCGCCGAGTTGGAATTGCACAGGGTATTAGCCACTGAGCAACCAAATCGGACAATATGAGGATTACCAACCTCTTAATAAAACTTGATAAAATATATATGGAGCTATCGCCCCTTATTTTTACCTTTATTTTAATATAACTCGCAGACTTTTCTATGCTCCTCTTTCCCTCATAAAAGACTTTTCCCTATAATCTTCCATGAGACTCTTTATACCTCAATTCCCCAGCCAGATGCAGCCTCATCTTGGTAATTTTCTATTCCTCTTCCTTTTCCTAATTACTCTTGTTCTGATCAAATCTTGGCATAAATCTTCTTAATTTACTGAATGTTGTCAAAGATTGTTATAATATGAGTAGCCCTTTTTCATAAATCTTGAGACTCATCTTGATCCCACACTGATCCGCTAATATGTGTAGCATATCATCCAGTCATATCACCTTCATGACAGCTAAACTGTTGGGATACGCCGCAAGAGTCACACAGGTCAAACTAACAAAAACAATTGATGGACGATGTGAGAATTGTTGGTCCACTGAACACACTTGAAAATATAATGAAATATGGAGCAAATCCTAATAACACTTTTATTTATTTAATAAATGCAGCGTTCTTAGCTGTTCCACTCTCTTCAAAAAATTCACAACCTTTTCTTTCAATCACCCCATCTCGCTTATATATCAGCAACTTTAGACAATACCTTTCCCTTGGCTTAGGCCATTCAGGTTCGCCGTATTCTCATTGGTTTTGGGGTGGTATTCTTAAAATCTCTATCGCCTTGGGCCAAGGCAATCTAAGTAATATCCTTCAAATGTTGACATCACCTTATCGCCCTATTTGGAGGTGATCCAAAGATAACATGTTTGTAACCATATTGCCTCATTTCATGGCACTTGAATACTCGTAAATAACCATCCTAGCTGGCGGATTCTCGCCAATCTGCCATAGCTCATCAGGTCTTATCGTCCAGTCATATCAGAATCTTGACAGTACCCCCCATACTTTGACTAGACAATTATTCTTCTTTTGTTTATACGCTTGGAGGAACTTCACATGCACATGCTTAATTAATTTGACCACTCGATGGATATTTGATAGTGTAGGCATTAACCCACGTTTTTTCAATTATTTTATTGGACCAATTTAATGTTGGCAAGCTTGTGTTTCTCCTTAAACCCATGCTGATCGTGGAACAAAACCAATTGCCTTCTTGGAACTGAGCTAACCATCTACGCCATACCTGATTGGCATCCTGATTCTTGATCTTTTTGGCCAAGCTGAAGGAGTATGCTTCCATTTGCAACTTGATCAACTTGTCAGCTAAAATTAGTCAAGTATTGGTGAGGATCCATTCATCCAGCTCTTCTATGCATTCACAGAGCAATGCCAGAAGAGCAGGGTGTCATCCATATAATAAATGAAAGGATTTCCCCATGGTGAAATGTAGCCATTGTTATAATCAAAAACGGAGGTAGACAGAAGGAAACTTAAATCAGAGGGTCTAATAATTACCAGCTTCTAGGGTATGTTCACCTATTTCTCATTGACACATTTGAACATCCCGTTGGACTCAGGGTGGTATGGAGTCATCAGAACCCCGCAGACGCCAAAAGCTCGTTCAACTTTAGAAGGATATGTGAGGTAGAATTTGTACCATTATTGGTAAGAATGAAATGAGGGCAGCCATTCGCTGGATAATGCATTCCAGTATGAACTTGGCCTCTGTGACTGCCCCAAATCACATATCACCCAAGCTTCAACCTACCTGGTCAAGTGGTCGATCACTACCAGTATGTACTTGGACTGGTTAGCCCCAGTTGGCAGAGGGCCAATGACAGCAAAGTAAACCATATCCAAGCAATATGTGGTTTCACTTAATGGTATGAGATCTTCAGCAGAACGGCTTTTCCACTTTTCACTGGTGGCAACAGGAAATGGTTCTAAGCATGTCAAAGTTTATGCTTTCCCAGTAATACCAAGGATGCAAAAATCTTAACGTCTTGCACATGCCACTATGTCTGATTGCCTTGTGAGCGTTCATGATAATGCTAGGCCATGCTGAGGGTCATGGAAAGTTCACTGTAGAATAACCCATCCGCTTGTACAGTTCCTCATTCCAATTGAAGGTATTTGCTTGCATCTCATTTAACGCTTTTGTCACTTGAGGTGGTTCATCATCATTTTCCCTCTGAGCATATTATTATACATCACATTGCAGAGATCCACCGTCATGGAAATGGTTGGCAATCTAGATAATAAGTCAGCGTCCTGATGTTTTGCTCCAAGTTGGTGGAGGATCTCAAAGTCATTACCCTGCATCTTAAACGCCCATTGGGATAGACGCCCTTCAGGCTCCTTGAGGTTCTGCAACCAACCTAACAACACGTGATCCGTTATGACTTTAAACTTTACCCTATGCAAGTAGACCCTAAATTGCTTATACATGTAGATTACCACTAAGCACTCTCGCTCAGTCACAGTATAATTACGTTCATGGAAAATCAGGCTTCAACGCAGTATGCCACTGGGTGCTCTTCCACCTCATCGTCTTTTAGAGATAGGACCACCCTACAGCTGAAAGGGACGCATAAATCTGAACAATGAGCTCTTTATCAAATTTTTGGATATTGCACCACTGGCACACTGATCAGCATCATTCAGAGTATTTCAAAGGAGTAAGAACAACGTTCCGTCTATTTGAAACAAAACTCTTCTTTACCAACTCATATAGCGGGCCCCAAATACAGCTGCAGCTAGGGATGAAGCGCCAGTAGTAGCTGACCATTCAAAAAATACCTGTATGCCACACTTTCTGTTTGATGTAGCCATTTTTCAAATGTCCTCCACTTTGGCTGGCTGTGGTTCAAACCCATTAGAGTCTGCCACAACCTCAGGTATTCCAACTGGTCTTTGAAGAAGTTACATTTACGAGGCTTAATTCTGATGCTTGCCTCAGCGAGTCAGCGGAATACCTCATCTATATGATCAATGTGTTCAGAAAAGGTTCTTGGAAAATGTTGATGTCATCAAGGTACACGAGGATGCACGACAGCTTCAGATCGCCAAGGATAATGTCCATGGCTCATTGGAACGTAGCTAGGGCGTTACATAGCCCTTGAGGCATAAAGGTTGGTTGAAATAACCCTTTGGATGTGATTATGGTGCATTTCTCCTGTTCCACCATGGGCAACTTGATTTTCAAGTAACCTGATATCAAATCCATTTCTGAGAAGCTGTGAGCTCCTCTTAATTGATCCAATGCTTTATCAATTCAAGGCAAGGGATATGAGTCCTTCTTTGTAATACATTTGAGCATTCTGTAGTCTATCACCACCCGGTTGGTACTGTGCTTCTTTTTAACAATCAGAACGGGAGAATCCCATGGAATCTTGGATGGTTCAAGCATCCCTTGCTCCAGCAACTTATCAATTTCCTTGGTTGCAACGTCTTCAGCTGCCTTCAATTGGCGGATTGACTGAGATCTGATGGGAGGATGATCCTCAGTGTCCAATCAATGGACCACCCCCTGAGCACACCTTAAATCATGGTCATTGATGGCAAAAATCTCCTTATACTTCCTGAAGTAAAACTATCACTTTGTCTTTTTATTCTTCCGATAACCATATTAAATTCTCATGTGGTACCACTGTCATTGTGCCAGACTGTAACTTGATGATTAGACCTAATTCATCCTGAGACCCAAACTTGTGAACCTGAAAGACCTCATCAATTGGGGTTGTGTAGATATCCCACTATTTGGTGCTGGTGGATTTGCATTGGTTCATTATGGAGATTTTCTAACAAAACCTTGATCTCTACATGGCCTGGGAGTATAATACCTAGAGCCACATGAGGCTCAAGCCGCGTTTGTTGATAAGATCCAATGACCTCCCCATAGAGCCTAGCTGGCACTTTCACCTCATACTCAGTATTCACTATGACTTGGTATCCAGAAGGAATAAATATAGGAATAGAAGCTCGGAGATGTAGCCCTTGATATTTTTATATCAGTTGGGGATCTCATAGATCTTTCTTTTTAATCAATGGTAGAAAACTGGAATCACCCCATCACTGTATGCAAGATTATATGCCACATGTATACTAGATCCTTTGGCACTCCGCTAGAAGTAAATTAAATTGGGATTTGCTGCTCACAAACTTTGAATGTCTCCTCCATCATATCAACAACAGCACCAAAGTGTTTTAGGAAAACAGTTCCAATTAGCAGGTCTTAGCTACTGCCTGGTAGCACTATTGCCAGAGCTACAATTACAATTAACCCAAACTGCAAAGGTAACGCGCTGTATGCCCCCTCAGAGAACGTGCTTTCCATTTCAGAGGTCGCATACACCATCTAATGTTTTACGTCAGGTTTTAACGTCAACTTTGCACAAACTTAGTGGAAGCTATGTTGTTAGGGCACCCATGTCAATTATAGCGCAAACTCTATTTATTGCTATAAATATGGCACGGTATGTACGCTCAGAATAAGAAGAATATTGAATGTCTAGTACTTGAACATCTAAGGTTCTCTCTTTTTTAGCACTAGTGGTGCCCAACCCAAAAGGGGGAGCTGCCACGCATATTTATTTGTGAATGAGTCAAATAAAGTGATTTATTAATTATAAAAATTCTAATATAGCCCCTATGTTATCAGCCTAGGAAGCCATATCAGAAGGTGAGGAAGATTTGGGGAAACTTTTGTCCAGCACCCGTTTTAGCTGGCGGACCATGGCGGACAACAAAGGAATTGGGTCATCAGCGACATGTGGCATAAGGAGGTATACTTGTGGGTTTTCTTCATTACGAGGCTGGTGGTGTCCATCGCCTCAACATATTGAGCAAGTTGATGCTCAGCGAAAGTGATGAGAGCAGGCACACAAGTTAAGGCTTGATGCGCTGGTGGGTTTGAGGATAATTAGGTCAAACAGAAGTTTTTGCCGTGTTGATGCAAGCATGGCTTGCTCCAAAAGCATGCTCCTCAATTTTTGTATTTTACATCCTCATCAAAATCATGGGGAAATTAGGGATGGGAATCCTTCAACAAGGGGTTCCATCGCCATATGAAGATGTTGGTGGAGGGGGTGTTGGTGGGAGCAGCTGCTGCTTCAACCGCCATTTTGTTTATATTTTTATAAGCAGGGAACCCGTTTTTAGAGCAAAAACAGCAGGGAATTGAATCAGGAGGATTTACAAAAATTCATCCTAGGCGAAATTGGGCTTAACATTGTAAGGATGATCCATAACATCAATCCATTTGAGCGCTTTGAATGGATTTAAATTAGCTAATGCCAGGCCAGCCACTGGAGTCAGTGGAATGGCAGATCCTGATTGGCTGCGAACAGTTGACCATGGCAGCTCAGCTGAAAATGTCTCAGCCATCAGCTCAGGATTCCATGATTATGACAAATTTTTTAAAAAATTAAATTTTAATTGGCTGCTGCTTTGGAAGCAGCACCGGAATTAGCTGAGATTGGGAGCAGGAGGATTGCGCCCCACTTGAAGAATTCAGGAAAGTCAGCAGCCAGCCTGACGTCAGAAGGAGGAGTGGTGGAAACGGTGGAGGCAGAAGCCATGGGGCACTTGTGCTTCAAATGATCCAATTCAAAGCACAAGGGGCATATGGTGCGTCCATTTTTGACATGTGCCCAAAAGAGGATGATCAGGTGTGGATCTGATTACAGTTTGGGGGAAATCGTGAGGTAGGTGTTGCAATGGAAAGGGCGGATCATTGCAAAGGCGCAAGGCCCTGCCAACCGACCTGCCTTGTTGGGAACCACAAACTGCAAGATGCAGTCTGCACTATAAATGGCCAAACTCTCCATCAGTTTGTGGCAAAGGCGTTCAGGGGATAGAAACAATGGCAGCATGGCAAACTGGACCACCAAAGTGGCCTCATCCAGGAGCCGCATGTGAACATTGGGAATCAGGATTTTCTATAAATATTTGGCAGCTTTGATGCTGCCACCGCATCAACCTCCAACAAATTTGAGGTAAAAATAGCCCTTAAAAGGGCGAAAATCAATATATTCAATGGGTCTGAAAACCACCGTGGCCATCTCAATGATGGCAGTGCTACGTATGTGAAAAGAAACCCATATTTGACCCAAAGGCCAAAAGAAGGTTGCTCTAAGGGAGCACCAAGGGGCTCAGTGCACCACCTACGAGCTTGCAATATGGTGGGCTAAGTCCAGTGGTGGGACATAATGCCCAGTGGCATTGGGAGGGCTAGAAGAGCCAGCCTGGATGCACTTTGGCGGTGGCAGAAGGACGCCAGAAAGTGGCGCACCACCACCTCAAGCTGGGGCAGCAGGCGTTGATGGCATCGACATTCTGGACTAAATTGATTAATTTGATTGGCTGGTCTTTTTAAATAAAATTCAGCTTCAATTTAGTAAATTGAAATGAAAGAAAGACCCTTGAAGCCAGAGCCCTTTTTAACATTTAATAATTCTCTTTTCCAAAGAAAACTCATAATCCCCTCACTGACTTTGGGGTATTCTTTATATTTAGCGTCCACTGAGAGGGTGATGGTTACTCCTTTTAGTGTTGGAGCATCTGTGGCTGGATCCAGCTTGTCTGAAGAATCTTGGTCAAACATTTGACAGGCGTAAGGCTTCAGTTGCCTGAGGTCCTTCATCTGCTGCAGCCTTTTCTTGCGCTCATATCAGTATGTTTACTCCTCCAACTGGTTGCTGGTATAAGATCCTGTCATCGTATTGAGGGACTTCCACTGAGAATATACTACAATTGATTCAGGTTGGACATTTAGGGTTGGAATAGCAGAGGTAGAGAGTCCTGTCTCTACTCCGCTCCATCTTTTCCTTGGTAGTTATTGATCCTGTTGCATGTAGTGAACATGAAGGTTAGGGAAACACCGTGCAAGGTGGCCAGGGTGACCACATTCAAGACAATTAACCCCATAATGAACTCATCTTTGGTTCCCATAAGAGGGGCCATATTGTAGTTTATTTGTTAATGATTGGTAACCAAGGCCAGGTTGATAGGATGATTGCTGATGCTTGGCATAACTAGGTCCAGGTCAATAGTTGGGTTGCTGACAATTCTCATAAATGGGGCCAGAGCGGAGATCAAACTTCTGGGGGTTATTTTCCGAGGATGAGGCGTGGGATTATAATATGGCCAAGGGTTACTAGGCGGAATATGGGCGTGATGAGATTATTCCCCCATATAAAAGGGTCCAGCTATGGTGGCGATATGTTTCCACTCTGTATTTGGCAGAGAAAAGTTAGCGACAGATGGCGCAGAATTTGAACATTTTTAAGCAGGGGGACTTTGTCATCTAAGGTTGGGGACATAACACTATAAAGCTCTCAGTATCGCTTCACTGCAAAGGTCATTGTGATGCACACATTGGCTTCATCTAGAATGCCTGCCCCAATTGGCACATGGGCTTCTGCCATAAAGGTGTCAGCAAACGCAGGGAGTGTTTCGTTATGTTGGAACCCAATAATTAAGAATTCAGCTTTCTGTTGCGACATTTTTGAGGTACCCTGGACAGCTGCAGCAATTTATCTTTCACTTCTTAGTAGTAAAAAAACTGCTTAGAATGTATCAGGGGACTTGACCAGTACTCCCAACATCCAAGGCTGATATAAATAGTTTAGCTTTACACCAATCTGAGGCATCTTCCACTGTAAACACAACATTTGCAGAAGCCATGGATAATTCCATTGCAATTGAACAGAGGCAGCTTCTTGATACAGACCTCCTCCTCACACTCATAACCATGACCTTTTGGGCCGTACTGAGGAATGGGTCGAGATCCATATGTGGTCTCTTGATGATGATCTGGTCCAGTGGAGGTTGGGTTGTCCGCTGCTTCAGAGGTATTGTGGGCCTCTGCGGTGGGCAGTACTGCAATAACTTGGGGGAATTGGCTCTCCAATTTGTAACAATATCCAGAGATGTCCTCCTGGGGTGTAGTAGCTCATGCCAGCGTCATATTCCTCATCATACAATTCTCCCCAAGCAGCCCCTTGTCATTCTTACTCTTCCCAATTTGGGGGCTGAGAGGTACCATTTAATTTCCGCTCTGCGCAATGCAGTCATTTGGTAGTGTCATCCAAGCAATTGGCAAGCTGCGTGTTTTGTTGTCCCAAAGTTTGCATTTGACTAAATGTGCTTTCAAGCAGGTGCATAACGTCATCCGCTCCTAAAGAAGCTCATCCAGTATTTTTGAGCACTGCATCTGAAGCGAGTTTGAGTTCCTCATATTCAGCTGGTGCAGTGTTTTGTTAAGATTCCCCAGTAAGCAGGCCTGATGTGAAATGGCCAGCAACTGGAGATTTTAATTTGTAGTGGTTGATTAATGGGCCCCCTGTAGTGAGCACTACTGCTATAATTTTTTGCAATAGCATTGGGATACACCGTAAGGGTCACACAGGTCAAACCTACCAAACAATATACAGACAATGTGAGGATCTCAGTCCTCAAAGCACACTTGAAAATAGAAAAAATATGTAGCAATTTCCCTGACAACACTTTTATTTATTTCAATTAATACAGCGAATCTTCGCTGTTCCACTCTCTTCAAAAAATTCACAACCTTTTCTTTCAATCGCCCCATCTTTCTTATATATCAGCAACTTTGGACAATACCTTTCCCTTGGCTTAGACCATTCAGGTTCGCCGTATTCTCATTGGTTTTTGGGATGGTCTTCTTAAAATCTCTATTGCCTTAGTTTTAGGAGATTTAAATAATATTCATCAAATGTCAACATCATCTTATCACTTAATTTGGAGGTGATCCAATAATAACCCGTTAAGAGCCCAATATTGCCTCAATTTAAGGCACTTGAATACTCATAAATAATCATCCTAGTTGGCGGATTCTCAATAATCTGCCTTACCCTTCAGGGCTTATTATCCTGTCATATCAGAATCTCGACATTACCCCCTCTCTTTTGATTAAACAATATTCTCCTATTTTTCTATACGCTTGGAGGAACTTTACATGCACATGATTAATGATTTGACCACATACTGGATCTTTGATAGTGTAAGAATTGACGCCCCTTTTCTTAATTATTTCGAATGGACTAATCCAGATAAGGCCTGCTTGTGTTTCCACCCTAACCCATGCTGGTCATAGAATAAAAACCATCTCTTCTTCTTGGAACTGAACTAACTCACTACGCCATACCTGAATGGCATCCTGATTCTTAATCTTTTTGTCCAAGCCGAAGGATTACACTTCTATTTGCAACTTGATCAATGTATCAGCTTAATTAGTCAAGTAACAGTGGGGATCCATTCTGCCAGTATCTTCTACGCATGCTTATAGCAATGCCAGAATAGCGGGGTGTCGTCAATATAATTACTATAAAGGGGCTCTTCTCTATGGCATAATGATAGATAATGTGTTAAGTGATATCAACCGTAGACTAAAGTGAACTCCAATCAGAGGGTCTATCTGTTACCAGCTTCCAGAGTATATTCACCAGGGTCCCATTGACCCGTTCAACCATTCCATTGGACTTGGGGTGAAATGGGGTCATTAGAGCCCCGCGGATTCCCATTATCTCGTTCAACTTTGGAAGGATGGGCAAGATGAAGTTGGTTCCAAAACTGGTAAGAATAAACTGAGGGCAGCCTTGTTTCTGGATAATACATTCCATTACAAACTTGGCCACTGTTACCGCCACCTTATCCTATAACGCCTGTGATTCTATCCACCTGGTCAAGTGGTCAATTGCCACCAGAATGTACTTGGCCCTGTTAGCTTCCTTTTGAAGAGGGCCAATGACATCAATGGAAACCGTATGCCAAGCAAAATGGTGTTTAGAATAACCGTTATGAAGTCTTCTGTCAGAATAGCTTTTCCACTTAGCACTGGTGCATCAGGAAATGGTATATGCATGTCAAAGTTCATGCCTTCCCAGAAATTCTGAGGGCGCAACAATTTCATCATCTTGCCTACATCACCATGTCCAACTGCTCGGTGTGCACTCATGATAATGCTAGGCTGTGCTGAGGTTAATGAAAATATTCACTGTAGAATCGCCAATCCGCTTTTACAACTACCTATTACACTAAAAGGTATTTTCTTGCATCTCGTTTAACGCTATTATAACTCGGGGCAGTTTGCTGTCATATTTTCCGCTGAGCATCTTATCATACATCACATCGCTGAGATCTGCCGTCACAGCAATGGTTGGCAATCTAGATAAGCAGTCGGCGTCTGGTGTTTTGCTCCAGGTTGGTGGAGGATCTCAAAGTCATACGCCTGCAGTTTGATGGCCCATCTGGATAGACGCCCTTCAGGCTCCTTGAGGTTCTGTAACCAGCGCTATGTCGTGTGATCCTTTACAACTTTTAACTTCACCCATGCAAGTAGACCCTAAATAGCTTATGCATGTAAATTACTGCTAAGCACTCCCACTTGGTCACAGTATAATTACGCTCATGGCAGTTTAGGCTTTGACTGCAGTATGCAATAGGATACTCAAACCCCTCATCATTTTTCTAAGAATGGTTCTCCTCAACAGCGGAAAGGGGCGCATCCATCTGAGTAATAAACTCTTTATTGAAGTTCAGATAGTGTAGCACCGGTGCACTGATCAGCGCCGTCCAAAGTGTGTCAAATAAGTATTGATGACGTTCCATCCATTAAAACAAGGCATACTTTTTTAGCAAACAATGGTCCCCCAATACCGCTGAAGCTAGGAATGAAGTGACAGTAGTAGCTGACCATTCCCAAAAATATCTGTATTTCGCAAAAACTGTTTTGTGTTTTTATTTTTTGGATGGCCTCCACCTTGGCCAGCTGTGGCTTCAGCCCCTTGGAGTCCACCATAAACCCCAGGTATTGCAACTGTTCCTTGAAGAAGTTACATTTGTGAGGCTTAATCTTGATGTTCTCCTCAGCGAGCTGGCGGAATATTGCTTCTAGATGATCAAGGTGCTCACAAAATGTCCAAGAGAAAACATTGATATCATCAAGTATACAAGGACACATGACAGCTTCAGGTCACCGAGGATAGTGTCCATGGATCAATGGAACAAATCTGGGGCATTAAACAGCCCTTGTGGCATATGGATCAGTTGAAAAAGACCTTTGGATGTGATTATGGCGCATTTCTCCTCTTCAGCCACAAGCAATTTGATTTGCTAGTAACCCAATATTAAATCCATCACCATGAAGTAGCAAGCTCCTCCTAACTTATTAAATGCATCATCAATCGGAGGCAAGAGATATGAGTCCTTCTTTGTAATACATTTGAGCATTCTGTAGTCTATCACCACCCAGTTGGTACTGTGCTTCTTTTTACAATCAGAACGGAAGAATCCCATGGACTCTTGGATGGTTCAAGCATCCCTTGCTCCAGCAACTTATCAATTTCCTTGGTTGCAACGTCTTCAGCTGCCTTCAATTGGCGGATTGACCGAGATCTGATGTGAGGATGATCCTCAGTGTCCAATAGATGGACCACCCACTGAGCACACCCTAAATTATGGTCATCGACGACAAAAATCTCCTTATTCTTTTGAATTAAAGCTATCACTTGGTCTTTTTATTCTTTCAATAACCATATTAAATTCTCCTGTGGTACCACTGTCATTGTGCCAGACTGTGGCTTGATGATTAGACCAAATTCATCCAGAGACCCAAAATTGTGAACCTGAAGGACCTCCATGGCTGGGGTCAAGCGTAAATATGTCACTATTTGGTATCAGAAGATTTGCATTGGTTCATTCTGAAGTTTCTTAACAAAACCAGATCTCCTTATGGCTTGTGAGTATATTTTCTGGAGCCACATGAGGCTCAAGCCACGTTTGCTGATAGGGCCCAATGACCTCTCTATAGAGCCCAGCTGGCACTTCCACCTCTAACTCAGTGCTCACTAGGACTAGGTGTCCAGAAGGAATAGATATAATCCCAGCAGCACTGTGGGATAGCCTTGATATACATTTATCTTCTTGAACGGGAAGAGTCTTGATTTCTAGTTGATAATAGTAAGCTGGAATCACCCCATCACTATATGCAAGATTGATATGGCCCATGTGTACCAGATCCTTCAGCACTCCACTAAAGGTAAAGTAAATTGGGATCTTCTGCCCCAAAGTTTCGAAGGTCTCCTCCTTCATATCAATGACAGCACCAAAGTGTTGCAGGAAAGCAGTTTCAATTATCAGGTCGTAGTTACTATTGGGTAGCACTTTTGCCAGAGTACAATGACAATGGACCCAAACCACAAAAGTAACGCGCTGTAAGCACCATAAGCTGTGCTTTCTGTCAATTGGTCCCTTGCACTATTTGATGTTCCACATCAGACTTTAGCATCAAGATTGCCATCAACTTATTAAAAACTATGTTGACCGTAGCATCTGTATCTATTATAATGCAAACTCTGTTTTTCGCTACAAAAATCACAGTATGCTCACTCATAATAACTATAGTATTGACTGTTTAATGCGTGAACATTTAAGGGATCTCTTTTCCCAAGGAAACTCATAATTCCCACATCAACATTGGGGTATTCTTTAACAATGGCATCTACTGGAAGGGTGACATTTACTCCTTTTGGGGTTGGCGCATTTTCGGCTGGATCCAGCTTGTATGAAGAAGCTAGTATGAAGAAGTTTGATCAAACGTTTTGGCAGGCATATGGCTTCGTTTGTTCCTGAGGTCCTTCATATGCCGAAGCCTTGGCTTGCGCTCACGTCAGTACATTCACTCCATCAACAAGTTGCTGGTATAAAATCCCATCATCATATTGAGGGACTTTCGCTGGATATACTACAATTGATTAAGTTGTGACATTCAGGGTTGGTATAGAAGAGGTAGAGAGTCCCATCTATACATTGCTCCATCTTTTACCTGGTAGTATTAATCTTGTTGCACGCTATGAACATGACAGTTAGGGCAACTCTATGTCATGTGGCCAGAATGACCACATTCAAAGCAATTAACCCCATAAGAGCTGCATCCTTGGTTATCATAAGAGGGTCCAGGCTGATTTTATTGATGCTCGGTGTAGCCAGGGCCACGTTGGTAGGACAATTGCTGATGTCTGGCGTAATTAGGTCCAGGTCATTAGTCAGGTTGCAAACAAATTTCCTAAAAAGGACTGGAGCAAAAGTAAAACTGCTGGGGGGTAAATTTTCTGAGGACGAGGCGTGGGATTATAATAAGGCTGGGGGTTACTAGGAATAATATAGGCAGGACAAGAGTATTCCCTTGAATAAGAGGGTCGGTGGCGGAAGTATGTTTCCGCTCTGTATTGGGCAGAGGGAAGTTAGCGGATATACAGTGCAAGAACTGAACAATCTTAAGCAGGGGACGTTGTCATCCAAAATTGTAGAAAGGACATTGTAAAGCTCACAGTATGGATTCACCATGGAGGTCATTGCAATGCACACATCGGCTTCTCTAAAACGCCTGACCCAATTAACACATGAGCTTCCACCATAAAATGGTCAGCAAAAGCCGTGAGGGTCTCATTACAGTGGAGCCTAATAGTCAAGAACTCCGCCTTTCACTGCAACATTTTTGAGGTACCCCCAAACAGTCACAGCACAGTATCCTTTACTTCTTGGTAGGTAATGGAGCTGCTTGGAAGGTAGCAGGTGACTTGATCAGCACTCTGACATCCAAGGCCGATATCAACAGAATAGCTTTACGCCAATCTTAGGCGCCTTCTGCTGCAAACTTAAAAAGTTTGAAGATGCCGCGGATATTCCCATTGCAATTGAATAAGACATAATCTCAATATAGACCTCCTCCTCCCATTTATAGTAGCGACTTTTTGGGTTGTACTAAGAAATGGGTCGAGACCTATAAACAGTCTCTCTTTGAGGAGCTGGTCCAGCGGATGTTGGGTTGTTTGCTACTTTGGAGGTAGCATGGGCCTCTGTGATGGGCAGCACTACCATCACTTAAGGGAATTGGCTCTCCCAATTCATAACCATATCCAGAGTTGCCCTCCAAAGTGTAGTATCTCATGCCAGTGTCATAGTCCTCCTCATACAATTCTCCCATTCAGCTCCTTGTCACTCATCTGTTTCTCAATGAAGGGACTGGGTTTTATTCAATTTCTCCTCTGCACAATGCAGTAGTTTGGTAGTGTTGTCCAAGTGACTAGCAATTTGATTGTTTTGTTGTCCAAGAAGTTGCATTTGACTAAACGTGCTGTCAATCTGGTTCATAATGTCGTTCCACTCCTGAAGAAGCTCATCCTGTTTCGAAAAAGCATCACATCTAAAGCGAGTATGTGTTCCTCATATTCAGCTTGAGAAAGTTAGTGAAGGTTCCCCAGCATATCAGGCCTGATGTGACATGGCAAGTGACCGGAGAATTTTTAATTTGTAGTGTTTGATCAATGGCCCCCTGTAGTGAGCACCACTGTTATAATTTTTGGCGATACCATTATGATACATTATAAGGGTCACACAGGTCTAACCCACCAAACAATGGATGGACGATGTGAGGATTGTGGTACTCCAAACACACTTGAAAATATAATAGAATATGGAGCAATTTCCCCAACATTTTTAATTATATACTAGATAATTCAGTTTCTTGCTGTTTCGCTCTCTCAAAACTACTAACAACCTCATCTTTCAATAGCCCCATTTTGCTTATATATCAGTGACTTTGGATGAAACCGTTCCCTTGGCTTAGACTATTCTGTTCTGCCATATTCTCATTGCTTTTGAAATAGTATTCTAAAATTCTCTATTGCCTTAGTTCAAGGTGATCTAAATAATATTTTTCAAATGTCAACATCACCTTATAGCCTTATTTATAGGCGATCTAATAATAATTCATAATATCCCAATATCGCCTCAATTCAAGGCACTTGGAAACTCATAAATAATCATCATAATTGGCGGATTCTTATCAATATGCCGTAGCTTTTCAGGGCTTATTGTCCAGTCATATCAGGATATCAACACACGTAATTAAAAGTTATTTTCAGATCTATCTTAAGAATTTTCTGAACTTTAGGGATAGCAAACAATACATAAAACCAAAATTATAAAAAATATAAGAAGAAATACATAAAAAATTATATAAGAAAAACGATAGAGAAAAATGATAAAAGTATAAAAAGATTATAAAATATTTATTTATAAGAAAAACATCTTTGAGGGAAAAAAGAAAAAAGATTTCATATAAATATTGTAGAATATTATATTATATTGTTGTTTTGTTGTCAAGTTCTAGAAGATCTAGTGGGGATCCCACTTTCCTTTGTTAAGCGGGGAGAAGGGGGATGAACTATGATGAGCATAGTGAATTCAGCGGAATAAGAATACCACGTTTGTTGCTGAAGCAGGATCAGGATAGGCTGAAACTTGATCCAACGGGAAGTTTCCTAAGAAGAGTTTTTGTAGGACCAGCTTGGGTTGAAACTGGGTCCACTATGAGTAGTCCCAGGTACTAGTATAGGACTCAAAAAAGCTACTGAGAGATCCTATGAATGAAGAGAAGTCATTGGAACCCTTCCTGGGTTTAGTATAGGTTGAAAAAACAAGGAGTCATTGAGAACCTAACCGGGAGTTTTTACAGATTGACCAAAATTTATTATTGGCAAGAACAAATAAGTGGTCCTGGTGCAGTATGATGCCGCAGGAACCACACTTGGGAGAGGTGGTAGCAAGTAAGAAATGATGAAGAGGGGCCACATTACCAAAGATAAGCATGAGAAGCATTGAGTGCAGACAGAAACAAACTCTGCTTAAGTTGTGTTGAAGTATGATGACCCTGCCCTGAGGTGGCATCCTTTCCTCCGCCTCTTATCTTATGATGGGCAATCTAGTCAAGTGGATAAATGTTGGATTTTGATATGTCCATATTACCCAGTAGATTTGGTTACATTTTATCTGCTCGCCCACTAAGTGACTTAATCCCCTAGTGGATGTGGTAGTTATTGTTTTTAATAATAACTTTTGTTTGGGTAATTACACCTAACAAATAATTACTGATCTGCTGGGTGTTGATCCAGAAAATTGTTAATGATTTACCAAGGATAATCCCCAAAAATAAATTACCTTATAGTTTTTATTGACGATTAAATAATTGGTAACCTAATCATATTAGTTGATTGAGGTTTGTTGCTAATCTACTCAGGAATCTATGTATATTTACTGAAGCATCAACGATGCTTCTTAGAGTAACTTTCAGTTTAAATTTTAGGTTTTGCAACCTGCTATTTATGGGTAAAGTTCTTATTACTTAATCAGGCTGCTAGTCCAAATAGGCTACACCGTTAAAGTTGAATAAAGATTGTAGAAACACTTTCCTAAATTGATCATGAAGTGTCGCAACTCTGGTTCGTGGTGCAATATGACTAGGCGGATGAGAAAACCACTTATGGGTGCGACCTCAGAGGGCTAATCCACCAGCAATGGCTGCCGTTACCTAATAAGGCGCCAATGGAAAAGTTGGTTGCCAGATCCCCTATAACCCTGATTTTTCAAGTAAATAAATCAGATAAAATTAGCACAATTAATTTTATAGCTCAATACTTATATACATTGTTATAAAGTTTACTCTTAAGATAAGAGTTTTAGGATCAAAAGTCCTTTGTCTGAAGTATTTGGTTATAAAGATCTTTTCAGATTTTGCAAGAATTGAGAAAGGACATAGGGTTAATTTCCCCACCATTCCTTAAATACCATCAGGAGTTGGAAGGTCAATGCACCTGTTTAGTGTTGTACATTAGCTCAACTTGGTTTTTGAGAGAGCTCAACTAGTGTAAAATTTTTCATACTAATACTACCCATCATTATAAAATTAATATCTATAATTTAATTAACGCTCATATCTTTAACCTGTGCAGTTAACTGAGTAGCCAAAGCGAGCCACACACCCATAAGTTTATTTTGTAACTCATTTAAAGAGTAACCAGTGCTCAAAAGTTAACAACAGATGTACATCAACAAGGGATCATTAGTGCAGGTTGTCCCAAGAAATAACATATGTAATAAATGAAAGAAGCGCTTAATTATGATAGTTATTTTAAAGAAGAAGCTACTTGGACAAGATTTTTTGAGATGAACTGGTGGCAAATATCTTTTCAAATGTCAAAACTTATATGGTCACATTTCAATCCTACTAAGTTTTTGTCAAATCACTGAATACCCAAAAAACCCTTAAATCCATTAGTAACATCAGGATTATTTAAGATTTGGGACCTTGACTTTAATGGCCTCCGTTGGGAATTTTGCCCATATTCCAAGCCCGCTAGATTACCAGGAACTGCTAGGTGATAATTCCCTAAGGCGAGGTGAATTGGAAATTGGTTGGCCCAAATTTTGGAGTAACTATGTTTGAGGGATTTTTGGATATTCGCATGGTCATAGCCATCGGGAACAATCTGGATGAATACTTAAAATCTCATCAGGTGGAGTTGCCAATGAAATAGGTGCAACTGAGAGTGATTAACTATCAGGTGTACCGATTGGGATCAGATTGGGTTTCATCACCAACTTATTTGTAATGAGTAGCAAGTTGCGAGGTGAGTGATGCTGCCTCCAACTAGTGAATCAATCAGTTGGTGCATGACCTGCCTTAATGGGTAATAAGTCCCATTACCTAAGCAGGTCGCTAGCCAAATATGGTTGGTTCGCTTGGATCAGAAGGAAAACGTTAGGGACACATTTTCTGACTCTTTCCATTTAGGTCTCAAGGATGTCCAATGACAGAATCCTAGCCAGTATGAGGAAGGCCATTGCTGCTAAGATGAGGATTGGTGATTCAATGGCAACGAGTGCTGTTTCATCAAAGAGGTGTTAACCAAGGGTTAGACAACCAAATCCCCACTATAATTTCCGATGAATTCACTCATAAAAACATTATTTATCAGTACAATTAGATACATAGTTCTATAGAATCTGGTATATAGTTTAAGTAGTAAACTATCATCAGCTTTCATTTGTTCTATTATTCTCAAGGATATTATTGCTGTGTGAGATAATTGGGAGTCTCTTAAGGAAAAGAGTAAAGATATGAGCGGGGATCTAGAGAGAAGAAGGAGAAACAATCGTGGTTTGCTGCTGACTGTGTGTTGGACAGAAGAGAATGTCACCTGGGAATCTCAGAGAAGATTGGGTTGAACAGAATGAGGGAACGAATCCCTAGATCACGACATCTCATGTTTTTCTAAGTGAGAAATACTGGCTGAGCGTTGGCCAAGCTATAAGAATTCTACTCAACTATGGATAATAGTCGTCATATTATTATCAATGGATAATATCATATACTATACAACGCGGATGAAGTGCACAAGAACTAAACATGTGCAGTAATAAGTTCATTGGGGTTGTTTGCCAAAAATGATTAAAGCTAGTAAATTTTACAGCCTCCACAATAAAAGCAACTTTTAAGCTAAAGTATATACTAGTGGTTACCAAATACTTTAGTTTTTATGTATCAACACTAAAGCAATCTCCCAAGCCAATTTCATCACAACATCCCAGTTATTATATTAATAAAGCTTCATCATATATAAACTCACACATATATCATGATTAAAAAGGTAGCCCATTTTAAGAACAAACAAATTTACTAAAGGATGGCCCAAGTATGCACCTGACACTTCATGATTTCATTTACAGCCCAAACTGTAACAGATTGATAGAATATTAATCAAAACCTAATGAATACTTTCATACAACACATAAAGGACATAAAAAACGAGTGCCCCAGATTCTTACCCACTATCCACTAACATAATAGCCTAAAATTATAGAACAACTAAATACACTGTAAAAGATGCTATTTCAGTTAAATTCATACTAATTTAAAGATTAAGCAGCTCACCAAAAAGCCAATCAGCTTTGGCCACTGCCCCAACTTTGGTGGCTGGCCCAGTGCTGGCCAAATACAATCCATTTGAGGCTCTAAAATGAATTGATAAGGACAGATGGCCGTACCATGTCAGCTATAATTTTTTTTGGAGAAATTTTTGTTGATCCTCCTGAATTTCAGCCCCGCCATTTTCGCCCTTAAAACGGTTATCTCATATATGAAAATATAAACAAAATGGCAGTCGAAGCTGCTGCAGCTCCTGCCAACCTCTACTCCACCAGCAACTTCATGTGGTGGAGCCTCTTGTTGAGGGCATCCCTATCCCAAATTTTCCTCATAATTTTGAGGAGGATGCTAAATATGAAATTGAGGAGCTTGTGTTTGGTGTGAGCTGTGCTTGCATTAATGCAGCAAAAACTTCTCTTTTTAACACATTTTACCCCAAAACCCACTGGCGCATCAAGTCTTTCACTTGTGTGCCAGCTTTCATTACTTTCGCTGAGCATCAACTTACTCAATACTTTGAGGCAATGGACACTGCTGGCCTCATAAACATAGAAAACCAACTATATACCTCCTTATGCCCCATGTTGCTGATGCTCCCACCCCAATGCTGTCCGCCATGGTCCACCAGCTAAAGTGGACGCCAGACAAAAGCTTTCTCAAAGCTTCCTCACCTTCTGATATGGCTTCCTAGGCTGTTAGCTGAGGTGCTATAATAGGAGATTTTTTTATATCTAATGATCCATTTGTTTGGCCCATTTGCAAATAAAGATGCGTGACGGCTCCCCCTTTTGGGTTGGGCACCACTAATGCTAAAAAAAGTAGCCCACCAAAGATTTTTTTAGCAACTCACTAATTTAAAAGATCAATTGCTAAAAAATGATACAAGGTAATAATGTCAAATGAAAATTAGCACTAGGCACATTTCATCTCCCTTCAAATTTTCACAGTATATGACCTTGCCTTTTTTTAGTGAATTATCTGTGAACTCACTTCAAAGATTATGCACCTCTACTTTAAAGGAATATTAGAATTACAAATGTCTTCCCTTGCAGTACCATAATTCAAAGACCCTTAATAGAGCGCCTTAGTTGGTATCAATAACATCTGTCTCGAATTATGGGAATAAAAATAAAAAATATAGGGTGAGTGTCAGTCAGAAAGTATTTAGATATTCAGAGTAATTCTGATCCTTTTATTTTTCTGATTTAATTTTACTATAATTTCCACGCTATTCTTCAATTATTTTATGTTCTGGATTATCTTAAGAAGCTAATATAAATGCTTGCTTCTATTTAATAATAAAATTGAATTTTAGTCATCAATATGTTGACAGTTTATTTTTAAAGTAAAAAAACTCTTACATGAGAATTTTTGTAAATAACTCAGTATGTCCAATAATCCTCATTGACACGCTGACCCAGGATTTTGATTTCCATTCACTGTGCTAATACATCATTAAATAGCAGGGTACTCACTATATTCATGACACTATAATCTGTTTGTTTTATTTTTGTTTTAATTGAGATATGAAGATTAGAAGGACATATTTATTCTCATTAGCAACACTCAATTTCTAAAAAACTGTTTCAATTTGACTTCACCAAAGCCAGTTGTTTAGAAAATAATATAACTGGATGATAAGCTATATATCTGGCAGATCGTAGTTTATGAGTTGAGTTGGACCTCAAGATTGAGTGGAAGATTATATTTATATGAAGCAAATCAATTTTAGTACTGATAGTTTACAAATTAGGGAATTCCGCCAAAACTTCAGTATAGAATGAAAACTCCTAAAATGTAAAGAATAGGATATTACTAAGCGGAAAGGTTGAAATCAACTAAAAATAACAAGGATAAGAGTTGAGTGGGAGAATGAGAAGAGGAGGTTTTTTAGTAGTCTGCAAAGATAGTCTGCGATTTTATATGTAATAAAAGTGTTGATCAGGGCAATAGCTCCATCTTTTTTATTAGTTTTTATTAAGGACTGTTGATCTTCATATTGTCCACCCTGTTACTCAGTGGTAATTATCTTGTGTAACCAGCTTGGCGTATTTAACCAATATCACCAATAGTTAACAGTGGTGCTCAATACAGGGGGCCACTGGTCAACTGTAGTATAATGGCACTAGGGCATCATGGCGATCCCTCATTCTTTGTGACAAAATTTAATAGATCTCATGATTAATACTCTGGGGAAACAATGGAGTCATCTAATGAGGAATTCTACTAATCACGGTGACAAAACCAGGGGACATGGATACTAGAATGTAGCTGCAGTTGGATGCTTGCCCCGCATTGGAGTCAGACCAACTGGGCAGGTCCACTAACGTGAACCCTCAGCAACTGTGAGATATCATGGAATGGCTATTGCAGAGTTACCGCATATATGAAGAAGATGTGGGGAACATGATCTTAGTCTGATTTATAATCAACAGGACTAAGAATCCCATTACAAATTGTATATGTCTTATCTCAATGCTACCACAACGGGGTTGTCTCACCAGCTCAGCATACATGGAGCTGATGAATACTTTGTTGCGTACATCAGCCTTTGATCCGTCAAATACTACATGTGTTGACTTGACATAACATTAAGATTGGGGATGTCATGCATTTTTCCAATCAACAGAATGACACTCGCCTCTTACTTGACTGCCTTGAACACTCTTTCTTGGAGATCTAGGGGGCGCTAGTGCACATGGACAGTCATGTCAGGGACATCCGGCTTTTCTTGGACAAATTAGTTCCACAGTTGAATCATGAGTTACCCGAAGTAATAGGAGAATTGTTAGACCGGTGTGGGCTTTCAGCTGAGTGTATTTAGGATGTCACAACGCTGGGTAGTAACACTGAGCGCTTTATTGTGGACATGGCAGAATGTGCAAATGATTGAAGCAGTACTGGGTCAGAATAGGGACCAGGTTACCCTGGCAGAGTGGCAAATGACCGATCACACTGACTCTGTGGCAGTCAAATTTAGTCAACTTCATGCTGAGTGGAGTAACCAGCAGATGGTTGACCATATGACCAGCTCTCTTTTGGCGTCCTCAGAATACAACCGGTTGCTGGGTCAGATTAATCAGTTGGAGAGTGCCAGTCAGGTGGCTTGGGGATAAGCAATTACTTTTCTAAACATTGAGATGATGGAGTATGCTGATATGTGAGTGCGCTTAAATATCCTTTGATGGTCCAATGAGGAGCTGCTGTGGGAACAAGATGCTCTAGTTAATCAAGTAGATGAGGTGAACTGACAAGCGCATGGCACCAGATGACAGAACGCAAGAATTCAGGGCACTTTGGAGGATGTCCTCTCGCAGCTTCATGCAATGGAGCGTAAACTGGACACAGAGCAGGAATACCACCAAAAATTTCAGATTGACTTTTGAAGAGCTCCAACAGGAGGTGAGAGTTGGCTGGTGTCAGTGCTATTTGGTTAAATCTTAGCAGATAATTAATGAAAATTTTTCTGAACAGACTGGAAAGGAAGAGAAGGTTGCAGTCAGTGGTATTTCTGGAGAAGAATGCTATGGATCAGCCAGCGAGTACCCCCCAGGGGTTACGGCAGTTCATCCCCACAATCTAAAGCTTTTTATTGGTACACTTTGGCCGATTGACGTCCCTCCGTGCAACCTTATTCTTGCCACAAGGAGATGCTCCCCTTGGCCAATCTGAACCTATTCCATCTGTTCCTCACACCTGAAGCAGGAGCATGGTGATTTTTTTGGATCAAGAAGTTATTGCTTTTCAGTCGTGATGGGTACATGCACAGATATTTTAAACAGTTAAAATTTTTTGTGGAAGGATCATCAGATCAGCGGAAAGTGAAACTATTGGTATCCGCTCTGGATGTTGAGAGCACCGGCCAGGTCATCTTTTACCTCCAAAGTAGTTCTGTAATGTATCAAGAAGTGAAGGATACTGTACTCCATCTGTTTGGGGGCACAGCGAAGATGGCACAGTACAAGGCCACATTTCTGGAAATACAGTTTAACAAGAATGAAACCCTGATGGAGTTCGCAGAGTGGTTACAGCTGATGCTCATGTGTTAGTGGGAGCAAATATCTTAACCATTGAGGATGTGAGAATAGCGATGACTGCGGCGGTTAAGCCATATCAAGATCTACATAATGTGATGTTCAGCTCCTTCACGAAGATGTGGAGCTTTTATGGATCATTAACACTTTACGCCATCTCTATATCACATTCTTTGCTCCCAACGTGGAGCGGAAGGCTGCTGTGATTGCCGCCACATCCTCATCAGGAAACGGACCACAACAACCTGGTTAGAATCCGTTAGGCAATATGCAGCCACCCAATATGTCAGTGGATCCTTCCACCCCCTTACTCTCAGCCGCCCCATCCCTGGCTTAATTTCAATTATTCATTTAACTTTTGACCTGGACCTTCAGGCGTGAACTATAGATAGGAGTCATTTATGAATGCTTGTTTCTCATGCGGCCAAAAAGGCCATTATGCGGCTAACTGCCTTGGCAACTAGCATGTTCATGTGGTGCCACCTGTTCTGATTGAGCAGGAAAAAGCTCGAGCAGAGTAGAGATGGGATGCTTTAACTCTGCTAATCCAAAATTTTTAGTCCATGACGATTCCTATGAATCTCTTTGCATCAGTCTCAGTACCCAACCTGATGACTTATTATATCAACAGCTTCATAACGATAACTCATCCTAAATTAAATAGAGCAACCATCACCCTTCAGGCTCTGAGTTCCACCTAGATGTGCAAAAGCCATATGCTTGGCAAATCGTTGAACAAAACAGCACGAGTGATGTTGGACCTTCAACGGATGTCACCTCCTTAGTGGGGGTTAACGTAGCCATTCCAGCATAAAAATTACCCAGGAGTATCCTCATGCTGGTGTGGATATAGTCACTTTTCTTGGTTAAAAAGCTTTTGGACGTTCACATAATAAAACCAATGGTTCTTCTTATTCATAGTGTGCCTACTGTGATATTTTTGTTCAGGACACAAAAATCTGAGCTGTTATAGATATTGGTGCCCCAGTTAATATAAGACCACCAAGCTCATGGCTAAGTTTCCGCTGAAGCCTGATGTGGAACATAGAGTAGTGTATGGTACCGCGGGGCACAGAGCACTGTGTCAGAAGGAGCTTATTGTGAGTTACCTCTAAGATTTGGTTCGGTTAGGGCTTCTGCTACAGCGATGGTTCTGCCAAATAATAAATATGACATGTTGATCAGTGCTGCGTTCATGCGGCGAATTGGGGCCATTGTTGATATAGTGGAAGAAACCATTAGTATTTTGGGACAACATTTCCCCATTTACTTTATCTTTAGTGGAGTCCCAAAGGACCCAGTCTGCTCTAGTCAAAGCAATTTGGCGTATAGTGACAAGGTAATTTCTGTCCAATATTGGTAGATGAAGTGGAGGACCAGAGCCCTCCCCAACAAGATCTACAAGTACAAAGGTATTCCGCTACAAGCTGCGAGCACTGTAAGCATACCATCTGGGCATCAGGTCATATTAGTGATGGAGCTTGAAAATTGACATCCCAGAAGGTTTATACAGGAAGATTTTGAACCCTATTAGCAATCCTGGCTTGAACTTCATGTGGCTCCAGGGTTATAGTTACCAGGGCGGGGGGAAGCGAAGGTGCTGATAGAAAAACGAAGAAGGAGGTTATGACGGTCCAAAGGCATCAAGTGGTGGCTTATTTACACTTGGCCCCTATTGATGAGGTTCAACGTATTCACAACTTCATTTTGAGAGGACCTTACCCTACTGGTAAAATTTCCACTTGGCGTAATGGCAGTGGTTCCATGGGAAGTTTTAACCAGACTATCGGAGGAACAGAAGGATAGGAAGATGGCCCTATTTTAATAGGAAGTTTTTTGGCTTCTGATGACCACAAAATTGGGTTGCACACAAGGGGTGGTGCATTGGGTGGACACGGATGTTCACCCTCCCATTCATTCATGGCCTATTTGGCGCTTAAAAGTGGCGGAAGATGTTGTCTCTGATGGGGTAGAAAAATGATTGGACAAGGAATGTTAGAGCCATTCAAGAGCCCGTGGGCATTTCTGGTGCTTATTTTTAAGAAAAAAGATGGCATCAACTGGGTGGTTATTAACTATCAGAAGCTTGCTAGCGTCACAAAGAATGATTTTTACCCTCTCCCATGGATTGATGACTTTTTAGATCAACTGGGAGGGGTCAATTATTTTTCTGCCATGGATTTGATATCAGGGTACTGGCAATCTAGTTGCCAGTGGTGGAAAAGGAAAAATGTGCTATAATCACTTCTAAGGGGTTGTTTCAACCCACGCATATGCCCCAAGGGTTATGTAATGCCCCATCTACGTTCCAAAAGGCGATGTAAACGATTTTAGAGACTTGAAGCTGTCCTGCGTCCTAGTTTACCTTGACCATATCAATGTATTCTTGCAGACATTCATGGAACATTTGGACCATTAAGGATTAAGCATTCTGCCACCTTGCTGATTCTAACATTAAGATCAAGCCTAGGAAAGTCATTTTTAAGGAGCAATTATAATATCGCGGTTTCGTAGTGGGCCCATAGGGCCTTAAACCTCAGCTGGCAAAGGCGGAGGCCATATTTAAGATGACTCAGCCAGGCTATAAGCGAGAAATTCAAGTTTTTTTCGGAATGGCCGGGTACTTATTACAGTTCAGTACTAACTTTAGTTGTATTAGGGCAACGCTCTTTGCTTATTGAAAAAAAAGCCATCTTTGATTGGACTGAAAGATGTCAAAACACTTTTGATGTCTTTGAGAACCGCGTTGGCAAGTGCGCCCATTTTGCAATATCCCAACTTTAAAACAATTTGTAGTGCAAACAGATGCATCACTTTCCGCCATAGGAGCTGTATTATCTCAGAAGGATGATGACGGCGTAGAGCACCCTGTCACCTTTTGCAGCTGAAGCTTTGACTGTTATGAATGGAATTACACCATGACCGAGAGTAAATGCTTAGTGTTGATATATCCATATAAACAGTTCCAGTTATACCTACATGTGGTGAAAGTCCAAGTGGTAACGGATCATGCATCCTTGCATTGGCTGTAAAATCCCTGTGAACCTGAAGGACAGATTGCGCGATGGGAATTTAAGCTCCAAGAGTATGATTTTAATATCATACACCAGCTGAGGGTGAAACATCATTATGCAGACAACTCTTCACAGCTACCAACGGTCGCCATTACTGCGGGTTTGGCTGACATTATGTATAAGGGGATGGTGGTGGGCAAATATCACAATGAGCCGCTGCAAGTGATTAAAGTGTTAGATGGACATAGACAGGATACCTTCTATGCGATGGTGGACTATATAAGTGGATTGTAGAACTGAAGCTGAGCTTTCCACAAACCCTCTGCCAGGTCAACGATTATCTTGGATGCAAATAGTGTGGTAGGGCATGGAAAGTTGTGGAAAACGTTGGAGTTCTTGCTTCCTCACTGCTATTGAGAGCATGTATTATGATGTTGTGGAGCTGGGCTAGTTGTTGTCATCAGTGCCAAGTGAAGAAACCTTTCCACAAGAAGGCCAAATAACAGCTGGTTAAGCCCCGGTTCACATGGCATACCATTTCTCTTAATGTGGTGGGCCTTTGCCAACTGGCGTGAACCAATCTAAGTACATAATCAAAGTAATTGACCATTTGATGAGACAGGGTGGAAACCAGGGCGATTAATGATTTGGGGGCTATTACTACCTTTAAGTTTATCATGGAGTGTGTTATACAGTAACATTGCTGTCCACAGTTCATCTTATGGGCAACGGAACCAATTTCACATTGCATATCCTGCCCAGGTTGAACAAAAAGATTGCAATCCGTGGGGTCTTGACTACACCATACCATCAAGAATCCAATGGAATGGTGCAATCAGTCAACGGAACATTGGTAAACATTCTCCACAAGCTTGTGAAAGACTGACCCTCTGAATGGAGTACCCTCTTACCCACAGCTGTTTTTGCATATAATATCAGCTACCACTCATCCACCGGCAAGAGTCCCTTTCCAACTGCTCTATAGTAGACATCTGGCTTTACCTGCTCTACTCGTATGTGGAGAATACTGGCAGCGTAAAACTGCAGCGTTATTTGACCAATTTAACGGTGATGATGATCAAACTACAAATGGAAGCATATTATATCAGCTTAGCTAAGAAGATTTTCAATCAGGCGGCTGACCAACGTAGATGCAGCGGACTCCCACAGTTCATTGTAGGAAACCATGTCTTATTCCATGACAAACGTGGATTTGGACGGAAGAAAAAGCTTGCTAGCATTTGAACTGGGACATTTGATATAATTGAGAAGACTTGTATTGATGCCTATATGATTAAGGAACCCACGGGTGGTTGAATTAAAGACTGAGTTCATGGAAAAGTTCCTTTATGCATACAAGCAATAGGAGCTTATTGTTCAGCCAAAGGGGGGTAATTTCAAGAAATTAATATGACTGGATGATAAGCCATAAATCTGGAGAATCGTAGTATATGTTTTGAGATGAGCCTTGATTGATTGGAAGATTATACTGATTTAGAGAAAATCGATTCTAGTACTGATAGTTCAGCAAATTAAAGGAATTGCACTGAAACCTCAAGCTAGAATGAAAACAAAAATGTAACCAATAGGAGATTAGTAAGTGGAAGGGTTGAAATTGACTTAAAATACTGAGGAAAAGAGTTGAGTGTGATAATGAGAAGGGGGAGGTTTTTAGTAGTCTGCAATTTTATATAATAAAAGTGTTTATCAGGGTGATAGCTCCATATTTTAAATTAGTTTTTATTAAGGATTGGCAATCTTCATATCATCCATTCCATTGCTCATTGGTGGTTATCCTGTGCAACCAGCTCGGGTGGATTTAACCCATATCACAAAAGTTAACACCAATAAACATACCATAGGGATGGGTTAATTATGTTTATCAAGAATAACCAGCAGTAAGCCGCTGTAGTTAAAGGGTGGCCCGCCTAATGGCCATTCTAATATCCTTGGTAGAAAGTGCACGTTCCAGGATCCCCAGTGCTTACAGGGCACTTTTTAATAACGCCAGAGGTTCACCCCTGTTAAAATTTTTAGGGTTCTTGATTATTCTTGGCTGATAACCCCTAAATTAATTAACTGCACTGGGTTAACATCTACAATTCTCCGCGTTGTTTGATAGTGAGATATATTTTTTTATAATAGTATGGATACTATTATCTGTAGTTGAATAAAGTACTAGAATCAGGCCATTGTTTAGCTAGTATTTCGTCTCAAAATACTTAGGATGTCCTTAATAGGGTTCATTCCCTGGTACCACATAACTCGATCCATGCTCAGATCCCTGTTTACAGTTTCTCTCTGATGACACACAGTTTTCAGAAATCCCCAATTCAATTACTCTTCTCTGGATCCCCGCTCAGATCCTTACTCTTTATCCTAAAGAGTCTTCCAATTAGAGCACACAGCAATAATTTCCATGAGAAAGAATAGAACTCAAAATGGATAAGATAAAGTATATTAAGATACTATTCTGGTAATTTGTGTGTTTTTTATTAGTGAATTCTTAAGGGAAATTATACTAGAAGTTTGCGCCCAACCCTCGGGTGGCACCTCAGAATGAAACGGCAGCTATTGCCATTAATTTCCCATTCTTGTCTCAACAGCGATGGTCTTCCCCATCCTGGCTAGGATTCCATCATTGGACATCCTTAAGACCTAAAATGGAAAGAGTCAGAAAACTTGTCCCTACCGTTTTCCTCTTGATCCCAGAAAACCAACCATTTTTGGCAAAAAACCTGCTTAGGTAATGGGACTTGTTACCCATTAAGGCAGGTCGTGAACTAACTTAACTTTTTGCTAGTTGCAAGTGGCATCACTAACCTCACAAATTAATCCTTAAATTCCCAATTAGTCAGTGATGAATTCTGACCAATCCCAATTAGTACAACTGATAGTTAATCATCAATCAACTATCAAATGCCCCTATTTCATCAGCAACTCTGCCCAACGAGATCTTAAGCATTCATCCAGATTGATCGCCAACGGATCTGACCCAGGCGAATAACTTAAAATTCCCCAAACATTGTTACCCTAAAATCAGGGTTAACCAATATTAAAATCACTTAGCTATAGGGAATTATCCCCTAGCGACCCCTGGTATTCTAGTCAGCTAGACTATGGGAAAAAATCCCAACACATCCCCCTTTTGCCTAGATTTCCAGTGAGAAAAGGATCAGGGAAGGAGAACACTGCTTCAGACACTCAGTCAGATACTTCGTTTTTTCAAGCAGAGTATAATCAATATAGTACTTAATGCTGCTCGGGACAACCTTTGGCATGCGGCTCTCTTCCTCTTCCTCCTTGATACCACCTACTCAGAGCCCGGTTCCCATGACCTTCTGTCATGCCAGGCTTAAAGATTTACTCGTGACAATATTAATCCTGTAATTTGGTTTCCCCCCATCTTGACATATGACCCAGTGTCATCTTCAGCATTCTTGGTCTGGAGTCCTTGATTTTCTGATTTTCTCCTCATCCTCGACATGAGACTCTTGCCATTGATGTTTGTTTCACAGCACAATTAAGAATGATCATTTATGTTCGCCCTTGTTATTTTCTCATAATAACCTCTTGGCTCATATCATTCTTAATCCTTCTCTGGAGAGCTTATCCCATTAATTTTGAGATTAATTTCTCCAAAATTAGAGCTTAATTGATTTTAATTGCATAATGTCAACTGTCATATAAGTCTGACATCCCCCCTTTTGTCCAGTTCGTATGTTGTATTTGGAGTCTTGGTACCAACAACTGCTTAATAGCGTGTCTGATAAAGACCTTTGGCTCTTCCAACTGATGAGTCAATCTGCGCGTTGGAACCTCTTCTATGGTCCTTCCAGGACTCATACTCCCAGTCAAATACCAGTAGCCAGTCCTTCCATGGAATTACCAGAAATGGTAACCAACCCCTGACAAAACCAGGTTAGTGATTGTCTCAAACAACTTGCGACCAATCCTTCCTCTATCATCGATTCCTGAGTTAGTTTTCAAAACTCTCCTGGATTTGGCTCCTTTTGCAAATTCTCTTACTATCATAGTTAAAACTCCTGAAACAATGCTCTTCTCTCTCGATCATTCATTCCTCACCAGATCATACTTGCTTCCAGAGTTCCTCTTCTGACTTGGTCAATATTATAAGCCAGCTATCTTGGCCACTGAACTAGCTATCAGAAACAGCGTACATTTTGAACTCCCTGATGTAGAATTAAGTGCCCAAGTAACTAAGGCTTAGTCCATAGCTCTGAACTCTTCCAATCTTAAAAACATCCTGGATTGAGATGTTGCAGCCTATGCTCTTCGCTTTGCCAGCCATTTTCTTTAAAGTTGGGCCATGAAGCCTCCAGCCTCTCATGGCTTCCATCACTTATTCTGCTTCAGCTTCTGAGAAGCTCATAGTCATATCCTGTAAGATGACCATTTGCTCCTTGAATGACTATCTCATTTCTGGTGCATCCTATCGGTATCTTCCACTGATGGCTTTAATAGGGGACATGATTTGGCAACCCTCACCTAGTCCCTTGCTCAATGCCAGCCCATACATCCGGTGTCCTTGATGAAGCCCATTAGCAAGTGCTCAAGACCAATCTTCCAGCCCCGATGCCATATCAGGATTACTCAGGGTTATTTGCTGACTTCCTCTTTTTGTACTGTTGCTTCCCTCCCCAATCCAGGGTATTACATTTGGCATCCACTAACATTTCTATTTCTCTTCCTCTAATTACTTTTTCGCAGGGATTTGCGTCCAAGCAACAAACTTGCATTTTTGAGTAGGTCTAGCCCTCGCTAGCATCTGATCACACATAGATTTTGATGGGTTATTTACTCCTACTACAATACATCCTCCCCTCAAGAGGCGACATAGACAGAATCATCCCCAATCGAGGATAACCAATATAAAAAACTATTAAAATATATTGTTTTTATATGCGTTTTTTAATAATCTTTCTTTTCTCTTATTTTTATCAATCTTTTATTTTTTTCTTTTTTCCATGGAACTTGACCTTTTTTGGTTCAGTGGTCCATCTTTTTGTTTTATTCCCCCAACTGGATCCTAGGAATACTTAAAATACCAGTTTTCTATGTTTGAGAGGTCTTACTTTTTAAGACTTAAACACTAGTTTGGTTCTGCGGTCCTTTTTTCAGACTTAACCAAATCATTAGGACATAACCAACTTAATGGTTCAGCAGTCCTTTGGGAACTCTTTTTTATTATCTTTGCATTGATACATTGCTTTAAATATCTAGCATGGACTCAAACTAGTTTCCTTCCATCCAAGAGGTTCTTGATGTAGTAGGCGTCCATCACTGTCTTGGCACTATATTCGAATGGACCTGACCACATTGCATCAAACTTGTTTCTTCTCCTGAAACCATGCATATCATAATAGGCAACTCTTTTTTTATTCAGTATCCTGATAAGGCCAGTCAGTTCTTATTTTCTGTTATTTTTTCTTGAATCCTTTTCTTCAAAGTTGTATCAAATGCTGCAATTGCATTTCATTAAGGATATTTGTCAATTGGTTCAAATACTTCTTAGCACTCATCCCTGATCTTGGTTCCACCTATACATAGAAAATCGGTGGCAATGCGGCCTTCGTTCCATATAGCAACTCAAACGGCGTTTTCCCATCTCTTTATGATGACTGGTATTGTAGGCAAATATCACCAAAATCAGGTATGTTCCCCACAAGGAAGTTCTTCTTGCGACCAACTTCCTCAGCATCGCAGCCAGCATCCTATTGACGCGTTCTACCAATCCGTTTGTCTCCAGCTGGTAGGGTACAGACATGACTCCTCAGATCCCCACTATTTCACTTAATTGCAGGATCACATGAGATGTGAAATTTGTCCCATTATCACTCATCAGGACCTGCAGGCATCCATTTCAGTATACTACTTGATCTAGGATGAACTTTGCAGTACTGGTAGCGTCTACTCTCACCAGGGCTTTTATATTGATCCCAGCTCATCAAATGATTGATTGCAACTATTATGTACTTGATTCCCCCTTGTTCTCATCACCAGTGGTCCCATCATATCTATGGAAACTGTATGCCAAGAAAATCCAGGGTGGACCAGTCTAGTCCAGTCGTATTCTTATGTGGCTTGTGCAACTGGCACTCCACTCAGCAAGCCAGATAGTCTGCAACATCATAGTTGATGGAACCCCAGTAGGAGAACTGGCAAATATGGTCAGTCATTTTTCTCAGGCCTCCATGCCTAACAACCTTATGACCAGCCTGAACAATAGCTGCTCGTTCTGACAGCTTTGAGAATATATCGCTTCCCATTGATTGTCTTGAAAACTTGTCCATCCATGGTCTCAGTGTTTTCCATCACTTTTGCAAAGCGCACCCTGGATTTCTTGAGGCTCATTCCCAATTTCACCATCGACCAATCTAGAATAGCTCATATACCTGCTGGTGTACCATCTGGACCATTTCTAACCCCAATAAGCCATCTGCATTCTGGTGAGAAGCTCCCACTTGGTGGACTATCTCATAAACATAATGCCTGTAGCTTTAGTGCCCATTGGGCCAGTTGTTCTTCTTGTTATCATAAATTGTGCAGCTAATGCAACGAGGAGTGGTCTGTCACCACTTTAAAGTGCATTCCATGGATGTAACCCAAAACTGTTTACAAGCATAAATGACCACAAGGCATTCATTATAATTACAGTATAATTCCTCATAGCTTCTGAGAGTGTCCAACTCACATACGCCACTGGATGTTCATCCCCAAGTTCATCTACTTGGCTCAATACGGCACCAATTGCTGTCAACAAAGCATCATTTTGTATTATAAATACATGAGTGAAATTTGGATTTTTAAAATCAGAGAATCTATCAAGTGTTGGTGTAACTCAATGTTAGATTTCTGGGCTTCTTCATTCCAAATGAATCTTTTCTTCAGATCCTTCAACAAATGGAAAAGGGGCTTGGTGATTCTTGCAAAATCCAATATGAATCTTTGATTTTATCCAACCATTCCAAGGAACACTTGAATATCTTGGACACTCTTTGGCAGAGCCATTCACTCTATGGCTTCAGTCTTCTGGGCTTGCAGCTGCAGTCCACTAGAGTTGATCACGAATCCCAGATATTTCAACTCTTTCTTGAAGAAGTGACACTTCCTCAGCTTAATCTTCAGGTTGGCCATAGATAGTCTCTTGAACACTACCTCCAAGTGGTGAAAAATGGTCAGTAAACGTTCTACTTAACACATTTATATCATTCAAGTACATCAGGATGCATGAACTTCAAGTCATTTAGTATTGCATCCATGGCCCTCTGGAACGTCACAGGCGCATTGCACAGACCCTGGGGCATCCTCATCAATTGATAAAGCCCCTTCGTGGTGATAATAACATATATTTCTTGTCTTCTCTTGGAAAATCGATTTGCAATATCTTAATATTAGATCCATCTCAGAAAAATACTTCGCTTCTCCCAATTAATCTAGCGCATTGTCAATTCTTGGTAGTGGGTACAAATCCTTCTTCATAATCTTGTTCAGCTTCCAATAATCAATCAACACCCAATTATATCCATCCTTCTTCTTCATGATAAGAATTGGACTCACCCAGGGACTTGATGACAGAACTAGAAGCACATGCTTCACTAGTTTGCTGATTTCTTCCTCCACTACCGCTTTGGCTGCCATTGACCATCGAATTGGTCTCATCCTGATCAGCAAATTTTCCCTCAGTATTGACCTTGTGGATCACATCTCTCATGCATCCCAAATTGTGGTCGTCCTGGGTGAATACTTCCCAATACTTGTCAAACAATTTGATCATTTCCTCTTGCTGTCCTTCCATCAGCTCAGCAAGTTGCTCTTGATTGACTAATAGATTGATACTCTTAGTTACCCCAGCTGGTAATCCTATTTCATCATAGGTCCAAAAATCATGGACCAATAAAATTGATATTTAATATTTCATATTTTTTATCTATCTTTTATTTTTCTTTTGCAATGGGACTTTTAGCCTAAAATTAGGTTCAGAGTCCTTCTTTTCCTCTTCATCCAAACTGGTTCCTATTTATACTCTGACCTACCAGTTAACATGGTTCAAAATCTTATTCCCTTAAGATTTAACCATCTATTTGGTTCAGTGACCCTCTTATAGGACTTGACCAAAATCTCATGACATAACCATTTAATGGTTCAGAGATCCTCTGGGAACATTGCAACTATTTTCTCTTAGGTCCAATACTTCTGGTTTTTTAGTATTGACTTTCTTCACTATACGACCAGCAGTGCTGTTTCTTCACATATAGGCAACACTTGCTGACTTTGGCAATACTTGTAAATGTTTTTATTTATTAGGCCTTTTAATACCGATTTGTCATTTGTCCAACAGTATTAATTCATCTCATATTTTGGCAACTAATGCTTGAGTCTTCATATCTCTCAAAATCATGAATTACTCATTAGTTAACAGTTCCATTTGATTGTTCTGATCGTTTATTTCCTAAAAACGATTTTTGGCATTTGTGGCCATCCAAAACGTTGGAAGTAAATCCACTGGTGGACCTGGAAAAGATCCTTTAATCAAAAAGATTGATCTATCCTCATTAGCTTCATCCAATTTCATCTTGAATTGATGATGAACTCGTTTCAGAAATTTTTGATCATTGATTGAATGTTATTGAGTCAAATGATTCTCTCCACTATCTTGGATCAATCATTTTCTGTTTTGACCTCATACTCTTCATTGATAATTTAATTCAATACTCTTAATTGATTGCTTCCCGCTTTAACATCAGCTAATGTCTCATCTAACACCTCACTCCTCAGGACTATTTCAAGTGGACCCAATTTTAACCCAAGTTGTCCCTGCTGTTCATTGGGATTATTTCAAGTGGACCCAATTTCAACCTAAGTTGGCCCTGCTGATCATATTCATCTTAGGTAGATGTTGGGTAGAACAACTTATCTTGAAGCACTAGACAGTTCCATATCTATGCTACAAGTCCTTTTCCCAAATCTTGAGTATCCTCAATTTTGCTTCACTAGGAGTTCCACTTCTGAGCTGGGTGAACACTATTGAATACAAGTCACTTCACGTTCTGTCTTAATTAATGTTATTTTCCCTTATAGCATATTGCCAGAATTGTAAACATCATCATATGACATCACGCCATAGTATCTTCTACTCAACTACACCCCTGTAGTGAGCACAAATTGCTAAATTTATAGGGCCCTTGATTTACTTGGCTGATAACCCCTAAATTAATTACCTGCACAGGCTTGTCATCTGCAATTCTCCGCGTTGTTTGATAGTGAAATATATTCATTTGATAATAGTATAGAGACTATTATCTGCAGTAGAATAAAGTACTAGAAATAGGCCCAACGCTTGGCCAGTTTTTCTCTTGAAATATTTAGGATGTCTTTAATAGGGATTCATTCCCTGGTACCACCTAACTCAATCCATGCTCAGATCCCTGCTTAAAGTTTCCCTCTGATGATAGACAATTTGCAGAATTTCCCAATTCAATTCAACTTATCTTCTCTGGATCCCCGCTCAGATCCTTACTCTTTATCCTAAAGAGTCTCCCAATTAGAGAACACAGCAATAAACTCTATGATAAAGAATAGAAATTGAAATGGATTCTGATAAAGTACATTAAGATATTACTCTAGTAATATTTTTTTGGTAATTTGTGTGTTTTATTAGTGAATTCTTTAGGGAAACTATAGTAAGAATTAGGTGCTCAACCCTCGGCTGGCACCTCCTCAATGAAACGGCAGCCATTGCCACTGAATTTTCCTTTGTCATCTCACCAGCGATTGTCTTCCCTATCTTGGTTAGGATTCCTTTGTCAGACATTATTGAAACCTAAAACGGAAAGAGTCAGAAAATGTGTCCCTAATGTTTTCCACTTGATCCCAGTGAACTAACCATATTTGGCAAGTGTCCTGCTTAGGTGATGGGACTTGTTACCAATCAGTGCAGGTGTGAACCAACTGATCGATTTGCTAGTTGCAGGCTGCATCACTTGCCTCACAACTTAATCCTAAAATATCCAATCAGTCAATAATGAAGCCTGACCAATCCCAATTGTTACACCTGATCGCTAATCATCAATCAACTATCAGATGCCCCTATTTCATTGGCAACTCTTCCCAAAGAGATCTTAAGCATCCATCCAAATTGATCCCAACGAATTTGACCCAGGCGATTAACCTAAAATCCTCAAAACATTGTTACCCTAAAATCAGGGTCAACTGATATCCAAATTACTTTGTCATAGGTAATTATCCCCTAGCGACCCCTGGTAATCTAGCTAGCTGAGAATATGGGCAAAAATCCCAACAACCCCCTACAGAATTGTTCCTCTGATTTTACCAAAATCAAATGTTATACCTCCAGAATTCCATTCTATGCCAATTTTAATAGTGTATCACGCCATCTGCATTTATTGCATGGTAGTTAACCCCATCTTTATTGAGAAGGTATCAGAGCAGCAGGAAGAGTTATTCCCTGATGCTACTTTCCTCAAAAGAAGCTTTGATCGCAATTGGATAATTTAGGATTTCACACTGCTGGCAGCTGATGAAGCTGCAAAGGTAAGAGTTAAAGTAAAATTTGTGGAGTGTCACACATCATACGTGTGGAATGCATTCTCTGGAATAAAGATTCTAGTATCTTTATTAGTTTTTACAACCTTCCCACTACCCTCCCTTGCGACTTTATTGAACAAAACCAGAAAGAGGGCTTAAAACGTATGGGGTTATCAAGCAGTTTGAGATACAAAGCTTCTAATTTAAATTTTAATTTTAATTTAAATTTATTGTGGGGAAGGCTGACCATGGGATGGACACTTCCGAATATGACTCAGACGAGACAAAACTTAGTACCAGGGGAGGCACCCCAGAGAAGCGATGCTATCTCTTTTTGCCAGCGGGAATGCCACTTATGGGAAGGGGGAGGGAACGTGTGTAGGGGACGTAGCCACTATTGAGCACGTGTGGAGGAAGGGGTCTGATTTGATGAAACAGACTGGGAACCAGGAGGAGACCAGCTGTCAGCGACGCGGTGGGAGACATCCAAATATCCACGCTTGAAATTGATCCACCAAATGAGACCGGAATCTGTGGACAGCTTCAGGGAGGGGGGATGGATCCAGCGATGGCATCCAAGACAATCGTGTGGATAGTCCACATGGCAATTGCAACCACCAGAGCACGGAGGGAGGGTGGGAGGGGGGAGGCCATTAATGAAGCAAACATATCTCTTGACAGACTGAAGGGATGTGTTTGATCCTGGCCTAGCAGACGTTGGACTTCGCGCCATATTACTTTAGAGGTGGGGCACTTCTCCAGGCGGTGAAACAGCGTTCCATACTGGCCACACACGACACAGGATGAGTGTAAAGCATTAGAGCGCTCAGCTGTACGATACACCCGCCTCAGGCAGTGCCACACATGGGAGCGGACTTGAGGCTGCAACAGAGGATGGTGTGCGTATTTCCAGATAGTCTTTTGGGTCTCAGTGGAATAAGGGATGTCCATCATGTCCAGGTAGTCCACCCTGGATAGGACTTGGGGTCGAATGGGGATCACGCCATCATGGATGGGTAGCCCCTGTACCTCTTGTGTGAACTGAGGAGAGGGGCGGCCTCTTCGGGTTGTATGTCCACTAATATGAATTCTCCACTCTGCGCTTCGCATGGAGAGTGGATTCGTTTGTAGTGGGTTTTGGTCCCGTGAGGACCTGTGGCTGATGTGTGTGATGCGAGGTATTTCATCAGGGAGTGGGGGTTTGATGGATTGTTGAGGCCCAAGGCTCAGGAGAAGTTGGAGCATGCCGCGCGGGACCAGTGTTGGGATGGGAGTGTAGGAGCAGTGACGGCCGCAATCCAGGTGCCCAGGATCTTGGCGGCATGGGCTTTGAAGTCAAGTAGGCCCATGCCACCATGATGATGAGGGCCAAACATGACCTCTAGCCATACTGGTGGAGGGCGGCCTGACCAAAGCCAACCTTAAAGCAAAGCATACAGGGATTTGAAGAAGCTTGGGGAGAAGGGGATAGCGTGGGCTCCGAACCAGACTTTGGATAGGAGCATAGAGTTGGCAAGAACAACCCTGCCAGTGAGGGTAGTAGGGTGGGCTCTGAGAGAGGCGATTCGCTTCGTCACGTTGTCCAGTATATGGCACTCCATTACTGCTGACGCATATCCACCTGCCTCCAACCACACGCCCAGATGGCGTACCAGTCCTATGGTAGGTCGTGGCACAAAGGGGAGCACCAGTGGAGCGGTGTGTTTTGAGTTAATAAGGCGTGGACGTGGGGGAGCAGATGGGCCGGGTGGGAACTACTTGCTGGGGCCCAGCAGTTCTAAAACTGACCAAGGATGATGATTTCGGTTTTGGAGGCATTCAGTGCCGCGTTGCTTACCCGGGAATATTCCTGGATGAGGGCTTCAAGCGCGCGTGCATCTTTGTTATTAGACACCCCCACCACGCAATCATCTGCAAATGCCATCATCTTGACTGGGGTTTGGCCTGGCACATGGACCCCAGTGAGTTGGGCATTCACATTTCGCAGTAGTGGGTCAAAGCTGAAGTTGTATAAGAGTGGGCTCAGGGGTCCCCTTGTCGCAGGCCCCTTTGAGGACGGACTACTTCTGTTAGGAAACCTGGGCCGCGCACTGCCATTGTTGCAGATTCCGTGAGCAGCATCACCTAGTTAATGAAGCGGGGAGGTAGGCGGAATTGTTGGAGGCAGGCCCTAAGGTATTCCCAGTTTACTCTATCATAGGCCTTTTGTTGGTCCAAGAATACAAGTGCTCCAGAGGCTGTGGACTGACACACATTAGCCACAGAGTGCACGTTATCCCAAATTGACCTTCTGGGGATGAAACTGAATTGTTCTGGGGAGATGGTGGCAGATGCTACAGTCCCTAAACGGTTAGCCATGATTTTTGTTAAAATTTTGGTGTCTGTGTTTGTTAGAGAAATGGGGCGCCAGTTGGCTAAGTCTAGCTTATCCCCTTTCTTGAAGAGTGTGACCGTAAAGGCCTCATGTCCTCCTGGTAGGAGGCGCGTTTCCAACAGGCTTTGGTTGAGTGAGGCTAGCAGCAATGGGGATATATATTTAAAATATTTTTTGTAGAACTCATATGGAATGCCATCTGGGCCTGAGCATAATTTGGTTTGGCGCACCGCGAATGGTAGTCCATAATTTGTTCGGAGTAATTAAATTCATTATTTCCGGGTATCAGAAAATGGTGCAGATATGAGCTCTGTCAAGAAATTCCGCCATTTTGGCCGGCTGAATTGGTTCAGCTCAGTATAACTTGGAGTAATATCTTTGCGTTTCGATTGCCACTTCAGCTGGTGTGTCCACAATAGAATTATCCAATCTTTGCACCTGTGTGCAGGCCACGCTCTGGCATGGTGCAAAATTTTTTTTGAAGAAGTATGCGGTGCACTTGTTGCCTTTAGTGATGCGTGTGGCCCTGTATTGGACACAAACCCGATGTTTGTGTTGCCTTTCAAGTGCGTTGAGGTGGGCGGCTGCCTCCGCCCACTTCTGGCCCCATGCAGGGCTATATCCTGAGGCTGGAATGTTGGACTCCAAGTGGGCCAATTCCACCAGCGCGCGCAATATAACTGATGATGTGGCTTGTGAGCATCTGGATGAGAGATGGCGATAGTAGCGGATGGTGTCTTCTTTGAAAGTTGCCCATGTGGAAATGGGGTCCGCACAAAATGGTGCAATAAACAATTTTGCCAAAGTTGCCTCTTCCACCCACATGGAAAATCCTGGCGACGCGAGCTCTGGGGGGTGGATTTTGCACCAATGTGGGGCCTTTGCAACTGTGACAGGTAAGTGGTATGTTATTGAGACCAGTTGGTGGTCGGAGAATTACATTTTCATTGTTTTGAAGTGGGAGATGTGGGGTTGGAATTTCGCCGGTGCTAGAATAAGGTTGATGCGGGTCATGGACCTTAATTGGCCGTTGTGGATGTGGGGACACATCATGTTTTCAAGCAGTGGGGCATGTCGTGGCAGTGCATCCATTAACCCAAGGGTGGCTTTTAGAACGCATAGTTCTACGTGACCCTGTGGGGCATGGGGTGAGGGCGGCCACCGGTCCGTTGGTGAGGTTAGCCAACAGTTCATGTCACCAATTAGGAAAGAATTGGGGGGTAGCGGTAGGGATTTGACTGACGAGAAAAATTCCTGACGCTCTTGTGCACCGTTTGGGGTGTAAATGTTGATGATTGTGTGTGCAACATCAGCCCATGAGAAGGTGACAATGAGCACTTGGCCATTTAGGAATGTTTCTGAAGATGTAAATTTGAAAAAATTGTTTTTCTGAATTAGCACCCCACAGTGCTTCGACCAAAAGGATAGGTATGGTAGGAGCATTGTTTTCCAAGATTCCTCGGAACCTCATGAACAGTGGGTTTCCTGGATGGCCAGGATATCCACGGGTAAATTGTTTTGTAAAAAACTCAGTTTCCTAGCCCAGGACGGGGAGGCCTTGATTCCAGTGATATTCATCATCCCTAGAGTGAAGGTTTCCCCCATCACACTTTAGGTGCGAGGGGTGGGCCCCTGGGCCCACCAGCCTCTTCCAGGTCCCCATGGGCTTTCACAGCAGCGCAGGTATTAGCAGCAATGCTATTGGGGTTTTTGTTAATTTTTGTGGAAAGAGTCGCGTTGGCTTTGGCCTTCACTTTTTGTTTTCCCAACATCAGACGAATTTTTTGTGGTGCGGATAAGTTCAGTGCACCGTCGAGTGGGGCAAAATTTTTTTTTTGGTTGGGATAGGTCCCAAGTCTATTTTGACTGGGGCTTGGGTGCAGCGATTGGGTGAGATCAAATCTCCCATCGGATCCTCAGATTAAGTGGCCCATTTGGCATGGGCCTCCCATTCTGATTGGGTGATGGATTCCTGAGTTGCTTCCGCCATGAAGGTCTCCATGTCCTCCTGGCATTGTGAGTGTGGGATGGTGGTGGTGACATTGGCCGCTTCCTTGGCCGCGGTCCTATGGGCCTGCTTGGCCTTCTTCCGCTCCTGCGGGGAGATGGGTTTTACCAATAGGTAGCAGCCTTGTGCTCCCCATGGGAAAGCCTCCTTGGTGCTTGCAGTTGGTTTGTAGTGCGCCTCTCCGCTGGCCATGGCTGCTGAGGGGTGCTCTTGGAATGTGACGCCCTCTTTGATGGGGCATGCATGCGCCTTATGGCTGAACACGTCACAGTGGGTGCAAATGGGGGGCGCGCTGTCCACGGTTACCCGGAATGGGTGGGTGGTGTGCCCTGCAATGTCAATAAAGGTGGAGTGCGGGATCTGGGTTAGGTCCTTCACGATCTCCTTGGTTGGGGTCAGAACTGAGATGGCTTTGCCATTGCACAGGTGTGGCATCAGCGTGAAATGTTGCATTTCGAAAGATTGTATTTCGCCATACATGGTGAGACCATCTTTCAGGTGTTGCTCCAAAATGTCACGTTTTACCATAGTAGGCAAAAAGTCAAACGTGAGGAAAATTTGGTTTGATTTTGTCCATCTGGTGCATTTAGTTTTGACGACCTGTTGCCCTTCAGGGAGGTCGACCACTATGTGCACCGCTGCAGCCTCATCTGCTGCTATTTTGCTTTTGAAACCTAGGTCCAGCCAACCGCGCGACATGGAGTGAGGTGCAACGTACACCGCAGTCAGGAAAATTTTGTGTACATCTTCACAAAATTTTTCCCATAGGGCCATTTTTTGGATGTCCAGATACACACGGACTCTGAATTCCACCCACAAAAGTGGCTGGGAATGTGGCGTGTTAATGTACTGGTTGCATCATGCTTGCCACACGAGTATCTCCGGGGAAATTGTGACCGCCAGTTTTTTTAGATTTTTTTCTATTCCGCTGGATTCTCCGGGGCGTTTTCAAACGTTAGAGGCCGCGGGCCTTCCGCCTGCTCCTCTTGCCTTGCTTGCCTAACTGCTCCCAGACATGGGCGCAGACTAATCCCCTCTATGAGATTATCAAACTAGATTTAGTCTTGAATTGAATGGGTTGCAAAAGTGTTTGCAATGAGAAAGAAAAGTTGAGATACAACTGCTTCTATCTAATGCCAAAGCTCATAAGTGGCAAAGCCATCTCTGTTAATGAACCCCACAAACAGATCTTGGATGACTTGTCTAAAATTTCCTGAGTTGCTTTTTTAAACTCCCTGATGCTACCACTCTGAATAATTTTCTGTTCTCACTGAAAAGGCAGCCCCCATTTTTCATTGAATGCAAAAACCTGGGCCACAAGGCACAGGATAGCCACTCCAGGGGAAGGAGCAGGTTGAGTCTGAGGAGTTAAATTTAATGGATGACCAACATTACAATTTTGCACTAACTGATGCTGATCACCCTTTCGTGTGGGGTGAGTAAAGTGAATATTTAGTTGTGGCACCTATGTTTGCTAAACAGCGGAAAGCACAAAAAAAGCGCTGAAAAGAGCTGCCAAGACGGCAGCACAAGAATAAATCCCCTCTGATACACTCTCATTTAATGATGACACTGGCAGCTTGTCCTCCTCTTAGCACCCTGAACCATCAGTGATTGCCCAGGCAGTGGATAGCCCTGAGCAATACTCAGTAGCATTTGATCTGGATACAACTTCCAGATTGCACAATATTTACGAAAAGGACATAATTGACAATGAGTATTATCATTGAAAACCTTCTGACTAATCAGATTGTTCAAAAAGTTAGACTGAACTTGACTCAAAACCTTTTTTTCAATCCAAAGACCTGAATCACTCTCACATTGAGAATAAAATTAAGGAAATCGTCATCCCACCCAAAGCCAAGATGGTCGCATGGGTGTGGCTGGATCCAATGACCAGCTCACCGCTCATAGAGCAGTCCAGGCACCCAAATCAAGATAGGCACGCTCAATATCGCATGATATAAATCTTCTGAATCCCAGGCTAAAAAAGCTGAAATCCTTACGCAATCCTCCTTCTAACATCTTAGTAAACCAAGAAACACACTGTTTGACAGGAGATAAATAGAAGTGGTCAAAAGTTCTTTTTCCTATAAACTCTAAATGGTCTAAGTACTGTGAGTTCATTATTTGCCCTACCAAAGGGTTTAAAATAGTTAAAGCTTACAAATTTTTAAAAAGACGTGAATTACAAATAACATTATTATGGGTTAATGAGGAGTTTACACTATTTAACATATATGCCCCAATAACTCAGCTGACCGCATTGACTTTCTCTTAAGAGTATCCCAATTAAATCTCCCAGATACCACCTATGTGCTGGGTGATTTTAACTGTTGGTCTAATGCTGCAACTGGCCGTTGGCCAAACATCTCTCAATACCCACCAGGCCATATTAAATTAGTAGTACTCAAGTCACACAGAGGATTATTTGATACCCTCCCAGTGGTTCTTCTGAGAAAGCATACATGACCACATGTACAACAGGGAAGATTGTTGTCTATGACCCGCAATGACTTCATTGTTCCCCATGAAACTTTAAGCCAATAATATCCAGATTTGACACTACAGTGATGCGATTTTTCGACCACCAATTAGTCGCAATCACCCTGGCCACACATGATCAACCAATAAATCAACCACATTGGAATAAAGAAAATAACGATAAAATTTCCAGCGAGGAGTTCTCACAGTGGATGAGGCAACAAGCATCTTTACCCCATATGGCGTGCCCATTTCGCAAAGATTCCTTGGTAACATGGGGTCTGATGAAACAACACATCAATGCTTAAACAAAGTGGATATCCACGCGGCGGTATCATGCATCTAAAGCTGTATCTAACTGACTCCAACGCTCACTTGCCCATCTGAAAAGAAACGCCCCACGCGGGGTTGCAGCCCAGCTTGGGCTCGTGAATGGTTTGCTACAACTATTTGTTTGAAAGGATTAGATATTGAAAACCAACACCGGTTTTGCATCTTGGCTGGTGCCTCTCAGATCACTAAAGGGGAGATATCAACAAGGTGATTTATGCACCTCTTTACTGCATGGAAATAAGATACTTCTTGCACCCAGGGTAAAACCAGAACAGGCTAATTTGTTTCCTCACTCAATGAACTATCTGAATTAATTCAATTTTACAACACCCTGTATCAAGACGATGACTGTAACTCAGAGGACATAAAAAAGTTTTTATACAAATCAAAAACAACCCTCCTCTTAACTTAATTATCCATGTTAGTGATGTTTCTAATGAAGAACTATGTGATGATTTATGCAGGGAACCTCACCACAAAAGCTATGTCCAAGATGTTATCCCTTATGAGTTCTATCAAATACACTTAATGATAATCGCGCTTTTACTAAAAGCCAATATTAATAAATGCCTTCAAGAGACTCGCTTACTTCCTGGTGGTTCAGAAGCCTTTGTGGTCATATTATTTAAAAGGGCGATCTTAATGATCCGTATAATTGGTGCACAAACTCACTCACCAATGCAGGTGCTAAAATAATTACCAAGATACTGTCTAATTGTCTAGATAAGATTACTCAAACAGCTATATAGCGCAATCATTATGGGTTTTTTCCCAGTAGTATATAGGACAATATTCATACTGTTTTCAATCCATGTCAGTCCTGGTCAGATGGTGCCCTCATGAATTGGATTGACAAAAGGCATATGATCGGGTGCATTGGAAATATCTTAAGGCATAACTTGAAGCTTTCCGACTTCCTCCTCGCTTTATTGACTGGGTGATACTTTCAACCAAGTCAACTACCTTGGCTATCCAGGTCTCAGAGTTTGTTACTGACCTCATCATTTTACAACTCTGTTTAAAACATGGTGATCCTATTAGCATTTGTTGTATATCTTTGAGCTGGACCCAGTCTTGCGCATCATAGATCAGACCCTAAAAGGCATTACCTCTCCAGGTCAAAACCCTCTCAAAGTATCAGTATTTGTAGATGATTGTGTGGTGGTGTTTCCAATCCATCAGACGCTCGTTCCCTTGAGCATATAATCAGTCAATATGAACAAGTAAGCAACTCTAGGATCAATCACCACAATACTGAGGTCATACTCCTTGGCAAGAACCATCTCCATTGACTTAATGCAAATTCTTGCCGCCCTTCAGCTAGAAGAACAATTTTCCCATTCCAGGAAACCCCTCCAATTAACCTATTCGCCACATAGGAGTATGGCTGGACTCTGGAGGATAGTCATCTAAAGTTATGCAATAGTAAACTCATAATGAGTATCTCAAGTTGTGCAGCTAGTCTCCATGGCCATATAACAGGGCTTGTGGGTAAAGTAAAAATAGAATATAACTGGATTCTCTCAAAATTTTATAGTGCACTGCTCATACTATACCATTTTCTACTGCCTTTTTCAACTCACTAAGGGTTATAGAACAATCATGGTTTTTGGATGGCTAATGGGCACCTATCAGGATTGAAAAGCTATTTTGGCCCATGTTCCTCAGGTGGCATGGGCCTCAAGGACTATCATCAACAAACCACCCATATTTTGAACAAATGGATTTGTTAAAGTAACGTGCCCTACCCCAAGTGGTCTCCATTACGCAGCAGCAGCACGATGCAACTTTGCATGAGCCCTAGAGCTGGTAAAACCTACTGCGCCCACTACTTTGATACATTATTTGGCCACTCATCCTATTGCAGTAGACCCATCACATTAAAGGTATATCCGTGTTATTAAGCACTCCAACTGAGCTTCCAGTGCATTAACCCACTTTCCACTATGCAGGGGGCTAACCCATCTTACCTTCAACATTTCAATAATTTTCCTGGGAGTACAGCATCCTTCTTCCAGAGGAATAAATTCACTCTAGCAAAAATTAACTCGTTTGATTCATTAGATATCCCTTATTTCACACAAAACATAAGAAGATGTGGGAGTATACTCATCACCCCTTACTCCACCCTAGAACTAGAGCTCACATATGGATATACCTTACTAGGTCATATGGACTGCAGATAGATCCAACACAATTGCCCACCGTTGCCCAGTTTGCGGTGGCCATAATACTCTCATACATAAAATTGAGGGGTATCTTAAATCCAGGGTAATCTAAAGGAAAGTTTTCATCTGTTCCAGCTTCCTGCACCTAGTATATAAATTCTACCCATGATCCTTTTGCTATGAGGGTGCTACCCCCAATTCCCTCTGTAAGGTTTTGAAATTTAATCGCTTAGTTAATATAATCCTGCTTTGATAGTCAGGAAGAGTTTTGGCCAATATATTCTTAATTCTGCTATGTGTCTTATGGTATTTCCTAACCGCTCTGAAGCTCATAAAGCTAAACAAAGAGACTTGACTCTTGCAGTATCTTCCAGGTATTTTTCCCCTTATTATTGGGAACTCTCCTGATGCGGGTAATCATGACAAGCTCCTTTTAACGCTTGTCTACACTTCTTGATATAAAGATATCAATAATAGAAGACACTTTAAGATGAAAATATGATTATATGGTAAGATGGTGATTTTATTCAAGGCCAGGAGCCAGTATTTTATATTTCTAGGGCATCTCCTGGCCATACTCATCTATCAGATAGGTTCATTAAAGCCATGCCAATCTGTTATGGATAATGGCAGTGGTTTAAAAAATCCCCAAGTTAATTCATCCCTTGTATAAACTTAATTGCAATTGTTTCAGACTGATTGAATGCACTACTACTCTTTTAATTAGGAAGACCTTTAAGTATAATTACATATCCTCAGCAGTGTATATTCACCTTTTAACAGGCCCAATTATATTTTATCATACAGCAGACAAGATATAAGATATGGTGGAAAAGAATATATGGAATTTTAATAATGATGCACCTCTAATTGGGATATCATCAGGCCTCTCAATAGTTCTAGGTACTCCCTATTCAGGCCATCCACATGCAAGTACTATCATATCAATTATAATATTAAAATATATAAAATTTAATATACATTAATCATATTTGTATTAAATTTGAAAAACTAATAAGTTTTCACTATAAACCCACTTGATTCATCCAAGTGGGTCCTATAATTGGCTATAATAATATTATATTATAGCTACTATTAGCTACAATAATCAGGTTGTTTTAGATATAATTAAGTTGATCTTGAGGTGAATATGATTTAACAGATTATAAAAATAAATTGGGAAGGATAAAAGGATCCATCAATGGGAGTAATCTATCAGCATTGATGGTTTTTCAAAAAGGGTTTATTTTTGAGTCAACTATCAAAATCTAATGCTCTAACTGCTCAGAGCCCTGATAGGAGCCACAGTATTTTAGTCCATCTATACTACCATTTTAGAAGCTATCACTAAGGCTTCTCCCACCAAGGCTGAAGTATTGGTATACCTCCATAGTTATCTAACTCACAGCTTCAACTATCTATTCTTTGGATATATATCTTGTAAATGGCACCACTGGATCCAGTCATAGAAAAACTTATGGTTCCCAGAAGTTGATGCTTATTCCTATATCTTTAAAATTAGGATAATACCTCAAGACCCTCCAGTCTTTCCCCCTTGTCCTATACCCCTTATCCCTGATGACAGGGATGGTGTTGGTTAGACTATTGTCCTGGGGACTCAGGGCTCCTCTAAGGTTTTTTTCTTTCTTTAACTATTTTTTTATATGGGTATTGTTGGTCTCATGGTCCTCCTACCCCAAATAAATGGTATATTATTATGGCTGAGCAGTTTGATATTTGGTTGAAGCGATAGTTTCAATGGGTTTGCCAAGCGGTTGGTGGTTTTGGGTTTATTAATAAGCTTGATGATTTTAGTAAGCAGTTAGTGATTGGTTGAATTTCATAAGTTAATTGGTTTTGATAAGTGGTTGGTGGTTTTCGATAAGTTTGGGTTTTTTAAGAAGCAGTCAATTAGTTGCTTTGGCACATTAAAAAGTTTTAGTTATTGGTAAGTGGTTGGTGGTTTTGGTTGTTTCGATTTCAATAAATTTAGTTTTACAAGCAGTTGGTGATTAGTTGATTTATTATATTCAATGGTTTAGCTAAGCGGTTTAGTGGTTTATCAATATGAATTATCTGATAAACTATAAACACCAAAGCGAAGCACGGTTATCTGGAAGCTATTACAATATATATTGCCTGTAATTTATATATTTGGTTTTGATCTTTTTTTAAAATATTACGAGTGTCTGTTGCTATCAAAGCCTCTAAAATGGTAACTTATCAATTAAATAAAGTAATTTGGTCCAGCCTGTGATATCATATTTTGGTTTTTATAAGATAAAAATCTGAGCATGACTTAGAAACAGAAGTTGATAGGCAAAAACAAACTTATAAACATGACTTAGCTATGACAGATCTTATGCAATTTGCGGCCCATAATATAATAACTATTCGTATTATATAAAAATGTATTTTTCTTAGATATGATAAACTTGAAATTAAACTCGTTTATTACTACTCCTGGATAAAGAAGCCTCTGTTTTAGCCATTGGCTATTCTTTATAAAATTTAAACAGAGTTTGTATCCAATCTGGGAGAATAGCTAAACTTACATTAATAAAGGATAACTATATTCGGTTACGGCCAATTTTAAGATAATAATTTTATAAAGGTATTGTTATCCATTAGTATTGTTTATGGATGGCGTTGTGATAGATCATAGTATGATATATGTTACTTTAGACTTGAGGAATTAGCAGTCATTTGGTAGCATATATAAATTTTAAAATTTAGATTATTACCTTATGATCTTTACTTTCTTGTTCGTATGCAGTTTGATGGCTAAATATCAGGACGAGTATCTTGTCAAGCCTACAGCAGCGCTTAATGGAGCTTACATGGAAGTTGATGTGAACCTACCCATGTACCTTTCAAAAGGGTTTAAGTGGGTAGGTGGCAACAATGCTAATTTTACAAAATACCACTTAAATGGTGGAAAAATTTTACTTAGCAAAATTTGCCTAGTGGACGGAATATGGAACTACAATCGCAAACGTTGCTTTAAAGCTACCAAACTAAGTTATTGCGTTAAACACCCGAATACCATTTTCAAATTCAACTGCAAAGGACGAAAAGGATGTAGCATCACCAACTATAATTACCTTAACGTGATCGATAAAGAAAATAAGAAAACTTTCACTTATGTTGAGTTAATTGGGCTAGTTTCTCGCATGATTAGTTCGAATGTCTCCTACTCCATAGCTGCCATGCCAACTAAAACCCTAACTACAACCTTATACAGATTCACTTCAGGTTCAATAGTATTTCAACCAATTTGTCTGTTAATAGAGGGAATTTACAATTGGGAAATCATACGCTTTCTTACAAGAGATCAAGGAAAATTCAAGACAAGCTATTGTGTACCATTAACTCTACCCGATGGCTTCCATAATGGAATTTATCATGTACTTCACAATAAGTAAAAACGACACCTATTTTTGTTTAGTTTAATATATAATCATCAAATTAGTAAGATTTATACCTACTGTTAGGCATTATGCTTAAAATCTTTAAGTATCATCCATGGTGAAAATATTAGTATAATTCCTTGCAAGGATACAATAAATAAAATAGGAGTTAAATTTTTCCAGAATCTTCAATAACAAAAACCATACTAATCAATTTATAGTACCCGTCTTAGGAGATGATAGCATTAGCTAGGCACTTATATATAATAGCTTGAAAGTTTTTACGACTAGTTCAAATTTCTGTAAACCTTACAATAACTATCTTCATGACAATTGAACATCAGTTTCAACCTTGATCCCACTAGCAATATCAATATATACCTCTAACTGTAGGTCATTCTGGTCCGTTTTAATTATCCTATTTTGTAACTACTTTTACTTTTCTGCCAAAAACTTACTTTGTACTATAAAAGGGTCAAGTCTTAATCTAACTAAAGAATTAAATCATATACAATTTTATTGTGATATTATATGCATTTTATTTCATCATCATCACTTCTGACTTTTCTACTAGAAAGTTTTAATCATTACTGTATTGTTCAAGGTTATAATGCTAAGTCACTTCTAGAGTAATTTGGTAAATATCTGCCCCCAAATCATAGCAATTACAAAAACAATTGTAAATTATAGTTAAATTCTATTTTAAGATCAAAACAGCTCACCCAAAAACAAGAGGATGTTTTAATATTGTTCATTACATGGGCACATAACATACCATATGTCCCTTTTTATTTAACAGGAAGAGTGAATTAGAATTAATTAACCCATTAGGTTTATAATACAAAGAGTGAAGTGAAAGAACTTAACCATATGATTGGTCTAATAGCAATTACACCTAATGAGGAAGAAATTGTACTTGTAACAATTCTTAAGTCCAGATGGATCACCCAGAACTCTAATGCAGATTACATGGCTTTTTTCAAGAAGCATTTTAAAATCTAGTGAAAATGAAAATTGACATCAGTCATATGATTTTGCCACCAACATCTTAATTTGTACAAATCTTCTGCTTACATGACCTTTAAAATCAGTTAGTACATTTGAAAATATCAAATGTTAATTGTTTATTCTGCAAAAATTACTTTCTGATGTTCTTGAGAAAACACAATGACAGATTAAAGCGTCATCTAGAAACTCAAACAATGTTTATTAGCGTATATAACATCTTATCAGAATTTTTCTACACAATTAAAAGTCTAAAAAAGGTTATTAAGGAAAAACAAAACTTTATCAGTTAACTCCATTACAGTGGAATATAATTTTAACAGAAGCGAAAAAGTAATCCAAAGAAAGTCTAAAATAAATATATGCAATATCAAAATCAGCCTTTGGATGCATTCAGAAACAAGTTTCTAAAGCAACAGAAACCTTACACATAAACATTAAAAGAATATAAACCAGTGATGTACTGAGTTTTAATAATGCTTTGATCTAATCTTCAAAGAGATTACAATAACGATTGAATCTGAAGAGCATGTAGCTCATGGTAGAAAGATGGGCTGATGCTATAAAAAGTCTGAGATCCTTGAGGATCAAACTGTACCTTAAGGAGATATGAATGGGATTGCCACCAATATATAAATGCATGATGAATAGTTCTTGTGACAAAGAATTGCAGGAACACTCAATTATTCTCATCGTTTACAATACCTTTAGCTAGAGTTCTAATTGAAAGGCAGCTCTTCTGGAAATATACTTGTTAACATTTTTCAAGCATTAAGACCAAGTTGATTGAGAAGATTGATGAATTAAAAGATGAGAGATTAATACCAATAATAAATTTATCAGCTTAAAAAATACAGATGACTTAAAGGGTCAGTTTATAGTTCTAAAATGTAAAAAACAAATATTTGGATATATGAGTAAGCAGCCCAAAGAAAAAGAACAAAACTTAGAGTTACAATTTCTTCACTCAAAGAGCTTCCATGGATGAAACCTGAAAAAGTAAACCTACCTAAACCTATGAAAGAACAAATATTCTCACTATTTCCATACTATTGATGACATGCCGTTGAAATTTGAGACGATCACGTAATCCAACCTTTTAACTGATTAATAAAATTGACAATTAAGTTATAATCGTACAGTATTGGCAACAGCGACTGACTGATGAGATCATTATTGGGCACCAATACCAATTATATTAAGTATGAATTTGATGAGGGAATAACACCTGACAGTAAAAATATTGTAGTAAATCATTTAATATCTTGGCAGAGGTTGATGAATGATGAGATTATTGTCAACAATCATCCCTGACGAAATTAAGCAATCATTTGATATGGGAGCAACACTTGATAGTCAAATTATTGGGAATCATTCAGAGCAGAATGAATGAGGAGTTGTCAGAAACTACCAAAGCGTTCAAACGCCAGAGTTAGAGAGTAGGATTGTCAACAGCCAAAACATTTGGTTTTGAGTCCCTAATACCAATTGTTTGGTCACCGAACAGCTGAGGAATATGCTGCCTAAGAAACTCAAGGCAATGATACCTGACGAGATTTGGTTCCTAACACTTGAGGGCCAAACCAGTATAGGAGCACAAATAATTCCCAGCAAACAGCTGAAAAGTTGTTTGTCAATTTTAACTACCAAACCCCCCAAATACTCTCTAATAAAAGTAGATAAAAATTTAATAATAACTTAGTTGTTTTACAGCAGTTGTTTAACATTACTCTTAAGAGAAGAGTGCAAGGATCAGATATCATTAAGTTGGTTTTATCAAAATCTCCGCTTGGCTCTGCAAGAAGGGAATAGAGAAAGTGTTATCTACCCGTACAAGAACATCTTCAAGGTGATGAAGCACCTGTCTAGCATTGGACAATAAACTCAACGTGGCTTTTGGTCAATCAACAAAAATAATTTTCATACTATTATTGACCCAGTTTATCAATTTCAATCAAACAATTAACGCAAGGATCCACAAATCTGTGCAGTTAAAATCTAGGGCCTGAAGCGAGCAACCATCCAGCACCCAGATTTTAACACTTGTTTATAAACCTGATGACTCATTTAGAGATACTCAGCCATTAATATCATTAATGACATAGACAAGGTCATTTTTAAACCCTATATAAAAAATAATTTATCTGATTAAGTGAGTATTACATCTTTTTTAAGCGTATGGGGCATTGTGGATGGAATTACTGACTAAAAAATGTCCAGAACATCCTTTCTAAACTTAATTGCATGGCACAAGAAGTTATGGTAGCATATATATATTGATTCACCACTTGATATAAGGCTGGACTTCTAATCTTGGATCTTAATCTAAACAGACTATGAGATAAAAGATAAATCTGTTATACAATTTAACTCAAAAATAGTTGTAAGCTCCTAATATACAGAAAATTTTAAAATCATGGTCAAACGATCATGAATTGCAATGTTATCATGTTATAAGATGCTTTTTCTTCAGTTATATCAGGAGTAATAAGCCGGCTTCATCTTTTGATGCATCTTGAATCTGTGAAAAGTCATTTGAGACCATCCTAGATATAAAAATTCTAATAAAATTAGCAAAATCTTCTTATGCTTGATGTGAACTGTCCAGACCTTCAGAAACCAAAAAGGGCTATCTGTGAGTAATTGTGATAAGTTGAGTGACCACTAACCCGTTTGTTTTTCAAGAAAACAGATCATTAGATTAGATACTTCTATTTTAAGAAAGCTAAAAGCGAGAAGGAACAGGAAAGAGGAATAGCATGTTATAGATCCTCTGCTGCAAATATTTCCTGGATTCCTGAAAAATATAAGGCAACCAATGAGAAATGTTATAATTTTTTTATTTTTTTACCATTCCGTTGCTATGTCAAAAGATTGTGAATCTTCCAATGATGAGTAAAAATTTTAAGAATCATATTTAGAATATTACATTTTAGGATCTGACAAAAATAAAAGACTCATCAGTTGAATGTAATGCTTTTAAGCATCAGAAGTGCCTATGAATACCTACTTAGAACAAGATTTTTAGCCACAAAAATTAGATGAAACTACAAGCAATATGGATCAGATTTTTGGTTTTAGATTATGGCTGATTTAATGTGTATTTTTTACAAAATCCAGCTGAATTATCCTATGAAAACATGATTGGCTAATTATTTTTTCTAGAAAGGGTATTTTAGTATTGCCTGGTTCATATAGAGGAGCTATCTATGTAATCAAAATTTGGACCTTAAAGGGAAACTCCTTGCTGTACTAGTTCCTGGTTATTCAGGAAACATATCTATTAACATAATGATGAGGAAAAGAAAGTTACACTAATTATTTTTATTATAAAGACCATGGAATATCCAGTTCACAAATAAATGACTTCAACTTATTCTCTTTACTTAGTTGATATTAAAATTTGTATTTTTTTCTCTTGTAGTGGCATTGCGTTACAACAATAATTACGTTCTCCCTGGATCATAATTTAAGCCAGAGTATATCAGATATGCTTGAAGTAAAAGTACCTTTTATTAATGGGATATGAAGTTTTCCATTAATCTAGATAGTATAGAGCAACCTCAAAAGGCTTCTTCATGTTTATATGGATGTTTAACTTTTTCTCTTTAACTAAATTGTATCTATATGGGAAAATCTAAGCTATTCCTGAGTCAGTGGATGCATTGGTCAAGTTTCTTTTATATAACCCTTAGGATTAAACAGATATTCTTAGAGGAGTTCAAGTTATGGGAACAAAGTATTATTTGAAGATATTACAAATTGTTTGAGCAACACTAATGATATAGATGAGATAGCCCAAAAAACAACCAATCCCGCTTGGAACAATAGATCATGAATATAAGCTAAAGAGCAACATCTGTTTAGGAAACAATGATTCACAGGAAATTAAGTTTATGGACACCAACAAGGTAGGGAAAAAAGACTTCTACTTATCAATGACATTTAAGGAACTTTTTACTTAATAGCTCAGTTGGATCTAGGGAACCCAGTATATAATCCTAACTATAATCACTAAACAATAAAGCTTAAAAGTAATGCTGCCTGATAAACTGACAACGGATATTTATTTATTGTCAAAGATCTAAAGTGTTTTATAAATTAAGTGTTAGACATTAATCATATGAAGAATTGGTCTATCACCATTCATATTGATACGTTACATCAATTAGAACAAAGTCCTTTAGCAAGCTAAACTAAAAAAAGATACTAGAGTTATAACAACTATAAAAAAGCAGGAATTATAGTTCCTTCACAAAATCTCTGGTCCTCTCTATTTCCTTAAAAAAAGATTATCTATGACTAAAAAATTGAGATGGACTATTAAGATCTAAACAGATTAACAAAAAATGGACCAATACCCTGCTAATATTAATGATGCTTTTGAGTTTATAAAGTTTTTGGTTAATTTCTTATAATTTTGCTATTATTAGGCATTATAGCATAAGTGGACTTCCTAATGGGTTATATTTTCAGTAGGATAAATGTGAAATATGACTACTTTATTATAGGCGAAGTATTGTTTAAAGAGTATTTTATTTACTCAAAGTTGGTGTTATGTATGATTTTTGCTGGGACATGCTTCTATTCCAAATATTGTGCCCTATGAGTGGAGAGATCTTTTCAAATTTTTAATGCAGCTTTTAACTTAGTTTGGGAAGTAGTCAAAAATCTTTGAGATAAATGAGTGAGTTTTGTAATATGAAAAATCCTTTGGTTCTTTGTAAATTAAGATTTGATCAATGGATTTACCAGTTGGCAGTGTAATTGAGTGAGGTTTGACTTATTAGTAATCACCTTGCATCCAAACTGATTCAATAATCATCTCTCCAAACATTGCCCCCTCAAGATATTTCCCTGGGAGGACATAACGTAGTGGTATTTCCAAAACTGAATTGATTATAATTCCTTTCTGACAAAAGCAATGGAGCATTCAGGCCTGTGACGTTAAATCACTTATTAGGATACAGACTATAGAATAAAGATTAAAAACTCATCCTCCAAGTCAATGGTGGTAAAAAAGGACTAAATTTTTTAAATGATGCTCAATAAAAAGGTTTTTTAACTTTGATTTTTTCAGTCTGACTTCTGCTGATAGTTCTAAACATCCTCACAAGAGCATTTTACCTTATAATCTCATCTCATGATATTCTTCATATCTAAATCACATATCAGGAGTAGGAGATTCCTGTATGGTCTGGACGCTGGATGCTAATATAGGATTACGACCATATGTAGCTTAAACTGGAATCCTGATGATTATATGATGTATTTAACAAATTAGCCTACAAGGGTTCTTGAATAGTTTTTTGCTCCAAGATGGTCCATATGTGCATTTTACAAAGTATAGAGTTAGGTGTATCATTTGCTCACTCTACTCATCTATTGGGAGAGGATGGTAGAGAAAAAAACTAAATGAATTCTTATCAAAGAATACAGTTTGGCCACCAAATGAGATACAAAAATTTTAACAATATTCAATAGAAAGGCTTTTGTAATACCATGCTGGTTGAAGCCTTGCTTGAGTAGGAAGGAGGCAATAGTTTTGGCTGTAGTGATACTACCATTATGGCTTCCTCCAATTTCATAAAGTAAGCTATTGAAAGGATGATATATCATAACAATACATCAAGGTTGCTATGGAACAGATTACCTCAATACTGACATTAGCAAATGGCTAATTTGGACCCACTGATTTTTATGTTGATAAATCAGATTATATTAGTCATAATTTGCACAAATGAGAAGGGATTAATATTATCATAATGGATTTAATTGTGCCTTCACAATAATACTTATCATTGAGCCACTGGTAGGTCTTCTGTAATTTGCATGATTTATGTTAATAGGCACTTTCATTTTGTGGGAGGTCCTGACAAAGGGGCGTAGTAGGGTAACTAGGATATTATAATACATTTGTAAAGTAATCCTTCCTTGATATGAGTCTAATCATTCATCCAGCTCAGTTGCTCTTGAACCTCAGGGCTTATTGATACCATGTCTCAGACTTTTTAATTAGCTCTTAACTACGTTCATCTTAAAAATCATACATAATTTAGTATAGATAAATGGGATAGCCTATATATTTACCTGATGTATAGTTTTCAACCAATGTATAATAGAGAATTTTAGTTTCTCTAGCTTGAGAGACTATCAGGAAAGCCCATCATGATACTTATCTGTTGCAACCATATTAACAAGACATGATTAATTACAATTATGAAATTCTTCCCAAGTAGGAAAAGCAGAAGTGTTCAGTGGTTATAAGCATGATGGAGATTTGCATTCTTTAACTCTGTAATTCCTCTATTCCTTGATCAAGTTTTTGCTAAAGTAAGTTATTGGAAGATTGAATTGGTTGAAATCGATTTGTTCATGAATAGCCCCAATTGCAACATACATAGCATTTGTAAATAATATGAAGAGCTTACCAAACTCAGGATGTAAAATTTTGAGAAATATAAAGGCATTTTTCAAGGAGTCAAATCCCTGTTGCTGTGATTGTCCTAATGAAATGGGATTCTTATGGAGTAAATAAACCATTTAGCTACAAAATTTGGCTTAGTGGATTGAAAGTCAATATTAAAAGTCTATTTCGTGAAATAATATACTACTTAAACCTATTTGCTGAATCTTCTTCTTTGGAAACAACCTTATCAGCAATGGTGAGCTCCTTCACAAGTAACCCTATGGCCCAATAACTCCATCTATACTAGAAAAATTTCGCAAGGATAGCTTCAACTTCAAGAAGTCTTCTTGAATTTGATAAAAGACTTCTTTGGGTTCTATATGCTCAATCAAGTAAATAAAACACTGCGATGTCATCAAAAATAGACTACTATTCAAGAAATTTTGAGGTCACCTAGCATGCCAGTACATTGATTTCTGAATGGTTGCAGGGACATTGCATAACCCCTGGGCATATAGTTAACTCAAATATGCCTTTGAGAAGATATACTTACTTTTTCTTTATCCTAAGAGTTAGGATAGATTTTATTTAGCCGCTGACAAGGTAATGGTGGAGAAATTTAGTATCCTTCTAGGAGGCGGTAGCTTGTCATTTATAGATGTAGGTAGATGTCTTTCCTAGTTTTCAAGTTTAGATATCAATAATTTGTCACCATTCAAATGCCTCCTTCCTTCATTCAAACTGATAGTATCAGTGAGGCCCAAAGAATCTGAAATGAATCAAAAGCCCATCTTACACTAGCTGCTTTAAATCACAGTTAATTAGCCTTTTTTCCCTAAATTTATGGTTAAACTGGTAGGGATAGGTTGTATACCAAGTTGTAATACATTGAACCCCTTTCATTATTTCAAGATAATCAGGACGTTTAAAGTATGTTGGTGTATTCATCAATCAAGAGATACTTGAAATGTTGTTGTTCATTGGCGAAGGTATTTCAGAACATCAACTTTTTTTACTTTTTGATGGGAGGTTAACCTAGTCCCAGTTCAGTTAAGGTTCTTTACCAGAGATGGATCCATATTGATCAATACGTATGATCCAAAAGTAGACTATAAGATGGTTTCATGTCATACCAGGGGCTGATAAATAAAATTTACTAACAGAATGGTGATAGCTTTTAGTACGCCAGGTCTAATATTTTTGTACAAGTCAATAGCTCTTGTTTTTTAAGTTAGTTTCCCATAGACTTCCAGTTGTCAAGTTAGGGGTATAGTAACTTAGAATGCAGATTCCACTAAGATTTGAGATTTAGGTGGAATGAAAATTTTGTTGACAGGATAAATCAGTAAATCTTTTTTGGTATTAAACATATATTGGGCAACTTAGTTTTAGAACTTTTAACTGAGAAATATAATTTTTTTTAATAAACTTTGGGTGCTTCAGTAATTAGCTTCGAGGTTTTCACTTATCTTTTTTATTTTGGCAGGTTCAGAATAATAAGAGTGTAAGCAAAACTTATGGCAAAAGTAAGGATGCTTGTGACTAATCTTGGTATTAAGTTACCAGGTAATTGTGCTCCTATGGGGAGGTCACAGGTATCATTATCTTTACAATAGCTGGAGCAGACACAGCCAAGGTTACAAATTAGATGGGATACGACAAGTAAGCCCTGTTTGAACTTGCGCAGTGGGGTTCAGCGGTTCCATATTATAAGTTAGGGTTGCAATTAAAAGCAATAATAATTTTCCATATAAGGCTAGAGGAAAACATAGACCTGGAGCCAATATCAACAATAGCGAATACTTTTTTATGTACTACTACTTTCACATGAGTGACATCAGAGCTAAAATGGGAAATTGATTAAATAACACTTGGTATAATAGGCTCTTAAGGATGATAGGGACTTTTTGGAAAAAGAAGAATAAGAGAAACTTAAGACTTTTTCTTTAGCTAATGAATCATAGATATCAATCCCATCAGGAGAAGATACTATGAAGCGCTTATGTTTATAAAGTAATTTCTAGAGATTTTGAGACACATAAGCTTCAGCATAGGGGAGCCTCTAGCCCTAGGGTGTTGATTCTTTTATGATTTATCATATTACTTCTTCCAACACTGAATATAATAGTTATCAAAGAACTTACAATAGGTAGAAGGGCCACATATGGTTCTAGGCTTCAAGTTGTAACCAAATGCATAGATTTGGGGTGAGAAATTTTTAAGTTATGAGGTTTGTAAAGTATCTTATTTAATAAAATACATTTATGCTTCCTTGATGTTGACTATTATTTCTAATTGGATGTCTACACTTTAGAATTGCAGCAAGAGATGTCAGTCAACCGATAAAGAAAATAACACAACAGCTATTGAATTCTCCAGTGTACTCTGATCATAAAAATTATCATGTAGGCTTCATATCAAAATGTCATCATACCTATTTACCTTCCTATTTTCTGTCTTATGTAAACAAAATCCAGTTTTCAATTGGACAGGTTCAAATTGGTTTTTAGTTCCTTAATAAGAGCCACCATAACTTTAGTCCCACATGGTAAAATTCTTAAACTAAGTGATCATTATCATTGGGGGATGTTATTGAGGCGGGTTTGAACATATTGAGCCACTTTATATTAGTGAACAGTTATTTAGATATTTTTTACACAAATAGAAAAGTTTGGATTTCTCAAAACCAGAAAGCTATTGCTTTTTAAGTAGGGTTTACAAACTATGTAGTAGCAAGAATTACACAGTTAGAGTAGGAGGTCACTTAGCATCAAATGAACGAGTCTCATTATACCATCTTGCGTTTTTTTGATCAAGTTTTTGAAGAAATGAAACTCTTTTATAGTCTTTTGTCATATTTATCAAAGTGGATGATGGATGCCTTAGTGATTATATCTGATAGGGATGTAGAATATTGGTAATCTGGTTATCAATATCCTGCAGATTTTCTTCTGCTGATTTTCATTTTAGAGTTTGGAAGAGTTTTAGTTAATATTTTCATCCAATGTTGTTTGACAGGATTACTGGCTGGCAGTCATGCTTGAACAAAATTGATGAATATTGGCAATTCTGTTGTAAAGTAATTTTAAGCCAAGCCAAAAATGAGATAGGTCCTTCCAATAAGAATTCAGCTTCTTAGGCTACCTATCAATTGTTGTTCCAAATCTTGAATTGGGGACTCATGTTATTTGTTACTAGAAATTAACCTTTTTGAAGTACAAGAAGGCATTTAGATCTTTTTGACTCTGCTTTTATAAATTGAAAATAATTGCTTTCTCATTTAGATTTTAATTCTAATCAACCAACTCCTCAATCTAGTAACTATAAGCTCACTTAAGTTCATAAGATCTAGACAATAATATTTCACAAAATATAGTTTTTCATGATATATGAATGCTGAAGTATTTAAAATTTACCTGCATGACTTAGTTGTATAAGTATCCAACAACTCATTTTGAGCACATAAATTTTTTTACAAATAATTATTACTTTCCAGCTATCTATAATGGCGTTTTAATTATACCAAATGAAATTAGAAAGCAGTCTCAAATATTTCAATATGTTAGGAATGAAGCTATGGATAGTACCTAACTGACTTTTAATCTCTGTTTCAATTAGTCTGAACAGCCATATGAACCATTAATGTATTTTATACCAACTTTATATAACTATTAAGTATATAGAGTTTTTATCATGCTAACCTTGGTGCAAAATCAAGTCTACAAAACTTAGTTTACGTTAACATTAGCTTGTCACATTACCTTTGTAAATTTTGCTCTTAGGTTAAAGGGCAACATCACCACTTATTAAAGTATTAAAATCACTTAAAGATCATTAATATTTTGGAGGACCTATACTCCTAAAGTGCATGAGAAAAGAAAACCAATCAAACAATTAAAGGATTAAAAACTACTTCAATTGTACTAACCACACAGCCTTTGTTCCATTTCAGGTCCAATTGCGCACATATTATACAGAGAACTATACAATACACAATATTCCTTCAATTATTGGAATAGTAAATTCCTACTCCAAGGAGAGCTTCTGACAAATTAAGATTAGTTTGGATAAATGGTGATACTTTATTTTTATAAATTAGAAGCTTATATAAGGGACTCCTTAACCACAAAATGGTAATGCTACAGGCTAGAATTACAATTTTCAGGGGTGTATAATAAGAACAATGAGTATAATGAGTAAAGTAGCTAAATAACCTAATTATAGTAGAGATGTTTAATTCGAAGTTATGTGCCGCTGCGTGACAATTCTTTAATGAATTGGAGGCCTGAAATGTAAGAATAATCATATTTGTATTTTATTATATGATCCAATCATGTTTGTTTTATTATAACTATTGACAATAGATAGTTGATTGTTTAAAAGTCAACTAAACGACTTTTTCAAAACTTCCCCTGTATTGACTTAACTTATTTTTTGAAAAGGTTTGCAAGAAATCTGAGGGCTATAGTAGGGTATGAGAAATTTGCGTGAGCCCTGTTAACAATTTTAACATTAAAAAAACTCTAAATGGTATGGACATCTAAGGATGAGCGCTCCAAGATTGCATATGGCCTTTTCCAGAGCTTTGAAATCTTTTTTATTGTCTAAACCCACAGGAGTAACATAAAGATACATTATTGCCCACTTAAACTTATTTGGAGATTCCAAATAGACATTATTTTTGCATCTTGTTAATTCTCTGGGCAAAACGGATTCATAAGCCTCTGTTGGGATTGTCAGGCAATTAGAGTTACAACTATTAAATAAAAATGCTATGATGCCAAATAAATTAATTATTACTATGAATTCCACCTCTAATTCTACAAGAATCTTCTTAACTGGAGTAATAATTGTACTCTTCATTTTCAGCCAATGAGCTCCCAGCAAGATGAGGTGATTTTTTTAACCCCCGGTGGAATAGACAAACTGACTTGGGAGTCCGCCATGCACCAGCTTATATTTAGTACTACTTCCTAAGGGAAAGCAACCCCTTTTATAGACCCAAAGGGGTTCAGAGGAATTAAAATAAGTTGCCAGCCAATCTTCCCCTAAAAACTCAGGAATTTAGATGAACTGAAAAGCCTCAGGATGGCTGATTGGAGAGATTATATCAAGATGCTACCTATGACAATGTCATCGCTGCTGTCAATTTAAGATCATAAATCAAGCCCTACCAAGGTAACAGCTTTTTGAGAGCACTGATAGGTTAAATCGTCATCTAGCCAAATTTAGATACCCCTATTATAACCTGATTTCCTCTGATCTCACTAATAGCCTCAGAGCAGCATAAATAATGGGAGACGTTATTTAATAAGGGTTCTCTTTCTGATCCCTAGTTTTTTATATTTAAAATTATTAACAATACAAATCTACTTGTGGTTTACACTTCCCCTATTAAATTATATACATCTGTTTAGAGATTTAATACTCCTGTAGCTGCTTCATTGTTAAATCCTTTACCAAGCACCAGCGAGCACCCAAAGTGCCAGGATTCCAACAAGTGGTGCTCACTACAGGGGCATCTGTACACCAAAATCTTCTAATAAAAATGGAGGACGTTCAGATTAATAACCCTCCTACCCTCCCCACTGAAAACTATAAAGTTTTGTTGCTTTAGAACAACAACTAATTAATAATTTGTCACGTCTTATAAAAATTTTGAAAGGCGTCCCTCTCCGTTCCTAATGATGTGCTCCTGTTGTCCTTTTTTAAACCCACATTTAAAAACAAGTTTACCCCAAGTGAGGGTAGCATTGCTTCGTTTGTATATGTCTATGAATCTGTCATGGAAGGCAAGACTGACCATCAGAAGATTGAGCACATCCTCCTTTGCTTGAGTCACATGGCCCAAGAGGTAATGGTCCCTAATATGGACATCCTTAATACCTGGGCAGAGGTTAAGGAAGCGCTTAATAATGATTTTGGCTTAAAGCAGAGTTTGCACATGGAAAAAAAGGCTTTTATGCGCCTTAGCATGTATGAAGGAGAATGTATTACTGCTTTTGCTGATCAGTTTTACATAGCCACTCAGACGTTGTTAGATTCTAAAATGATAACTCTTGAAGACAACGTTTCTGCCATTTTATTGGCTTGGATTCGCACTCTTCCTTAGCAAGGCATATTATCTTTGTGAAATGAAACTTCTAGAATGTTTATGACAATAAGTAGGCTTTAAAGATGCTTCACATTTTCATAAAGTTGAGACTGCTCAAGGAGTGAGTTGAAGCCCTAAGTTTTAACAAATGAGGATTCTCAACCATAGGCCAGTGGAATGAGGCACTAAGAACTCACAACCCCTTTGCCTGTTTGCCCTTGAAACCTGGTTCTTAAAGCGACTCAAAAAGATATATATATCCAAAGAGTCTAAGATCCCAAAGCCAGCTAACAAAATGCTCAACACCAATCTCATTGAAGCTGCAATGACTTCTCCCCTAAATAAAAGGGTGTTGCACGCCCTATGGGCTTTCACTGTAACAAGGAGGGGTACGTTGTTAAAGCATGTTTTAGGAAGATAGCCAACCAGCTTGTTGTGCCTAGATTTAAATTCCATCCTATTGCTCGTCTTACTTTTATAGACAACCCAGCGGATGATGAATCTGAAGGGGGTTATGAGGATGTGGGACCCTATGTCCTCGGAGCCTCAATTAAATTTAGAATACATGAACTGGCTAAACCTTGAAGAAGTCAAAAATTCTGTGATACCCAATTACACTATCTTAGCTAAGTTATGTGGTCCCCAGAGGTTATTAATACTGCTAATGATGCTGATCAGTTCATTGTCTTGTTTATCCGCCCTATTCATTATTTTCATACTCTAAAACCCACTAAAGATAGATATCCTGAAACAACTAAAAACCTTATCTCCACTTTTTATCTTATAAAGTTCTAGCTCTCCTCTCTAACTTTAGTGGAGCTGTAAATCAGGTGGAGGCGGTCATCAACATGACATGTGTCTTAGCCACCCTAGCACCGGTTCCCAAACAATGTAATATCATCAAAACTTAATAAGAAGATTAGGTTGGCGCCTGACCTGGACTACTCTCAAGAGTATGCAATTGCGGCATTCAACAGCACATGCGCTATTGAGGCATACTTCTTTAATCCCTCAGATTTTGGAAAGATTATCCTGTCAGCACCTGCTGTGTACTTGAAGAACAATCATTATGATATGCTTATTGGCACTCATTTCATGCTTGATCACTGCAGAATTTTCAACATGAAACAGGGTTATCTTTCCCTGATCAACTATGGAGTTCCTCTGGTTCTAACCAATTGTGAACCCAAAAAAGACTAGTTTTACTCACTTGAGTACTCTTTTTCTTCATTATCGCTGCACTACACAACAACAGGCACAATAAAAAAAGTTGCCTAATTCAGTGGACGCCTCAAAATGTATTAATTTTTATGCCTCAGAGGAGATATCAATTAAATCTGAGGAACAGCGGGTGACTGACACAAAAATTACTATATAAATCCCCCAACTTGCTTATTCCACATAAAAAGCATTAAAGGAATTAGTCCTCTAGAGCCCTGAAACTGACTGTAGTACAAGATCCTTCCTACCAGCGACCTATTTAATATTCTGATGGGAAATCTTAACAAGAGGGACTGTATCATGAAAAAACATCAGGAGATTAGAAAATGTCTACCAAATACCATTGATGATATTGAGAGAGTTCACCGCATCAGGTCTATGCTAGAGATGGGTCTAACCACTGAAAACTGTTATGTACTCTGCATGACATTTAAATTTCAGACCAAATAAAATTTATACGAGCTTGAAGATGTCCATTTTTTATTAGATACCTACAGCTGTATCTCTTATAAAATCAATAATGATATGGGCACTAGAAAAATTGAAGCCACACAATTGATGTTAGTGATTCCATTCTCATTTAGTATATTTTATAATAAGTCAATGTTCAAAGAGCAACAAATGAGGATGGAGCTTAAGCAGGTACTAGACGCTATGTTACTGGTACCTTACCAAAGCCCTTGGGCGTTTCCTTCTTTGCTTATAAAAAAGAACAATGGAGGTCATTGAGTATTTATTAATTACTGAAAATTATACAACCTCGCTAAAAAAGTTATCTATCCCATCACACACATCTATGATGATCTGGAACAATTCTCTATCTCTAAATTCTTCTCCGCTGTGGGTTTGGCTAGCGGATACTGGAAAATGGAGATTTCACCTCAAGATTAGTACAAGTGTGCTCTCATTTGCAGTGAAGGCTTATTTCAGCCCATCCAGTTACCTCAGGGATTGTGCAATGCGCCCGCCTCATTCAAAGAGCAAAGGATCATATCCTACATGATTTTAAGCTGAGTTGCGTGTTAGTCTATCTTGATGAGATCACAGTTTTTTTCCAATTCTTTTAATAATCATCTTCCTCATCTAAAGGAAGTCTTTCAACGTCTACGTGAGTCAAACATTAAATTAAAACTCTCAAAATACATTTCTTCCAAAAGAAAAATATTATATTTGCCATGATATCTTACAGAAAAGGATTCAACATTTATAAGATAAAGTGGAAGCTATGTCAAAAATGCCTCCTACTCAAAAACTTTGAGATATCCAAGTATTTCTGAGTATGATGGAATATTACCATCAATTCTTCCCCAAGTTCGCCAAAATCAGTAATCCTCCACTCAACTATTGGCAAAAAACACTCCTTTTTCTTTGAGGCGCAAACAAAATTCTGCATTTGAGACATTAAAGAAGATGCTCCAAAAACGCCCTATCCTACGCCACCCAAAATATGGCAAACTTTTTATTTTGTTTACTGTTGCCTCAGGTTATGTCATTATAGCCATTATGAACCAATTGGATGAAAAGGGCGTGGATTACACAGTGTCATATTTCAGCAAGACACTTTAAAAAGCTGAACATAAATATAGTGTCACAGAGAAGGAGTGCCTTGCCATTCTATTTGCTGTAAAATACTACCGCACTTTTTGTATGGAACCACAAACACTGTGGTTACTGACCACGCCTCTTTGAAATGGCTACAAACTATGAAGGATCCTACAGGACTGTTGGAAATTGGGCATTAATACTCTACCATACGATATGAGGATTATATTGGGCTGGAACTCGCCAAAAATTGTCAATGGGTTGACTTGGTTACCTGCTCTTCATTTAGATAAAAGCTAAGATTAGAGGTTGCATAACCTCCTTATGGTCCCTGATGCCTTGGAAGATGAAGACGGTCCCTCTAATAAAATTTTAGAGAGACTCTAATAAAACTAAGGTGGTTAGCGGGAAGTTATACAAAAAAGCTAGGGAAAAATTGACTGCCCTATCTTCAACCCTCAGAACGAATACCTGCCATTATGGAGGCCCACTCTTCCCTTGAACATGGCGGAGTTAGAAAAACTTATGAGTGGATTAAAGATTTATATTACTTTGAGGGAGTCCTGCAATCTATAATTGAGCCCTGGATGCCTTCTTAGCATGCAAAAAAATATACTTTCTCAAGACCAAATATCATTATCACCCTCCTACTCTTCAGAAACCCTTTCTCATAACAAGTTTAGATATGGTAGGTCCTCTACCCCAGACTACCAGTTGGAATTGCTACATACAAGTTGGTATTGACTCTATGAAATGGATTGAAGCAGTGGCTCTCCCAGCCCAAAAGCTAAAACACGGCCACCTTCCTTCATAATTATATTTTCACTCACCATGGTTGCCCCTAAGTTCTACTCTGCAACAAAAAAAATCATTTCACCCTTGATTGGTAAAGATCCTGGCTACTTAATGGGAGCACAGTAACTCTTATCTTCAACTTACAAACCTTATACCAATGGGACTGTAGAACGGGAGAATGGAACTTATATCCATATTGTGGAAAATGGCCACCTCCGACCCTCTGTACTTGGATCAGTTTTTTCCCAGTGCACTAATGGCCTATTAGATTTGCTATCACTGGATCCTCAAGATGTCTCCATTTCGAGTTCTATATGGGCGAGAACCTGGGGTAAATTCTCTCCTAGCTAAAGATGTCTTTTATGCTAGTACAGATGATCATAACAAATCCTGGAAAAGGTTGGCCCCATTGTCCAACTACAATATTATACTATGGCTAAACTAGGGAAACTGTTACCAAAGAGGGCCAAGCAGATAATGAGCTCATACCACCTCTACCCACTTTTCAAATCTCTGACTTGATTTCTTATTAACATAATTGTATCACCCCTACAAGTGAGAAACCTAGCTCCATCTAGGAAGGACCTTTTGTTGTTACCTATAAGAGGGTGATGAATATTCCATTAAGTCTCTTGCTTCTGGAGTTACTATAAACTAAGTATATGGATATTTTCTACGCCTCAATTTGCCCCCAAAAAATTTTGAAGTGGTAATGTCAGACAATAAAATGTATGACTAGTCAGTAATAATGCTATGGTGCTTAATAGTTTAAATATTACTACAAATTCCACATCTATGCTCAGCGGAACATCTCTAGAGGAGTAGTGATTTTATTCATCATATGTAAATGAATAGTTTCCATCAAGATTTGAGATTCCTTTGAACCCCTGGTGGAATATGCGAGCTGACATGGAAGTCCACCCATGCGCCAGCTTAAAATTGGTACAACTTCCTTAGGGAAAAGAATACTCTTATATAGACCTAAAGTGGCTCAAGGGAATTACTATATTTTTCCAGATAATCATCATCTAAGAAATATGATAATTAAATGAACTGAATATATCGTCAAAATGGCTGATTAAATTATCATATTAAGATGCTACCAATACCATTTCATCCCAGATGTCAATTAAAATCTGAAATCAAGCCTTATCGAGGTGAAAAGATTTTTGAGAGCACTTCTAGGTTAAATGCTCATTTATCAATATCAAGAGACCATATGCCTGATCATATTTCCCTCAAATCTCACTATTAACCGCAGAGCAGCGTAAATACTGGGAGGCTATAATTTAATATGGCTTCTTTTTCTGTTCCCCAATATTTATATTAATACAAATATTTAAAAACCAAATCAAAAAGTAGTTCACACTTTCCCTATCAAATTATAAATATCTGTCAAAAGTTATAATACTCCTGCGACTGCTCCATTGTTGAAATACTGAACTCAAGCACTAGCTGGCACTAAAGTGCCAGGATCTTAAAAAATCTTAAATATTGCTTTAAGAGGTTGGTTTTAGTATTCCTTGGGCAAGATCCCATAAAATTATCAACAATATAGTAATCATGAGGATAGCGGGCTGTGAGCCATACAGTAGGTGGAAAGTAAAGAATCTGGCAGTACAAGGTTATCTAATGTTATACGGAATAAAGTATGGCTAACATAAAGTACATTATTAAGAAGAAGAGGAAAAACTTTTTGATAATTTGTTACAATACCTCATCAACCCTCTCACCAGTTACAATGATCTCTGATGACATGAAGTGTAAGACTCTTCTAATCCCCATTATCCTGTTTAACGCTAAAATAATTTTTGAAGTAAATGGTATCATTATCTATCAAGATAACCCTTGACAACTATGTCTGTGTTGATGTGTCCATTAAAAACTTGGCAGTGGTGACTATATTAACATCGTGTAGTAGCTTAGCTTTAGCTCACTTTGCTAAGTAGTCAATGACAACAATAATTTATCAGTGATTGAAGTTTTTTGACAAGTAAAGACCCTTGATATCAATTAAGATAGTGTGTCATACCCAGATTGGCATTAACCAGTTTGTAAGAGGTGGAATCATTGCAAGATTGCTGCAATTGGCACTCCTGGCATTTCAATAAAATGTCTTGAATGTCAAACCTCATAGACTCCCAATAAAAGCTCTTGCGAATTTGTTTCAGTGCTTCAACTAGTACTCTGTGCTCAACAATTCAATGAGTTTACATATAATTAGCTTTCGTTCAGAGGGAACATAGTTTAGTTTAATTCTGCCATCACTGCCAATTTTGTTAAGTACATCGCTTTGGACTTTATAGTTCTACATTAAAAAAACAAAAAAATTATTTGAGGTGGGTTGACCTTGGGACAAATATACCACACCGAGAAGTTTTCTAGCCAGTAGTGGTTTCAAACTCAAAACTTGCACTTAGGGTGGAAGCAGTTTATCTGCTCAGCTAACCACCCTTTTTATTGTTCTTTATTAATAAGCTAAAGTGCATCTAAGAAAGACTTTTCTTTCTCGTTGCAATCACTATTGCAACATATTTAATTCAAGACTGAACCTAGTTTAATAATCTCACAGAGGAGATTAGTCTGCGCCCATGTCAGGGAGCAGTTGGGCAAGCAAGGTAAGAGGAGCAGGTGTAAGGCCCGCGGCCTCCAACGTTCGAAAACGCCCCAGAGAATCCAGCGGAATTGACAAAAATACTAAGAAACTGGCGGTCACTATTTCCCCGGAGATACTCGCATGGCAAGCACGATGCAACCAGTACATCAACACGCCACACACCCAGCCACTTTCATCGGTGGAATTTGGAGTCCGCGTATTTCTGGACATCCAAAAAATGGCCTTATGGGAAAATTTTTGTGAAAATGTACACACAATTTTCCAGATGCGGTGTACATTGCACCTCACTCCATGTCACGCGGTTGGCTGGACCTAGGTTTCAAAAGCAAAATGGCAGCAGATGAGGCTGCAGCAGTGCACATAGTGGTCGACCTCCCCGAAGGGCAACGGGTTGTCAAAACTAAATGCACCAGATGGACAAAATTGAACCAAATTTTCCTCACGTTTGACTTCTTGCCTACTATGGTAAAATGTGACAATTTGGAACAACACCTGAAAGATGGTCTCGCTGCATATGGCGAAATACATTCTTTTGATTTGCAATGCTTCATGCTGATGCCACACCTGTGCACCAGCAAAGCCATCACAGTGTTGACCCCAACTGAGGAGATTGTGAAGGACCTAACCCAGATCCCGCACTCCACTTTTATTGATATCACAGGGCATACCACCCACCCATTCCAGGTGACCGTGGACAGCGCGCCCCCCATTTGCACCCACTGTGATGTATTCAGCCATAAGGCACACGCATGCCCCATCAAGGAGGGCATCACATTCCAAGAGCACCCCTCAGTGGCCATGGCCAGTGGAGAGGCGCACTACAAACCAATTGCAAGCACCAAGGAGGCCTTCCCGTGGGGAGCACAAGGCTGCTACCTACTGGTAAAGCCTATCTCCCCACAAGAGCGGAAGAAGGCCAAGCAGGCCCATAGGGCCACAGCCAAAGAAGTGGCCAAAGCCACCACTGCTATCCCATATTCACAATGCCAGGAGGACATGGAGACCTTCGCGGTGGAAGCAACTTGGGAATCCATCAACCAATCATATTGGGAAGCCAATACTGAGTGGGCCACTCAATCTGAGGATCCGATGGGAGATTTGATCTCACCCAATCGTTGCACCCAAGCTCCAGTTGAAACTGACTTGGGACCCATCCCAACTGAAAATTTTTTTGACCCACTCAACGGTGCACCAAACTCACCTGCACCGCAAAAAATTCGTCCAACGTCGGGAAAACAAAAAGTGAAGGCTAAAGCCAATGTGACTCTTTTTCGCAAAAATCAACAAAAACTTAATAGCATTGCTGCTAACACCCGCGCTGTTGTGAAGGCCCGCGGGGAGCTAGAAGAGGATGGTGGGCCTGGGTGCCCACCCCCTCACACCTAGGGTGCAATGGGGGAAACCTTCACCATAGGGACGTTGAATATCGCCAGACTCAAGGCCTCCCTGTCCTGGGCTAGGAAACTGAGTTTTTTACAGCACAATTTACCCGTGGATATCCTGGCCATCCAGGAGTCCCACTGTCCATGAGGTCTGAGGAAGCTTGGAAAACAATGCTCCTCCCATCCCTATCCTTTTGGTCGATGTACTGTGGGGTGCTAATTCAGAAAAATAATTTTTTAAAATTTAATCCTTAGAAACATTCCTAAATAACTGAGTGCTTGTTATCACCTTCTCGTGGGCCAACGTAGAACACGCAATCATCAACATCTATGCCCCAAACGGTGCACGCAAGCATCAGGAATTTTTCTCATCAGTCAAATCCCTCCCGCTACCCCCAGAATCCTTCATAGTCAGTGACATGAACTGTTGGATAAACACACCAATGGACCAGTGGCTTCCTCACTCCCACAACCCCCAGGGTCACATAGAACTACACGTTCTAAAGGCCACCCTCAGGTTATGGATGCACTGCCGTGGCATGTCCCGCTGCTCAAAAACATGACACAGCCCCACATCCACAATGGCCAATTAAGGTCTATGACCTGCATCGACATTATTCTAATGCCGGCGAAATTCCAACCCCACATCTTCCACTTCAAGACAACAAAATGGAATTCTCCGACCATTGACTGGTCTTGCTAACCTACCACCTACCTGTCACAGCTGCTAAGGCCCCACATTGGTACAAAATCCGCCCCCCTGAGCTCAGGTCACCAGGATTTTCCGCGTGGGTAGAAGAGGCAACTATGCAAAAAAGTTTGTTGCACTATTTTGCGCGGACCCCATTTCCACATGGGAAACTTTCAAAAATGACACCATCCGCCACTCTTGCCATCTCTCCTCCAGACTCTCACGAGCCACATCAGCGGTTATCTCGCGCGCTTTGCAGAATTGGCACACTTGGAGTCCAACATCCCAGTTACATGATACAGCTCTGCATGGGGATGGAAGTGGGTGGAGGCAGCTGCCCACCTCAATGCACTCAAAAGACAACACAAAAATCAGGTTTGTGTTCAGTACAGGGCTACATGCATCACAAAAGGTGACAAGTGCACCGCACATTTCTTTTTAAAAAAAATTTGCACCACGCCAGAGCGTGGCCTGCAAACAGGTGCAAAGATTTTATAATTCCATTGCGGACACACCAGCTGAAGTGGCAATCGAAATGCAACAGTATTACTCCAGGTTTTACCACTCCGACCCAATTCAGCTGGCCAAAGTGTTGGAATTTCTCAACCGAGCCCACATCCACTCCATTTTCTGATACCCAGAAATAATGAATTTAATTACTCTGAACGAATTATGGACAGCCATTCGCGGTGCACCAAACAGAAAATGCCCAGGCCCAGATGGCATTCCATATGAGTTCTAAAAAAATATTTCAAATATATATCTCCATTGCTGCTCGCCTCACTTAACCAAAGCCTGATGGAAATGCGCCTCCTACCAGGAGGACATGAGGCCTTCACTGTCGCACTCTTCAAGAAAGGGGATAAGCTAGACTTAGCCAACTGGCGCCCCATTTCTCTAACAAACACAGACACCAAAATTTTAACAAAAATCATGGCTAACCGTTTAGGGACTGTAGCATCTGCCACCATCTCCCCAGAACAATTCGGTTTCATCCCCAGAAGGTCAATTTGGGATAACGTGCACTCTGTGGCTAATGTATGTCAGTCCACAGCCTCTGGGGCACTTGTATTCTTGGACCAACAAAAGGCCTATGATAGAGTAAACTGGGAATACCTCAGGGCCTGCCTCCATCAATTCCGCTTACCCCCTCGCTTCATCAACTGGGTAATGCTGCTCACAGAATCTGCAACAATGGTAGTGCGTGGCCCTGGCTTCCTAACGGAAGTAGTCTGCCCTCAAAGAGGCTTGCGACAAGGGGACCCCCTCAGCCCACTCTTATACAACTTCAGCCTTGACCCACTACTCGAAACGTGAATGCCCAACTCACTGGGGTTCACGTGCCAGGCCAAGCCCCAGTCAAGATAATGGCATTTGCAGATGATTGTGTGGTGGGGGTGTCTAATAATCAAGATGCACGCGCGCTTGAAGCTCTCATCCAGGAGTATTCCTAGGTAAGCAACGCGGCACTGAACGCTTCCAAAACTGAAATCATCCTCCTTGTTCGGTTTCAGAACTGCTGGACCCCAGCAATTAGTTCCCAACCTGGCCCATCTGCTCGCCCACGTCCTCGCCCTACTAATTCAAAACACACCGCCCCACTGGTGCTCCCCTTAGTGCCACGTCCTACCATAGGACCAGTACGCCATCTGGGCATGTGGATGGAGGCAGGCGGATACGCGTCAGCAGTAATGGAGTGCCATATTCTGGATAACGTGATGAAGCGAATCGCCTCTCTTAGAGCCCACCCTACTTCCCTTACTGGCAGGATTGTTGTATCAAACTCCATGCTCCTCTCCAAAGTCTGGTTTGGAGCCCACGCCATCCCCTTCTCCCCAAGCTTCTACAAATCCTTGTACGCCCTGCTGCAAGGATGGCTTTGGTCGGGCCGCCTTCCACTAGTGCGGCTAAAGGTCATGTTTGGCCCCCAACATCATGGTGACATGAGCCTGTTTGACTTCAAAGCCCATGCCGCCAAGATCCTGAGTACCTGGATTGCGGCCGTCACCACCCCTACACTCCCCTCCCAACACTGGTCCCGCGCAGCCCGCTCCAACTTCTCCTGCACCTTGGGCCTCAACAACCCATCAAACCCCTACTCCCTGATGAAATACCTCGCTTCACATACATCGGCCACAGGTCCTCACGGGACTAAAACCCACTACAAACGAATCCTCCTCTCCATGCGGAGCACTGAGTGGAGAATTCGTATTAGCGGACATACAACCCAAAGAGGCCGCCCCTCTCCTCAGTTCACACAAAAGGTACAGGGGCTACCCATCCATGATGGCGTGATCCCCATTCGACCCCATATCCTATCCAGGGTGGACTACCTGGACATGATGGACATCCCTTATTCCACTGAGACCCAAAAAAATATCTGTAAATATGTACACCATCCTCTGTTGCAACCTCAAGTCCGCTCCCATGTGCTGTGCTGCCTGAGGCAGGTGTATCGTACAGCTGAGCACTCTAACGCTTTACACTCATCCTGTGTCGTGTGTGGCCAGTATGGAACGCTGTTTCACCGCCTGGAGAAGTGCCCTACCTCTAAAGTGATATGGCACGAAGTTCAACGTCTTCTGGGCCAGGATCAATTACATCCCTTCAGTCTGTCAAGAGATATGTTCGCTCAATCAATGGCCTCCCCCATTCTGCCCTCCCTTCGTGCTTTGGTGGTTGCAATCGCCATGTGGACCATCCACTTGATTGTCTTAGATGCAATCGCAGGCCCCATCCCCACCCTCCCAGAAGTGGTTCACAGATTCCGGTCCCATTTGGTGGAACACTTTCAAGCGTGGATGTTTGGATACCTCCCACTGCGTCGCTGACAGCTGGTCTCTTCCTGGTTCCCAGTCTGGTTCATCAAATCAGACCCCTTCCTCCACACGTGCTCAATTGTGGCTATGGCCCCTTCACTCGTTTCCTCCCCCCTCCCCATAAGTGGCGTTCCCGCTGGCAACAAGAGATAGCATCGCTCCTCTGGGGTGCCTCCCCTGGTACTAAGTTTTGTCTCAACTGAGTCATATTCGGAAGTGTCCATCCCATGGTCGGCCTTCCCCACAATAAATATAAATTTAAAAAGTGCGTCTAAGAAAGGGTTGTTGGTCATCATACTGATGGGTGATTTTATATACATAATTGGTCAGCATAAGGATCCAACATGGAAACAAAAGGTAGCCATATAATTCATTTGGTTTTTTGGCAAGACAACTCAAAATGATGTACCACTTCATATTTGTAGGCATGAAGCATCAACGCCCATCTTTCTAGCCAACCTTTGGCTCTTTAAGTTCACACAACCACTGTAAAGAGGCGTGATTGATACCACTTAGGACTTAGCTCCTTAAATATAAACATGGAATTGTTTACAGAGAAAGATGACAGCTAGACATTTGCGTTCTGTTAACATATAGTTACTTTCCAGCTTGGGAAGAAAGAAATTGCAAAAAGCTGCTGAATTTTCCTCACCATGATTAACATGCTGAGAGATCACACTCCATTGGCAATCAATGAAGTTTCAGTATGGATTAAAAAAGACAATTAAAATCAAGGTAACGTAGCACTGTCACTCATGTTAGTGTTTATTTCAATTTGTTGATTGCGATCTCACATTCTTGGGACCAGAGGAAGGGCACTCCACTTCAGACTAGGTGGAACAAAGGCTGAGCCAAAAGAAAACCCCTGTATGAATTGACATATATACAACCATAATAAAAGACAGTTGTACGCCATGTTTGTACTCTAGACTTTCCATACTTATAAAAGCCTCATGATTCTGTGGCTGGGGCATATCTCTTAAGCTTCAGCGATAAGACCCAAATACTCATTACAGGTTTTAAACAATGGCATTTACTAGGCTTAATTTGAGTTGAGCATTGGCTATTTACCTAAAGACTACCAAAAAATGACAGGTTTTGCGTGAAGGTGCGCAAAAAAATCATTGATACTGTTGAGGTAGCCTAAGACGCAAGCCAACTTAATATCCCCTTGAATGGTATACATGGCTTTTTGGAAAGGTGGATGTCGTGTACCATAGACATTGGGGCATACGCGTAGGTTGATGCAGCCCATAGAATTGATAATAGAGCCCTTCTCCTTTTACCCATCAGTAGGTTGGTTTACAATAAAGATTCGATTTATTCGATTTATTTGAGGTACGCCAACCAGGGGACGGACAGTACCAATCACAACACTCAAAACGGCAAAACAAAATACTAACCAGGTGGGAAGCAGAAACTGCTTAACCCACCATGGCAGAGAGTGAGGAGGGGTTGGGGGGTTGGTTTTCAGAAAGACTTACCTCGATCAAGGGGTGTTGGTTACATTACCGGATCAGAGCAGAGAGCCAGGGCGTTGGGGCATCTGCATAGTGGGGGCTGAGGTCAGCGTAGTAGGAGTTTTCCACTTCTGCATCAAGATAATGATGGGAAAGTGTTTCAACAAAAGCTGCGAGGAGAACTTCAGCTTCTTTGCGGGCTTCAGGAAGTTGGGTGAAAAGGGAGATACTGTGGCGGGTGATTTTGGCTGAGGGGTTGAATGAAGCAAGCGTTGTGACATTCATAACAGCGATTTCAGCATCATCAAATAGTTTTGAGATGTCACTGCAGGGAGATTCAGGGAAGTCGGGGGGAAGAAGATGGTGGGCAGGCCATGCTGGAGCTGAGCCACTGACTGGGCCACCACGGTGCGTAGTTTTGGGCAATGAGGAGAGGCCACCGCAGCTAAGGCGAGCTGGTGGTCACTTTGGAAGGGGGCTGTATTGGGTAAAGGAGTAAAATGGCGAGGGGTAGGGGTTTCATCAAAGTCAGGAAGGAAAAATTCTGCCCACCATAATCACCATGGCAGAGAGGTTGACCTGTATGCTTACTAATGAGGATATTACCTGATTCGTCAGTTTCAGCCAATAGATCCCATGGATTTTGGTTCACTGTAATAGTGGCGTTTAAATTTGAGTGGGTAGGATTGGGCGAATGAGCAGCTGCATGGGTGCGAATGTTGGTCCAAGCATTGCTCTGGTTGGCTGGCGTAGATTTAGGTGGGAGAGTGAGGATGGAGGTTTTGGGTGGGGCAGATTTTCCATGTGGGCCCACTGAACGAGATTGGAGGGTGGGAGGGGGCAGCAAAGCGCCCCATACTGAACCTCCAGAGGGGGCTCAGAAGCTGCATCAGCGGATTTGGCCTTAGGGCACGCTCTTTTTGCATGGTCGAGGCCAAAGCAGAGGGAACAAATCTGCCTATCATTATTGACCCGAGCCCAAAAGAAATGATCAGGCGCTGCAGCCACATTAGCGCGGGGTGGGATTTGTTGGGCTATGGTAGGGTGGTGTGGTATGATGGTGGCTGTTGCACGAGGAGCAGCAAGGCGTTCTGCACCAGATGGAATGGCAAAGATGAGGTTGGGCTGAGTGCCATAAGCCATGAGCCCCGCGACCAACTGGTCATACAAAACCTGGGGTGGAAGGTTGGATGGGAGATTTGCAAAGGATACCACTAGCGTGGTGTCTGAAGGGAGGCGAGTACGGATTGTGGGAATGGGGCTTTTTTTATAAATTAGAGGAGTTTGTGCTGCCGCTTCAGCATCCTCCTAAGATTGGAACCCAACGTCAAAGTAGCCCTTAAAAGGGCGAAAGTCTATAAAGCCAGCTGGCGCAAAGGCTGTAGTGGCTAGGTCAATAATTGCCTTATCAGCATATGGGAACAAACGCCCATAGTCCACTCTGAGGCAATAGCGAATAGCAGAGCGAGGGAGGGCGAGAGGATGGGGGCGAGAAGGGTGGACGCGCGCCAGGTGGAGCGCTAAGTCTCGTGGGGGGACAAAACGGTTGGAAGCAGTGGGCGGTCTGTTTGAACCCGTCTGAACGCACTTGCCTGCAGGGCGGAAAACGCTAGGTGGGGGTGCACTGCTGCCCCACACTGGGGTGGCAGGCGGCAGAGCCAAGGACATCAAAGAATAGGTTTGGGCAGATGGCTGTGGATAAATAAACTTAAATTTAAAATCGCTCAAAAGTGACTTTAAGCGGTTAAAGAGAGTTTTTGGTTTACAATATAGACGCTCATGAGATATAAGTTTCCAAAGTACTTAGATCCTTCTAGTTAATCAAGAGCTTAATCTATATGTGGTATAGATAGAAAGCTTTTTAGTTTTGTATTTAAGCGTCAATAAACTATTACTAATTAAAGTTTGAACCATTCTTTTTCTTAGCAAAAAGTACAAGACTGGCCAGGAACTGTGGGAGAAAACCTATATTCCTTGTATATTAATTGTCAAGCTCTTTCTGTACAGCTTCTTTATGGCTTGACTGCATCATATGGATAAAGGGCATATGGGATGGGCTTCGCCAGTTTCAATGTGGTGCAAAATACCTACACGCACCCTAGGTTGTAATCTCCTTTGACAATATATGAGCGTATTTTTATAAAACAGATATATCTTTGATATTTTGGTCTTTTGACAGGCCCTCTAACTGGTCCCACAATATAATTGTATATGTGTTAAGAGTGCATTGAATAAGGATGAACTCTTAAAAGTCTCCTGTACTTTTTATGTTTAGTATCTCATTCTGGGACAGTATGTGAATAAAGAAAATATTTTGCCTTTTATTACGGTGATCTTTTGAGTGGTCAGATGTTAAAATCCTAGGTTCTTCATCAATTGATAGTTTCCAGGATGGTTAACTGCACAGGTTCAATGTGTGCACTCTTTGTGTTCTCTGATAATATATGATAGTCAATTGATAATAGTATGAAGACTATTATCCATAGTTTTATAAATAACTAGTTCTAGTCCAATGCTCGACCTGTATTTCTCTTTGAAATACTCCTTATTTCTTGAGTAGGGGTTTATATACTTTATCCGGCTAACTTGATCCATTCTCAGATCCCTAGTTTATGGCCTTTTTTTCTAAAGACATAAAGTCGGCAGAAATTCACGCCTAAGCTCAGCTTCTCTTCTAAGGATCCTCAATTCTTACTCTTTATCCTTCTAAAGAGTCCCCAATAAACCACAAAGCAATAATTTCCTAAAGATGAATAGAACTAAAACCAATAATGAAGTCTGCTATTTTCCTAAATTCAAGTTTCTATTGAAGTGAATTATCAGGGGAATTTATAGAATGAATTTGGCACTCAAGCCTCTGTTGGAGCCTCAGACATGAAACAGCAGCTGTTGCCATTGAACCTTATTTTGACATCTCATCATTGATGGTCCTCCCCATCTTTTATTATTCCTTTGTTCTTCATCCTTCAGACCTAAAACAGAAAGAGTCAAAAACTTATCCCTAACGTTCTACACTCAGGTCCCAGTGAACCAATCATACTTAGCGAGAGACTGCTTAGGTAATGAAATTTATTACCAATTATGGCAGGTCATGAACCTACTGATCTATTTGCTATTTGTAGGTGGCATCAATCGCCTCACAACTTGTTCCTTAAATTCCCAATCAGTCAGTGATGAAACCCAGCAGATCCTAATTGGTACACCCGATAGTTAATCATTGATTAGCTATCAGATGCCCTCATTTCGTCAGCAACTCTACCGGAAAAGATTTAGGCATTCATCAAGATTATCACCAATGTATCTGACCCAGGCAAATTACCTAAAGTCCCCCAAAAATTATTAACCCAAATTTGGGGTCAACTGATATAGAATCCACTCGCCATAGGGAATTATCCCTTAGTGACCCATGGTAATCTAAACGTCTATGAAGGTGGGCAAAAGTCCTAATACATCCCCCGCTTTCCTAGAATTCCAGTGATAATAGGATTGGGACAAGAGAATAACGCCTCAGACACCATGTTGAATATTTCTTGGTTTCTAGCGGAGCTCAGTCAATATGCACTCAACGCTGCTCAGGACAACCTTTGGCATGCAATTCTCTTCCTCTTCAACGCTACCACTATTTGGAGCGTGGTCCCCACAACCCTCTGTCATGCCGGGCTGATCAATTTACTAATGACGATACTAATCCCAGGTTTCTTTTTCCCTCATCAGGGCATATGACCCACTGTCATATTTAGGATTCTTGGTCCAGTATCCTCGATCTCTGATCTTCTTCCTCATCCTTGACAGGATGTCATTGCCATTGATGTACATTTTGAGGCACAATTAAGCATGCTCATTTTATATTGCTCTTTGTTATATTCTCATAATAACTTCTTGGCTCATACCATTATTTTTTTTCTGATTAGCTTATCTCATTAATTTCAAGATTAATTTCTCCAAATTAGAGCTTAATTGATTTTAATTGCATAATGTCAACTATATTAAAAAGCTTGACATCCCTCTTCTAGTCCAGCTCATAAGTTAAATTTGAAATCATGGTACCAGCAACTGCTTGACAGCATGTCTGATAAAGATGTTCAGCTCTTCCAGTTGACGAGTCAATCTGCATGACAAAACCTCTTCTATGGTCCCCCTAGGACTCATACTCCCAGTCAAGTACCCTAGCCAGTCCTTCTTTGGAATTACTGGAAACAGTATTCAACCCCATCGAAACCAGAGTAGCAATCACCATGAATAACTCATGACAAATTCTCCCTCTGTCATTGATTCTCAAATTAGATTTCAATACTCTCCTGGATTCTGCTCCATAGGCAGATACTCCTACAATCATCATCAAACCTCCGGAAGCAATGCACTACGCTCTTGATAAATCATTCCTCACAAGATCTGACAGGCTTCCAGAGTTTTTTTCGACTAAGCCAGATTTACAAACCAACTTTTCTGTCAACTAAACTAGCCATCGGAGACCACAAGCATTTTAAACTCACTTATACATAATTGGAGACCTGAGTAACTGATGCTCTATCCATAGCTCTGAACCCGTCCAATCTCAAAAACATCCTGGTCGAGATGTTGCAGCCTATGCCCTTCATTTTGCAAGCCAAGTTCTTTGAAGTTGTGTCAAGAAGCTTCCAGTCTCTCCCTGCTTCCATCTCTCATTCTGCTTTCATTTCCAAGAAGTTTGTAGTCATTTTCTGCAGGATGCCATCCACTCTCTGCATAACTATCTCATTTCTGGTGCATCCCATGGGTACCTTCCCCTGATGGCTTTGATAGGGGGAATGATTTGACAACACCCACCTAGTATCCATTGCTTGATGCCAGCTCTTATGTCCAATGTTCTTGACAAAGCTCATTGGCAAGCGCTCAATACCAATCTTCTGACTCTGGTGCCTATTGGTATTACTCAGTGTTATTTTCCGACTGCCTCTTCTTGTTCTGTTGCTTCCCTCTCAAATCTGGAGTATTGTGTTTGGCAAGAACCATTATTTCCATCTCTCTTCCCCTAGTTGATTTCTCACAGGGATCAGCCTCCGCTCAAAAAACTTTTCTTTGAGTAGGTCTAGCTCTAGCTAGCGTCCAATAATACATAGATTTCTAAGGTTTGTTCACTCCTGCTGCAATACATCCTCCCTCCCCTCAAGAGGCAACATCAGCGGAATTATCCCCAAGTTGAGGATAACCAGAAAAAAATTATAAAATTATATCTTTTTTCTGTGCATTTTTAATTTTATTATTCTGCTATATTTCTATCAATCTTATTTTTCTCTTTTTTCTATGTGGGACATAACCTTTACTCAGTTCATCAGTCCATCTTTTTTATTTCTTAACCAAAATATTCTGAGGTATGCTTTGATATACCAGTTTTCTATGGTTCAGAAGTCTTATTTTTTAAGATTTAACCATCTATTTTTGTTCAGCAGTACTTTTTTCAGACTTTACCAAATCATCAGGACATAATTATCTCAATAGTTCAGCGCTCTTTTGGGAACACTATTATTATTTTTTCTAATCCACTGCCTAAATATTTAGCAGGGAATCAATTTACAATCCTTCCATCCAAGAGGTTATTGATGGAATAGGCATATATTGCCATCTTAGCAATAATTTAAAATGGACCTGACCACAATGCATCTAACTTTTTTCCCAAACCATGCATATTGCTATAGGCAACTTTTTCACCTATTTGGTATTCTGTTACGGCTGTTTGGTTCTTATCACCCTTTATTATTGCCTTGATCATTTTCTTCAAGGTCATATCAAATGCTTGCAATTGCATCTCAATCAAGATATATGACAATTCTGTTAGATACTACTCAGCACTCATCCTAAAGTTAATTCCACCTCTGAATATAAAATTGGCGGCAATGCGGCCTTCCTTCCATATCTTAACTCATTCAGAGTTTTTCCCAAGTCATATGATGAATTATATTATATGCAAACGTCACCAAACTGAGGTACATCCCCATGTGGAAGTTCTCCCTGCAATCAGCTTACTCAGCATTGTGGCCAGCGTTCCATTGACCCGTACTACCAGTATGTTCGCCTCCAGCTAACAAGGTACTGACATGACTCCTCGGATCTCAATTATCTTTTTTAGTATCAGTATCAAAAGATGTGAAATTCGTTCTATTGTCACTTAACAAGACTTGTGGGCATCCATGGTGGTATACTACTTGATTAAGATTAACCTTACAGTTCTAGCATCTACTTTCTTCAGAGCCTTCGTTATGCCCATCTAGTCAGATGATTGATCAAAATTATGATGTATTTGACCCCCTGGTACTCATGGTTTATGGTCTCATCACGTTGATGGACACCGTATGCCAGACAAATCCAGGGATGATTAGTATATATCTGGTTATGTTCTTGTAGGGCTTATGCAGCTGGAACTCCACACAACAAACCAGATAATCCGCTACATTGTAGTTGATGGACTCCCAGTAATAGTACTGGCAAATGTGATTGGTCATCTTCCTCAGGCATCCATGTCCGACGACCTTATGAGTGGCTTGAACAATAGCCGCTTAATCTGACAGTTTGGAAATAGTAATCATTTTCAGTTGATCTTCTTAAAAACTTTTCAATCCATGGAATAAGTGTTTTCCTTTGCTTTCTGAAGCGCACCTAGAATTTCTAAGGGCTTGTTCAAATTTTTCCTTTGACCATTCTCTGGAATAGCTCATCTGCTTGATGGTATACCACTTGGACCATTAGTAACCTTGATAAGCCATACACATTCTAATGAGAAGCTCCAGCTCTGTGGACTATCTCATAATCGTAAGCCTACAACTTCAATGCCCATTGGGCCAGTCATTCTTATGGTTCTCTTAAATTATGCAACCAATGCAACGAGGAGTGGTCTGTCACCAATTTTAAAGAGCTTTCCAGAAATATACACCCAAAACTGTTTACATGAATAAATAGCAAGGCATTCATGCTTAGTCATAGTCTAATTCCTCTCAGCTACTAGGAGTGTCCAGCTCACATAAACTACTGGATGTTCATCCCCAAGTTCATCCACTTGGGTCAGGATGGCGCCAATAGCCATTAATAAAGCATCAGTCTGTATTATAAATACTCGATCAAAATTTGGATATTTCAATATTCGAGAATCTTCAATTACTGGCGTAATTCATCAAAAGAACTCTGGGCCTCTTCATTCCAAAAAAATCATTTTTTGGATCCTTCAGCAAATGAAAAGGGGCTCAGTGATTCCTGCAAAATCCCAAGAGAATCTTTGATAATATTCAACCATTACAAGGAACACTGTATATCTCAGACACTTTTCAGAACAGCCATTCGCTTTATGGCCTCAATTTCTGGGCTTGCATCTGCAATCCACTAGAGTTGATAATGAATCCCAGATATTCAACTCTTTCTTGAAGAAGTGGCACTTCCTTGGCTTGATCTTTAGGTTAGCCATAGGCAGTCTCTTGAAGACTTCCTCCAAGTGGTGCAAATGGTCAGTAAATGTCCTAATGGACACATTTATATCTTCCAATCACACCATGACGCATGAAAACTTCAGGTCATTTTTAATGGCGTCCATGGTTCTCTGGAATGTCACAGGCGCATTATATAGACCTTGGGGTACCCTCATTGGTTGATACAGCCCCTGCGCAGTAATGATCGTGCATTTCTCCTGGTCTTTTATTGGCATATCTTTTTTCCAATACCCAATACTAGATCTATTTTGAAGATATTTCGCTTCTACCAATCAATCTAAGGCATTGTCGATTCATGGTTGTGGATATGAATCCTTATTCATTATTTTATTCATCTTACAATAATTAATTACCACCCGATTAGAGCCATACTTCTTCTTTTTTTTTTAGTACTAGATGGTCCCAACCCAAGGGGGGGGATTCATCGATGTCATACTTCTTCTTCATGATCAGGATAGGGCTCTCCCAGGGCTTCAACAATAAAACTAGAAGCCCATGATTCACTAGTTTTCTGATCTCTTCAGCCACTACTGCTTCAGCTGCCTTTGACCATCGAATTGATCTCATACTTAATGGCAATTTTTTCCCATTGTTGACTTTGTGGATGACAATCTAACACATCCCAAATCGTGGTTGTCCTTAGTGAATACTTCCTAATACATGTCAAATAATTTGAGCACCTCATTCTGCTGTCTGTCAGTCAGAAGAGCGAGTTGATCTCAACTGACCAATAGATTAATGCTTTTAGTCACCCCTTCCAGTAATACCATCTCTTTAAGGGTCACAAAATCGTAGATTTTCTCAATTAAGCTGTCAAGATTAAATGAATATATGTAATGATCTGATTCTTCTCAATCTTCATTAGTTTTTCACTCGAAATTTGCCAGGAGAACTCAAATCTCTATAGTGGCCCAGAATAATTATTTCAGGAGCCACCCAAGGCTCTACTATGGACTTCTTCCAGGGTCTTCTGACCTCTCCATACAGCAGCTCAGGTATCTCCAATGTCAACCCCATGTTGACTATGAGTTGCGATCTTGGAGGTATGGTTTAAAATTAACAATTTTTGACGGAATTCCCCAATTTTTCAGGACTTCCATTGGCATTTCTTATTGCTTTTGGTCAACTAATTGGTAATGAATTGGGACAATGCCATCATTGTAGATCAGATTTATGAAGTTATTCCCCTTATCAGTGGAGCTTCCTAAGCTTTTTAATAAACCAATGGTAACGTATGACCCAGTATGGTCAACGTATCATCTTCAAAGTTGCATTTAACTCTGTACTTCCATAAAAACTCCATCCTAATCATAATATCATAGTTTTGGTTGGCCAAAACTTTGGCTGTTGCAGATACCACTAAGGATCCAAATTAGAGTGGCAGAGTGTTATACGCTCCACAGGATATGGTGGTATTGGCCTGGCTGTCCCATATTCTTTCTTATGATCTTGATCAGGAGAGATTCTCATCTCTTCACCAGCTTGTTTAGGACAATATTGATAAGCTCTACTGTCAACTATCACCCGCACCCATAATTGATTAACCAGTATATTAATATATGTACACTAAGAGTATTGTAAAATCCTATTTACTGAGTATATAGCGGCATTGTTCGTGAATCAATAGTGTGAATAATTTGCACCAAAAGTTAGGAAACTACTTGATCGCGCAAAGAGGGATATAAAGATTTGCTTCATCTAATTTGACCTTGGTCAATTCTTCCAGATTCTCCATGGATTGAATCTTGACCGCTAGTTGTTGCGCATAAGGCTGAGCAACTTCCTTGATTATTTTGGGGTTGATCCCCTTTGTTCCGGATCTGGTTGCTGCATTAACACCTAATTGACCACTTGATATAGTTAATCCTGCACGTTATCATCAATGATCAGATCACTAACATCAATTTCTTCATGCATAATATATAAGGGTACAGGTTTATCCGCAGCTATAGACTGTTTCCCATCTAGGATGTGGGCCCTTTTCCTGACTCCTGTGTGGGTTTGAACTCTTTCTTCCTGGACTACATTGATCTGTTCCTTAAGCTTCTTACATTGGACAGCAAAGTGTCCTTTTCCTCTGCACTGATAAAAGTGTGTATCTACTTATCGATCAGCTTGAACTCCTCAGGCTTATTTCCTGGAACAGTTTGATTATCAGACTCCTTAGTGTCATTAGTCCCCTTTGTAGGATTCAAATTTCGCACTGGACTCAAAGAAGCTACATTCTAAGCCCTAATATCTTCAAATGATCCACCATCTGTGAGGTGGTAATCTCAGTAGCAAACATGGAAGACATCAGTTGATGTAATCGTGATAGGGCCAAAGGGCCACTTGCAATGTGTTCCATGCATCAAAGTCGTCCAGTACTTTTGCTCCAACCAAAATCTGCAATTCTTGTTAGTGTTGATCGGCGAAACTCACTAAGGATTCATTCTTTTGAAGTTGGATTCCTATGAGTTCTTTTTTGTGCTTCAATATATATGTGGGACTTCGAAGTTTCATGATGGCTGCATTGGCCTCTGATTATGACCAGCTGTCCCCCTCTAGATGGGGTACAGTAGGTTCTGAAAATTTGGTATCCAAACAGCTTATCACTGTCAAAGGTTTTTGCAGATAGGTGTACCTGAACATTATTATGTTGAATAATTGGAAAAATGCAGGGGTGTTATCCTAATAGAATGTGGGTAATTTTGGCATACATCTAAATTCCTCCGAAGTTTCTCTAGCCACCAATCTTGTTTGGCTACTTGATTAACTTGAGAAGTGTTTTCAGGAGTCATCTCCAAAATGGCTGCAAATGCAGTTGGCATATTTTATGAAATAGTCAACTTTTTAGCTGGAGTTAATGTGGCCCTTTCTTCAGCATCAGTCGCCGAATAGGACTCACATTCACTCTAAGATCTTCAACCCTATGCCTTGCTCATCAGATGAATTATGTCTGCGCTAAATGCCTGTAATCAAGCGCAATCCGCTCCACGTTCATTTCTTAAGAATAAATCTTCTTGAACTAGATCTCCTTCCATTTTCTTTAATGACGTTACTTTCCCTAGCAAACCATTGCTGAAATTAGAGACATATTTAACTCCTTCCTCAATCCTGGTAACTCTCTCCTCCAAGGCAGTGAATTCTCAATGATCTGCAGAATTAAAGGCATTCTTATTGATGGTTTCCAACTCCATCTAGAGTTTTCTTAATTTATCGTTGTACGATATCTTGTACTAGTGTATCTTACTCAAAAACCCCCAGTAGTGAGCACCAATTGATAAAATCCTCAGTTCTTCAACGATTGATAGTTCCCTGGATGGTTAACTGCACAGGTTTAATGTGTAAACGCTTTACATTGTCTGATAATATATGATAGTCCATTGATAACAGTATGAAGACTATTATCCATAGTTCTATAAATAACCAGTTCTCGTCCAATGCTCGACCTGAATTTCTCCTTGAAATACTCCTGATGTCTTCAGTAGGGGTTTATACCCTTATTCGCCTAGCTTGATCCACGCTCAGATCCCTAGTTTACGGCCTTTTCCTATGGTGATAAGAAGTCATCAGAAATTCCCATCTAAGCTCAGCTTCTCTTATAAGGATCCTCAATTCTTTCTCTTCATTTTGAAGAGATCCAATTAAAGCACACATCAAAAATTTCTGAAGATAAATAGAACTAAAACTTTTATTATAAATTCTTCTATTTTCTCATAAATTTAAGTTTTTTAGTAAGGTGAATTATCAAAGGAATTAATCGAGGGAATTCAGCGCTTAAACCTCAGTTGGCGCCTCAGCCATGAAATGGCAGCTGTTGCTGTTGAACTTCCATTTGATGTCTAGCCAGTGATGGTCTTCCCCATCTTGTAGTATTCCTTTGTTCTTCATCCTTGAGATCTAAAACAGAAAGAGTCACTATAGGTGTCCCTACCGTTCACCACTTGATCCCAGTAAACCAACCATATTTGGAGAGTGAACTGCTTAGGCAATGGGTTTTTTTACCCATTATGGCAGGTCACAAACTAGCTGACTGATTCCCTAGTCACATGTGGCATCACTTGCCTTGCAACTTGTTTCTTAAATTTTTAATTAGTTTGTGATGAAACCCAACTGATCCTGATCAGTACACCTGTAGTTAGTCATCGCTTAACAATCAGATGTCGCCATTTAACAACTCTACCTGACAAGATCTTAATTTTTCACCTAGATTAAGCCCCAATGGATTCAACCCTGGTAGACTCACTAAAATTCCCCTAACATTAGAAACCCAAAATTGTGATCAACTGATATCCAATTCACTCGCCATATAAATTTATCCCCTAGTGACCCACGGTATTCTGGGCTATAAAGGGGGCAAAGATTCCAGCATCAGATGAGCACGGAGCACACTGATCTCATGATGTCTAAAAGACAAATAAACCAGGTGTTTATAAGGGCTTGATCAGAGACTTTAACCATTAGGAGTAAACTTCCCCTAGAATTCCTTCTGTGAGGTCCATAAAAAGTTCTGTGCTTACAAGTCGCTGTTCCCCTAGGAGTATCTCACAACTGTGAAAGCGCATAAGGAATTCACTGGCTTTTAGAAATGAGGGGGCGGGGCCCAATTATGATGACAAGTCTGCTGATAGTGAATAGGATTTAAGGTATCAGTACAAGTCAAATAATAAAATTAATTTGATTAGTAAAAGAGACCTTCCTATCCCAGGAGTAACGTGAGGGAAAATCCTGAGTAGAATCTTGAGAGCATTTTCCTTGTAATTAATAACTTCTCTATGAAATTTAATAGACTTGTAGTAATTATCTAAGATAGTTCTGGCTGGGTAGTGTTATGAAGGGTGAGCTGACTTGAAAAGGATTAATCACTTGGGTAGGGTATTGTAGGTTCCTTCACTAATGGTGCTATCCAGTCTCCAATCCCATATTGGTGACAATGGGCCAAATCAGGAGAAATTTTTTATTTCTTTGCAAAATGACTCGATGATATGTTAACTGGTGGACTGCTGTCAACCTAACCACATCTCAATTCTTATTTACAAGTTGAAGTATAAGTATATCTATAGAAGTAATTCAAATTTGAGTTTAATGTGAGAATAGCAAGATTATTAATCTGGTCAATAATAGTTAGATTTCTCCCACATCCAGAAGATGGTTAAGCAAAGTTTTAAGAGGTAGGGATACTTTTACTCCTTATAAGGGAAAGTAATTCAATCTAACATCTGGTTCTTAAAACTGGTTTTTTTCAGCAAGCTGTATAGCATAAGGCTTAGAGATAATTCTATGACCTTCCATTTCAAGTTAAGCTCGCTAAATCAGCTTGCTGCTTTCACTGGATGATATTTGTTTTAGTCCTACTTATGAGGAGGGTATATGATTGCTTAACAAACTAGTAAATCGTCTAATTTTGCCCATCTTTTAACTGGTCATCACTTTCCACATGCAACGTTATATTTTACGTTTAACGTCTCTTTGGATAAATGCATCATAGTGCCCCTTGGACTTAAAAATCTATCAAGTAACAGCAGAAAGGTCTAAAAGTACCAATATTTCCACACTGGTTTATCTAGCTCCATTTGGGTTCTTTGCATTATCTTATTGGGGGCTGATGTATAAAATTATGTGTCTCACCAAAATGTGGTCCAAATGTAACCTCAAGCTGCTTGAAGTATTTATTAATCAAGGAATTAACTTAATCTATATTTAACAAAGACAGAAACAAATGGTGGAGCTCCTGGTAAATTTTGGTATCATTTTGCTAGGTGACCTCACGTCTAATAAACCCTATTATCAAGAATGATATAATTCACGTTAAATTGGATGAAGGTCAAATTCAAGAAAAAAATCATGAAAGAAGGAGTTTCACCGCTGTTAAAGCTACCAAAACTGATAACAATGATCACCTGAACTAGCAGCTAAAATATTAAATCCCTCATGAATCTGCCAAATTATCTGAGAAAAAACTTTTCATTTGGAGATCTCCTGAGTCCGGCATATTGATCATGAAAGATAATGTCTGTCAGAAACCTGAACATACTTCTGTATTGTACATGAAAGGACATGTTATAAAAATGGAGGATTCTACTCAATCCAAACTAATACCAAAATATATCCCACATGATCCCAAATTTCTACTGAACTATACATATCAACAAATCTTAATCAAGAGATAAATATTTAGTTGCATCCTCAATTTTTGCCTATCTTTTCTCAGAGATATTGCCTAGAATCTTCTAAAGATATTGCTTGCATTCTAGCAGAGTTTTGCATTGTTGAAGACATTTTTTTCGCAAAGAGATTTTATCTAGAGACTTGAAGTTTGCTATGAGATTCTGCTGGAACTATAGCAACTTATAAATGCGTATCATGCCAAGGGCCCATCCTTCAAATAAAAAAACTCAATACTAGTGCTTTTGCCTGGTCCCTTCTGAGGCTAACTAGTTAGGAAATACCTTTGCATGAACGATCCCTGCAATGACAGCCCTACCAGTGTAGAGGAGAATATGAGTTTGACCAGATGGGTCACTTCCAATAATCAAGATACTCCTTCTGTGAACTCATGAGTTTAAGTTCAGAGCTACAAAAGCTCTAACTAACAAAGCCCCTGATGAATTTCTTTTCAAAACTAGGCTGCTGAAGTAGCTGAGAAATTAACAGCTTTATAAGATAGAACAATCATCCCAGGGGAGACACAGTAATAGTCGCTCCTCTCAGTTTGCTCCCAGTTTGCAACATTCTTACTCTTCACTCATCTTCCTAGTAATTAAGTAGTGGTAGCTTTAATGGATTCCTGACTCTTTTAAAAGTTACCACACCATTTATTATCAGATGTAATTAAAAGACCTCCAACAAAGATATCCTACAGCAAATTGGACTTTAAAAGCAACTTCACATTCAGCTTCTTTTATTTAACTGAGGCAAGCCGACCAGGGGACGGGAAGTACCAATACATGTGTAGAAAAAAAGAGGGGTGGAACATATCAAGGATTAAAAGGATTGGGCACCCTGGGGTAAAAAGGTTACCCCTGTTGCCAGCTGGAACCGCCAGGTATGGAGGGTTGGTACGCTACTCTGAGGGGGTATCCCCTGCTATGGAGCAGGTGTTTTGGAAGGGGTCCGTGTGGAGGAACCAGAATGGGAATCATGACTCTATGAGCCTCTGTTGACTTGTCTTCATGTATCCATAAAGCCAGGCTTGGAAGAGCTCCAGTAAGTGGACATGGAACCTAATGATTACCCCAAGGATGGCTGAAATAGTACCCTTGAATGGTTCCAAGGCAATGGTGTGGATTGTCCACGTTGAAATGGGTACCATTAGGGAGCGGAGGGTAGACGGAATTAAGGACTTAAGCTGGAGCGTGAGGGGGCTCCTTGAGATAGAGAATTTCTGGTCGTCTTAGATCCTAAGCAGGCGCGCAACTTCCTGCCATATGGCTCTGGATGGGGGGCAGGTTTCTAGGCGGTGGTGTAGGGAGCCCTCCCCTCCACATACTGTGCAGGTTGCATGGAGGGAATGGGTGTGGTCCGATGTTCTATAGGTCCTTCTCAGGCAAAGCCAGGTGTTGGATCTTACCCTTGGCTGGAGGAGTGGATGGTGCGTCAGCCTCCATATTGCCTTCTGTGTAGCTAGGTCATAGGGGATGTCCAAAGCATCTAGGTATTCAATTCTAGTGATGGTTGGGGTCATAGCGAGTATGTCTTTCTGGGGGTGGCCTACTGATTTTCTTATCATGAAGTGGGCTCAGGATCGTCCCCTTCCCTGCACAGCGCCAGTGTTAGCGATGGTCCATCCCGTGTGGCGAATGACGTGGAGGAGGCGTTCAAAGTGAGGGGGTTCCATGCGGGCCCGCTGCATTAGGGCGTTTAATGAGGTATGCTAATAGGCTGGATGGGTTGTGTTGGTTAGGTATTTTGAGCGCCTGCGCGAAGTTGGCCCTCGCTGCTCTGGACCAGTGCTGTTGTGGGAGTTTGGGGTTAGCACTTCCTCTATCCAGGTGCCCAGAATGCGGTTGGCATGGCTTTTGAATTCTATCAAGCCCATGCCTCCGCTGGAGCATGGTCCAAATAGCGTTTCTACCCTTACGGGTGGACAGGATCCAGGTCACAGCCAGCCCTGGATGAACTCATGGATTGATGTTTTAAAGGTGGGCGAAAAGGGGATTGAATGCGTGGGGAACCACAGCATCGGGAGGATGAGCGAGTTGGCAACTGCTACTTGCCCCATTAGCCCTGGGGATCTTCCCTTGAGTAAGGCGATGTGGTTGGATACCCGTTGTAATAGTTTATTCTCAATCATCTCATTGGCATACCCCCTGTTTCCAGCCATATCCCAAGATGTTGGATAGGGGTGGTAGTGGGGGGTGATGCAAAGGGTAGGATGAGTGGGCTTTTATATCTGGGGGGTTGTGGGGCTTAGGTGTTGTGGTCCAGTTATTGATGTATTTGCCTAGGAGGATTATTTCTGTTACCATTTATTGAGCGATGCATTACGCACAGTGGAGTATTCATCTAGGGTGCTTCCAACTGTCAGGCGTCATTACTGTTAACTATACCTGTTACATAGTTGTCAGCAAAGGCTAGTATCTTGACTGGGGGCTTGCCTTACGCAGTTATTCCCATGAGGCGTGAGTTGGCAACGCGGAGGAGTGGATCAAAGCTGAATTTTTAGAGTAGTGACTGAGGGGGTCCCCTTGTTTGAGACCTCTGCATGGTGTGATCTTGTCGTTTAGGAATCCAGGGCCACACAAAACCATAGAGGCGGATTCTGTGAGGAGCATCGCCCAGTCAATGAACCTGGGTGGAAGATTGAAGGCGCTTAGCATTCCTTCAAGTATAGCTAGCTAACGAGGTTTGTATTCCTTCTCCTGGTCTAGGAATACCAGGGCTCCAGTTGCTTTGTACTGGCATATATTGGCGATGGTTTGTATATTAGACCAGATGGAGCGCCCTGGTGTCCCAAATTGATTGGGTGATAGGGCTTCAGAGGCTAATGTGCCTAGTCTGGTAGCTAGAATTTTTGTAAGTGGTTTAGTGTCAGTATTTGAGAGTTCTATCAGGCGCCAGTTGCCAGGTCCAGTCTGTCGCCCTTTTAAACAGGGTAATGACATAAGAGTCCTGGCCTCCAGGCAGGAGACGTGTCTCCAACAGGCATTGGTAATTTGATGCTAAGAGGAGGGGGGCAAATTGTTTAAAGTATGTTTTATAAAATTCGTAGGGTATCCCATCAGCGCCTGGGCATTTCCTACGTGGTGCACCGCGGACTGTGTTCCAGAGCTCCTTTTGAATTATCAGGTTTAGTAGACTATAGTCCAGCGGTGCACTCTGTATTCTGGCGGTGTGTATAATTTTTTTATTTTTTGGGGGTCAGATGGGTTTTCGCAATAAAGTTCAATGCAATAGCAGTGTATTTCCGCCTTGACCTCCATTGGGTCAGATGCCACAGTTCTGTCAGCTTTGAGGACCTGTGCGCATTGGGGCAGTTTGCCTCTGGAGTGGTATTGGTGGAAGAAATATGCTGAACAGGTTTCACCTTCTTTCATGTACTTACCTTTCCATGATACTTATATTATGTGTTAGTAACTGTAGATGAGGGCGTTTAGGCGTGCAGAGATTTACAATCATTTGTGCCCCAGATTAGGCTGTAGCCAGACTTTAGGGGTGTTGAGCTCTAAGTGTCTAGTTCCACCAAGGTGCGCCTGATTGTGGCTGTATCCGCAGTGTACTTGCACAAGGCGAGATGGCGAGTCTTGTTTATTAGTTTGGATTTGAATTTCTCCCAAGTTTTTATGGGGTCTGATGCAAACGGGGCTGCAAGTTCTGGGTTCATGGCTTTGTGCTTGACCCAGTTGGAAACTTCAGGTAACTTTATGCTCTCTGGCTATAGCTTCCTAAAGGGCGACATCCACATTTGAGTGCAGGTTGGCATGAGCTGTACTAAAACAGGATAGTGGTTGGAGAAATTGATTTTTTGTAGAAAAGTTATAAATAAATGAGCGACAGGATTTCAGTGCGAGGATATGATCAATGTAGCTCATTGAGATGAGCGTTCCCTCACATATGTTGGGGTGGGTCATGTGGGGGAGGAGTGGAGACCTGGGGGGAGGGTGTCATACAGGCCAAGGGATGCCTTCATCGCGTGGAACTCAATGTGTCCTGGTGGGTATTCCTTGGGGTTTAGACATTGGTCCATGATGAGGTTTTCCCAGCAGTGAAAATCGCCCAGCAGGATGGTTTCTGGTGGGAGGTTGAGCATCAAGATAGCTTCAGAATTGTTTCTCTCAGTTGCGGTGCACAGTGCATAGTTTTAAGCTATTAAGATTGTGGCCTCTTGGTTTAAAATTGTTGTGGCCAAGACGTGGCCATGCATATATGAGGAGGAGTCAGTGATTTTTATTTTTTTGTTATGTTGGACTACCTTTCCACAGTGGGAAATTCATACCGACTGGGATGGTGAGACCCTGGCCAACTAGAATCCCTCTTCCCCCTGTAGACAGTGGGTTTCTGGTGTGGCCAAGATGTCCACATGTGGTTTTACAGGATACCCAGCTTTTGGCTTGGGAAGCTTGAGCCCTGGTTCCTGTGATATTTAGCATCTCTATTGACACTGAGGTGCCCGCAGCGCCTCAGGAGCGGTTTGGTGGGCCCTCCAGCCCTAGTCCCCCGCTCATTGCCTTGGACTTGCTTCATGTGTTTGGGCCAATCCACTATGAGGCGTTGTCCAGTTCCTTACCTTGTGATGATTTTGTGTGGGTCTTGTTGGATTTAGAATTTGTATTAAGCTTTTCTGCACGTGATTTTTTGAGACTCAGATTGGTGCGCTGATTGGTTTCTGATGTTTCAGGGTTTGATTTTGAAGTTCTGGGCCCTGCTGTTTCACCCATATTGAAGTTAAATTGTACTGGTAAAATCATTTGATTGAGATCACGTGGCGATTCAGTCAGATTGTTGAGAAAATTTTCAGCGTGGGTTGTCTGATCTGACTGTTTGTCTCAGTTAATATCCTCCATGGCTTCTTTGGCTTGGGCATTCTGATCTGATTGACTGGATCAGCCGATTTCCTCTCTGTCCTCCTGTATTTGGTCTGGGTCATTGGAGGAGGTCATGAGTGATGCAGCCTTGGCCACTGCCCGCTTGCGGGCCTTCTGTACCTGTTTGCGTAGTTTGGGTGATACTGGGTCTATGAGGATGTAATGCCCATCTTACCCCAAAGGAAAGTGTGGTTGGCATCGACCATTTTTCTGAAGGTCTCTTCATCTTTGTCCATAGCGTTATCACAGAAGTCTGGGGCCAAGATGCCCTCCTTCATGGGGCATGCGTGTTCCTTGTGCCCCAATGCGATGCAATGGTTGCAGATGGGTGGTGCGCATTCCAGTGTGAAATGGAATGGCTTCAACACTCCCCCATCTAGGAGGTGAAACACTGTGGCGCGTGGGATTTTGGTTAGGTCCATGGCCATGTCAGGGACTGGGTTAATCTTGTCGATCACCTTTCCTGTGCACAAGGTTGGCATCAGGTGTAATCGTTATAATTCTAGTTGTTTGAATTCTCTTTAGCTCTGAAGGCCAATTTGGAACTCCTCCTCGATTAGTTTGTGGGAAGGTTGGTGGGGAGTAGGTCAAGTGAGATTATCAAAGTATTCACTTTGTTCCATATGGTGCGTGTGGTGCGCACAATTCATCTGCACTCAGGGAGGGCAATCTTGATACAGATTTTTGTCATGGCGTCTGCATCTTATTCAGTTTTATAACCCAGATCAATCTAATTGTAGTAGATGTTGTGGGTGGTAATGTACACCGCGTGGGGAAAAAGGGAATCCTGTGCCTCACCCACCTTCTCCCACAGAGTTGAGTACTCTACCCCTAAGAAAAGTCGGAGCAGGTGTTCCACTTTCAATAGGGGCTGTGCATACTGTATTTCCATATATTGGTTTTGTTTTGTGGTGAACTCCACAAACCCGGGCAGTGTTTGGGTTTGTGGCTTTTTGTTGGCGTTGGCTCCCAATCCCCCTCAGGGAGTTTTTTTGCCCTTTGGTGCACCGTTTTGGCCATTGCCAGATACAGCTTTTGCCCAGTTTAGTTGGGTTTTGTTAAATTCGCTCATCTCACCTGTGTGATTATTGAAAATTTCTGTTTGATATGAATCTTGGTAACTGATGTTATTATTACAGGAAAGAAAAGATTTCACACTTGGCTTTTTTTATATAAAACCATTTCTAATTTTGGGGCAGGATAATAGCAATGCTATCACGGATAACCAAAAATTAATAATAATGTTATAATACATCTTGCTTAAATTGACAATGGAGGTATTTATTACCTAAATTGCGAAATTAATCAGTAGATTTATTATGCCACAGCTGGCTTTGGACCAGCAAATGGAGCGCAGTTTGACTGAACTAATCAAATTTTTGGGAATTGGAAAACACTGATTTCAAAAGTGCAGTTTAAGCTACCCATCTTCAACAAATAGGTTAGAGGACCAGCCATACCGCTTTTTCAGGAAGTTGTTAAAATAGAGGAACTACTGGCTCTGCTGGCCCTATTGGCCCTTAAGGGAAGCAAGGCATCTCAGGGTAAGAAGGTCCTCGTGGACCTCCAGGACCTCTTCACCTACTAGACCCTTTTGGTAAACCATGAAGCTCAAATTTAAGCTTTTTGAGCAACGACTGCTAAAGGTGGCTCAAGGATCATGGTTGAGTATTGAAGGGTACTTTCTCTACAAGAAACTAAAAATAATTTCATTGCACAAGAATCATTTACCTACACTAAACCAGTTCCTGGTTGATCCCCTTGCAACAAACCAATCGTAACATTTAAATGACAAGCTTAAGCATATGAGCGCAAAACTCCAAAAATTGAGGCTAAACATGATACCCTGTTGTCCAAAGTAGTAATCCAGTCCGCCGAAATTATAAGCCTTTGACAACTCCTAGTTACCAAAGCCTCACTGAATTATGCAAAGACTGCTATAGTTCTTTCCAGGATGATCAAGATGACTTATGGTGTCAAGTATATAAAGCTATCCCTCAAACTGACCTAGGGACCGCTGAGCTACCTGTATTAAAGCGCCCTCCTTCTCCCGCTATCATGTTCTCTATGAGCCTGTTGAATTTTCATACCCATCTTAAAAAAGAAGTATGTGCTGGGGGAAAAAATGTTCAAGTGCTATCTCTTTTTTTTAGTACTAGATGGTCCCAACCCGAGGGGGATTCATCAATGTTTATTGAATTACGCCTGGGCTCCTAAGAGCCTGAGGCGAGGGAAGGGAGGAGAAGGCATCTAGAAAGGGAGGGGGTTTGCGCGCCAGAGCCGTGCTGCAGTGATAACTGAGTGGGGGAGGGTTGGCGACATAGTGCAGACCTTCAGGGCCATCTCAAAGTGTACCTGAAAGTGGGTGATCATGTGTGGAAGGGTCCACACCTGCTGGTCAAAGGCAGCACGAAGGAAGGAGTTATGGATGGTCCAGATGGCTGTGGCATAGGCGAGGACACGGAGGGGTCGGTAGCAACCAGGCAATGTCTGCTCAAGCATGAGGTCTTGCACAGGGTGTCCAGACCAGGGCTGAGCATGGAGGAGCGCGCGGGCCTTTGGCCAAAATGCGGCGACACCTGGACAGGTAAATAAATGATGGAGGTGGGAGTCAATAGGCTCCGCACAGTGGGGACAGCTTCGGTGCTGGAAGGTAGGGCCAGTCTGGTCCCCTGTCCTGTATGAACAGTGGAGCACCCTCCATAAGGTGTTGGACACCTTTGCTGACAGGATGGGGTGATAGACGTCCTTCCACAATTCCTTAAGGTCAAATCTCATGGAGGGAGGGAGGAGCTCAAGGAGTCTTGGGAAGATGAGAGGACGATCTTGGGGGTTGAGGCGAGTTGTGACAACTGGTCCATTGTGCACAATTGCATGGCGACGGGGGCTGAGGCCAGGGCCTTCCCTTCTGTATGGGAAGGCATGGTGGATCCGCGCGCCTACTAGTTTCAGGGCCAAGGAGAGCCTGGTTCCAGTAGGGGGATGAGGATGGTTTCAGGAGATGGCCTGGGTGGTTTGTGAGCCACTCCCCTAATGAGGCCAGAGATGCTCTAGGAAGACCCAGAGCTGCTGACACTGACTGGCGGAGGGCGGGCGCCCATTGGGGCATGGGGGTCGCGTCCCAGCAGACAATCGGCCAAAGGAACTTCAGGAAGATTGTGGTGGCGTGGGATCGCGTGTCCAGAAGCCCTAGGCCCCCTTCATTACAGGGTTGGGCAATGGTTGAGAGGGCCATTGGTGGATGGTTTGAGCCCCAGATCCAACAGCGGAGGAGTACATTGAGCCGCGTATAAAAGGCATCTGTAAATGGGCAGACGTGCGCTAGGAACCAGACTTTGGAGAGGAGGAACACATTGGCCATCAGAGATCGACCCTGGGATGTGATGTGCCGCCGGTTCCAGCTGGCAATCCTGGAGTTAACTGCTGCGAGGAGCATGTCCTCATTGTCTTTTAGCGCAACTCCTTGTTGATTGGTGAGAACGCCCAGGTGACGGAAGGTATCGCGCACAGGTTAAATACCAAATGGTGGGGGGAAGGTGGGGGAGCTGACCTGTACAACTGTTGTCTTGGAGGTGTTGACCATGGCGTTGGACGCCTTGGTGTACCTATCAATAATCACAGCAGCTGGCAACATCCCCAGGGCAGCCAAATGCAATGGCGGTGTCATCTGAAAATGCCATAGTGCGGGTGGGGGCTTTACCTGGGACCAGAATCCCTGTTAGCTTGTCCTGTAAGGAAGCCAAGAGGGGGTCAAGGGTGGTGTTAAAAAGGATAGGGCTCAGGTGGTCCCCTTGCCGGAGACCTTGTCCAACTGGTACTGCCACTGTAAAACCCATTGGCGCCAGGACTCTGGTGTGGAGCTGGTCATAGAGCGCTAATATCCAGCGCCTAGCTGCGGGGGGATGGAAGCGGCCTGGGAAGCATCAATATACTTCCAGGCCACCCGATCATATGCTTTCTCCATATCCAGGAGAGCCACAAAGCCATTCACCTTACGAGAGTTAGCAGTCAAAGTCACTAAAGGTCATTATAGTTGTCCCATAACGACCTCCCGGGAATAAAACCGTGCTGGATGGGGAGAGGCGAGGTGACACCCATTTGGTGATGCGGTTGGCCAGAAGCTTTGTTAAGAGCTTGTGGTATGTGTTGATCAACGCTATGGGGTGCCAGTTCGCCAGGTTCTCACGGTCTGACTTTTTGTGATTGAGGGTCGTGATTGAGCCTTTGGAGTCAGGGAGGACCTCGCCATTCACCAAGAGTGCAGTGAGGAGGTCGCGGAGGGTTCTGGCTATCACCGCAGGTTCCAGAAGGTACACCTCGAAGGGTATTCCGTGTGGGCCTGGGGCTTTAAGCCGTGGGGATTTCAGAAGGGTTTCCATCACCTCCTAGATGGAAATAGGCGCCAGTAGAGCCTCATCAGCCCGTGAGTCAATGGGCGGCTCTGGAGCCCACCACTGGAAGCCTTGGATGTCCGATTGGTCCACCTGGGTGGCATGGAAGAGGCTGGAGTAGAAGCGGTGTAGTTCCTGCGTGATTTCCTCCTTATCTGAAGTGGTTGTAGTGCCAATCTTCAGTGCAGTAATATCCTGCGCTGTTGACCGGGCTTTCTGTTTCTGAAAGAAGAAGCGGGTGGGGCGTTCCCATTGATCATAGTAATGAGATGTTGTAAAGTTTGCTGCCCATTCTTCCTGCAGTGTGAGCTCCAAGAGGAGTGCTTCCTGCGCCGCTTCCCAGTCTTCCAACCATCTGGGAGAGGGCAAAGGCTGGCAGTTTCGCTCCAGATGTCTGATTCTGGCTTCCGCCCTTTTGACTCTGGCGCGAGCTGTGGTCATCTGGGCTTTGGCACAGTTGTAAGCAACGCGGGTGATGCCCTTCTTGGTCACCGCCCATCTATCCTTGTAGTCAAGCAGGTGGGGTGAGGGGAGGTGAGAGTCTCCTGGATGGTCATAGACAGCTTCTCCTTAGTGAAAGGGTTGTTGAGAAGAGCTGGGGCAGCCCTAGGCCAGAACCTACACGACGGTCAAAGTGTGGTGGTGAATATAACGGTGTGTGACCTGTGATCACCCAAATGGTTGTCACGAGAGATGGGAGAGGAGACGCGGCAATTAGCAGGGGGCCTATTAGTGCCATATCTATGCGTGACGCTGACTGGAAAGCTCCTCCATCATATTGGATCCTAGTAATGCAACCTAGGCCAGACGCGGAGGGTGGAAGCGCATCTATAAAGCCACTCAGGCGAAGGAAATCCTGGAGGCGACTTGACCCAGGGCGTTACCTTGCTGCAGGGGGTAAGAGTCACGGACGCGACTTATGGTTGTGTTTAAATCTCCTAAGAGGACTGTATTCCATGGGAGATTGATTTGGACGAGCTCTTCCAAGAGCCAATTTGCTCCTGAGCTGCATTAGGCAGGTAGACGCTTGCAGCGAAGAAAGAGAAGTCAGGAGTGGTGAGTTTGGCCAGTATGAGGCGGCCACCTAGATATTGTGAAAAATAATGGGTTTTTAACCTGGGGGATTCAAAACAATAAGGGCGGCATGGTTTGTCCAGAAGGAGTTGCCTCCAAACTGTTCATTCCATGCAGATTGTTCTTGGGGGAGGATATGGGGCTCCTGGACAGCAGCGATGTCAATTTGTGCTGACCTGAAGTTGCGGAGGAGGTGGGCTCTCCGCTTAAAGTCCCGCAACCCATTCGCGTTGATGAATTGCTGGGCCAGGGTGCTGCCATGGGGACTCATAGCTGTTCCCCTCCATGTCCTGGGGGGTTGCCAGCGCTTAAACCTGCTGCTGTGAGGCGGCTAGTTTTGAGTCCTTTAGCTTGACTATTAGCTGCAATCCGTGAGGAGCGTCGAGGGTTCTGAGGGGAAGGAGAGGGTGGGGGGCGGAGGACCCAGTAAGCCAGCCTATGATGCTGCCCCCGCTCCGCTGCAAGGGAAGGACCTGAGGGTGCTCAATGGCGACCTCCGCGGTGTCCCCATTTGATGAGTCTGAGTCCATATTCACTTTCTCCAACAATGCAAAGGATCCGCGCGAAATGGACTGTGGAGTTGGGGTAGGACTCTTTGAGGTGGCACTTCTACCGCAGGCCGCGGGTTGCCAGTCCGTGCTGGTGGGCATAGCTCCATTGGGAGCTGAGGGTTGATGCGATAAATTGCTGGTGGAGGTTGGTGGGGGTGCCGCGGAGCCCTGAGTGGGGGTGGCTGACGAGGGGCACCCTGTGGGAGATGCTTTGCGCTTGGTGAGAGAGGGAGTTGACTCTGGGAGATTGGAGGGGGTGCCCACTGGAAGGGGGGCATGAGCGCGAAGGTATCCCATACCAATAGTGGGGTTAGCTGTTTCAACTGCTAGGCGTAAGGCCTCAGGGGACAGGTCTTGAATGGGAACCCATTATGTAGGTTGTGGAATTGCTGCTGCGGCCACGTGGGATCGTTTTTGGCCTGGTTTAAGCCCCTGGGTGGTGGCTAAGAGGGCTTGTTTTCGAGCTGTGCAGCCACTATACAATTGTCCAAGGGCGTTACACCATGAACACCGGGGGCGCGTCTGATCAGGGTCAACAAAAAAGATCTCAGGGCATGCCCCAATTACCGCCACACGAGGAATAACCTCAATGTTGCGGGATACAGTGGGGGAGGGGATGAACGACGCCTTAGCAGTGCGAGCTCTTTGAGTGGGAGCATAGTAAGAGGGGACGCTAAAGTCCACTGAAAGAACAGAACCAAACTCCATTAAACCATGATGGAGCGCCAGTTTAAGAGACTCAGGATCAACAGTCGTTGGTAGGTATGAAAAAGTAATTTATGAAATTTTCTCCAGGTGAGAGCGTGAGCGGGAGATGCGAAGAGATCCACGCAGAATAATGACCTGGAGAATGGCAGCATGGTCAGCAAGGGCGGCTTCAGTGAAGCCCACATCGATGTGGTGGCCCTCCACTGATTCATGGATGGTGGTGTTTATTGGGAAAGTCTCCGCGATCGCTGCAAAGTATGAGAAGTAATCCTCCATCTAGAATTCTACAGGGTTATGCCAATAATAAAGGAGAATTGCATGAGAGAGGGTTAAGCGAGGTAGAGCTTTTTGCGCTCTAGTTTCGGCCCATTTCTTCTTAACATCAGCAATGAACGCCACTTCACGGGGATCAGCTTTGGGTAGCGTTGGTGCAAGAGGTTTTTTCCACGCCCCAGTGGCTCCTTTTGCACTTTTGTGTTTGCTTTGGGCTGCAATCACAGGTTGAGTGTGAGCTGGTGGTTTGGATAAGTTTGCGGAGTTCCCTTGTTGCTGGAATGTTACAGCAGTTGCTGGCGTCATATTGAATTGAGGGGCGGATTGTTGGGCCTCGCTAAATTGGGGAGGCCCATCCAGATTGAAATTAACTCCATCCAATTGGGAGGAGGGTGATGTTTCATCACCATCCCAATCTATTTGGGTAAATTCAGCCCGAGTATTTGCTGTGATTTCGTGGGCAAAACTCACTGGCTGATTGGTGAATTGGTCGTTTTCAGCATATGGAGATAGAGTGCCGACTTGAGAAGTGCCAATTATAGGGTTTAAAATGGGACGGGTGAGATTGGAACTGGTGTGAAGTTTCAAAATCCGAACCATTTGAATGCCCATTGGGAAGAGTAGATTGAGCCAATTTGGTGCTTAGTGAACCAGATTGTGCGGCTAATCTAACCTTACATCCGAGGGTTTGGGGGCCAGATGATTTTTGGGCCTCGCTAAATTGGGGAGGCCCATCCAGATTGGAATTAACTGCAGCCAATTGGGAGGAGGGTGATGTTTCATCACCATCCCAATCTATTTGGGTAAATTCAGCCCGAGTATTTGCTGTGATTTCATGGGCAAAACTCACTGGCTGATTGGTGAATTGGTCATTTTCAGCATATGGAGATAAAGTGCCGACCTGAGAAGTGCCAATTATGGGGTTTAAATGGGACGGGTGAGATTGGAACTGGTGTGAAGTTCCAAAATCCGAACCATTTGAATCCCCATTGGGAAGAGTAGATTATCCCAATTTGGTGCTTAGTGAACCAGAATGTGCGGCTAATCCAACCTTACATCTGAGGGTTTGGGGGCCAGGTAGCTGGGTATTGCCCCTCATGGGGGGAGCCAGAAACACGGCGTCAGCAATAATAGATGGGGCTGAATTAGCTGACACATTGGGGGAGGTGAATGCCTGGATGGGCTGAAATGCATTCAACTGAGCAGACGCCATTAAAACAGCTTGGGTGATGGCCTCCTTGGTTGGAGGGGCCCAGCGGGTTAGTGGGAGGTAGCGCACGCAGAGCTGTTGGGCGTGCTGGTTGCAGAAGTGCGATCAGGTGAACTGGCGCTAGTTGAAGTAGCTCCAGGTTGGGGGGTGGTGCCTGCTTTCATGGCCACTGCTTGAGAGCGGGTGATTCTGGTTGACCCTGAGGTGGGTAACTGAGGGTTGCTTCGTTTTTTGGTGGTGGTGCTGGCTCGTTTGGCCGAGCCCGCGGGTTCTTTTGCGGTGTTTCCCGCCATATTTGCTAATAGTTTTTGTAAATCTCTTTAGTGGAGCTAAATTTCAAGGCTAAAAGATTTTTGAAAAGTGATGCTTAGCAGAAAGAGTTCAAGTGCTATCTCTATGTGTGTGTGAAGGTGCAATGGAACATGCTATGGATCACCAAATGTGCAAGCACATACAACCCTGTCTTGATAGTAGGGCTTTCAATATCATAATGCCCAATTTCAAAGAGTGTACTACTTGGGCTGAGCTAAAGGACGCCTTATCAAAGAATTTGGAAGTAATATTCTTTTATAACTGAAAAAAGACTTTCATGAAGATCTGCCCTAGACATGGAGAAAAAGATATCAAACTTATTGAAAAGTCTTATCAGCTAGACTCAAGCCCTCTCCATCTGCAACTAAGTTATGTTAGATGATGCCATCACTGCCGTCCTCTCTTCTCCATAACATTATGAATATCGTACTACTAATCCGGAATGCAAAGAAGTTGTAAAAATTAATATTGATATTATGAATCTATCATGATTACCTTAAAGTTGTCCTCCATGTTCCGCCAGCTAAAGCAGGCGCTGGACAAAAGTTTCCCCAAAGCTTCCTCACCATCTGATATGGCTTCCTCGGCTGTTAGCTGCTGTGCCATATTAGGATTTTTTCATTTATGATAATCCCTTTGTTTGGCACAATTGCAAATAAAGATGCGTGGCGGCTCCCCCTTTTGGGTTGAGCACCACTAGTGCTAAAAAAGGAATATATCATGAAGTTGCCTGAGTTGGAAGTGCTTCAAACCTCTAATATGGAGGCTGCTACACATTCATGCAGTAGCATGATTCCTGAGATCTAAACATCAACGCGACCCTTTCTCTTATTAAAGAATTTTTGGTCATTAAAAGAATTCCTGTTAGAATAAAAGTTTGATGAGGTGGGAATAGTGGCGTCAACTTAGGGTGTGAGGCACTTTCTGTTGATGACTCTGCAACTCATACCGCATCTAAAGCCCTCTACCACTCCTTTTATTTTGTCCTATCTAAGCCTGATAAAATGGATGTCACATATCCATTAAATTCTAACATAACATCTTGATACTCTGCTCATTAAATATTACATTCAACAGGAAACTAATTTACTCAATCCCCCATTTTGGCTTTGAGATCACCCATGTTGAAGTTTTTGTCCATAAAGTGAGAATCCTAGCCATAGTTGATATTAGATCTCCAACTAATGCTTTAACCTCTAAAACGGTGAGATAGAAAAACTTACTAGATCAAAACAACACTTTGGTCTATGAGAACACATGATTTTATCAACAATCTATGGGGGCCTCATCATCCTTGCACTTTGGTTTGTATTCCTGGTTATTTTGGACTTAGTGGTTGTGCTACAGAAAGATGTTTATAACTTTTTTCATGAGAACGTACTTACTTATCAAATTTTACAACAAAATCAGTCATAAATACTGATATTTTTAACCCAGAGTTTTTCATTCTCCTCCCTGTTGATGATGCCCCTAAAAAAAGGAATAAGAAAACCCAGAACTTGTTTACTGGATTTTGAAAATTTATTGTGTGGATAGTGTACCGAGTAGTTGGGCTAGAACCAGGCTTCTTCCTTACAGTGCTGAGTCTCAACAAAGAATGCCTATATTCTCCAAAAACCAAATAATTCTACCCCCAAAATCCCATAATAAGGTGAATATGAGGACCCAAGTTACCATTCTGCCAGACCAGTTGCCAGAAAATAGTGGAGATTCTAATTTGGAAAATCAAGAACTTTTTTACCTACCTGAGGTGCTTTATACTACTTAATGGGGCCCCTAATGTTTTTATGGCAAATTTCACCTATTGCCCAATGCAAATAACTTGAAACCAACATGTTGCTTACATTTAGATACTACCTGCTGATAAAGTTGAATCTGTTCTCAGGTGCAGAAGTTAAGTTGATTTAGGGACTGACAAGTGATTTACCATCACATGCAAAGCAGTAAAGTTATGTGACACCCTACACCTCTGAGAAGAAAATCCAATTAGTTCATTGATCAAATTGTAGGCTGACATATTTCTAAAGGTCCAGGCACCATTCAGATGATAAAGGTGTGTAGCTTAGTTCTTATGACAGACTCCCCTTCAATCTGGTCTTAACCCTAGAAAAAGTCTAAGGTCAAAGAAGCCCAAGTGACAAAGAAGTTGAGGCAATTCCTGTATTTTTCGATTACTCAAGCCCTCTCTTAAAGTTCATGTGCCTCGCCACTACTGAATATAAAAAATGATGTTGGACATTAGGTGGTAAAGGATTACCATCAATTAAATGCCATTACCAAAATGACAGTTACCTGAAACAAAATTTTATGATTCTCTACAACTCTTATTTGGTTCCCAAATTAGACTCTTCCATGGATATCACTAGCAAATACCTTAAGACTTGAGCTTGAACCAAATGAATGTGATAATGTGACTTTATAGAAAGTGAGGGGTTACGCAAACCTACTCAAATGCCCAAGAATTATGAATCGCCCTGGCCACTTTCCAAAGGGGTGGATGGCCTGCTAAGGGGGCTTGAAGGTGTCATATGTTCTAGTTTTCTTAGATGATGTGACCATTTCTCTTGAACTTAAAACTAACACTTCACTTATTAAAATGTTTTGTGTGAAATCTCCATTCTTATTCGCTGAAGCTGAAACAAAAAAATCATTTTTTAACTGACATGAGATTTTACAAGCATAAAGTTACTTGTGAAGAGAATCTTGCTAATACTAGACAAAGTGTTTATGATTGAGAAAATGATTTGACCGTCCAGCTTACGCGTTATTAAGGCTTTTCTCATGATGGTCAGCTATTACTGACATTTTATCCCTCATTTCATTAAGCTACCAGAACAGCTAAACTATTGCTTCATAAAAAAGTCACGTTTTAAATAGAAGAAGCTCAATAGCTGGCTTTTGATATTATAATGAAGGCTCTGGACATCATTCCTGTGTTGGTGCACCCCCAAGCTCGCAAACCTTTCATCCTCTATATTGACGCCAGCGATGTGGCTGTGTGGGCCATTCTGGTGATACTTTATAAAAAATCAAGTTGACCATCCTATAACATACTTTAGTAATAGTTTAACTTGGGTGGAAGAAATGAAGCATATTTGAATACAAGTGTCTGACTGTCCTGTGGGATCAAACTTTTTCATCCCTTAATATTTGGGAACCGTTTTATCTTAGTTAAAGACCACGCCTCCTTGCAGTGGCTACAAAAAATTAAATATACTGATGGACGATTAGCCCTTTGGGCACTTAAACTCAAGATTTACGATTTTTCAATTGTTAACCACACTGGAATGGTGCATTTAAACGCCAACGTATTATCCTGGCTACCAATAATAACATTATATGCTTCAGAAGAGGATTAATCTATGAACTCATTGCAAAACCTGATGAGTGGAGTAGAGAACCCTAGTGATCCAGCAGCAACTGAAGAAAACGGCTTAGCAGACTCAGATTGAAAATGGATTGTTGTATACACAAGTTGTGAAACCTTGGCTGCTGTATGTCCAACCATCCACCAAAAATAAAGTCCTCTCTGGAGTCCCATATGACTGTGGGCCATGGCGCAATGAGGAAGACCTATTAATTGCTGAAAAAATATGTTATTGTGATGGGATGATCTTGAACATCCAAAATATCATTGATACCTGCTTCACGTTCACTAATTGGAAGCCTCCAATCCAATATATCCACAACAAGTCAAAATACCTGTTGGGACTAAGAGTATTGACCACATGTCCTTTTATAGGCAGAAAATCCGAAGTCCTGGGTGCTGGATTTTAAGTTTATTACTTTTCTTGGTAAGAAAGATTCACTCAGGATAAAGTTCCTTGAGTGGTAAATACTAACTATTTTTCATCCCTAAATAAATAGAGGTAGGTCAATTTAACTTTAATGGAAAAAGAGAGTAAAGTTTGTTTCTTAGAAACATTGGTGTATGGGAGATAAGGGAGTTAATTGGTCAATCTCTATGCGTTCCAAGCTAAGATCTACTCTCATTACCAATCAAGGATCCTTCGGCGTGTTGGTTGCATAGGTCAAACAGGATTTATTGCTGCATAGATTGGGTTTGACCCCCAATAATAGGGGGTTTCGGGCAAGTGCTATTTGATTAGTCAGTTGGGGTTGATCCCCTATATCAAGAGGACGTGAAGCTGTCTGAGGATTATCCCCAACATTGTGAGGTTTCTAAAATCGTCAGGGATCATCACCAATAGTAGTTTCTCCCATTTCATCAGATAGGGTTCAATTCCCTCCATCTGACATATTAACTCATGATTTGGTTAAAAATAATAATTACGCCCCTATAGGTCTTTGCGCAGTGGGGAAAGAGTTTTAGAATTCAACTATGTACATAGTTTACTAAAGTACCCTTAAAAACCTCCACAATTAAGTGTTTGTTGCCATGCTTATAAATGAAATTGAAGGGCCTTGACCAGTTGTTGCAATTTGTTATTGCATTCTCCCAGCTGATGGTGGTTGAAAAGGACTAGGTCACCCATTAGAAGGTATGCAGAGGTTCATGTTTGTCATTAAACCGACTTGTTTCTTTACTAGTGTTATAAGATAAGTTTTCAGAATCCAGGGCCTGAAATCAAACAATTTCTTTAGCAATAATTTGCATAGTATCTTAATGGGCTTTGGGGGAGTATTGGTTGATCATAGCCTGCACTTTAGAGGGCAGCTGAGGGAAATCTTCCATATAACGCTTGGAAGGGTGACTTATTAAGTATTCAATTGCAACTTTTTCTATTGGTCATAATTGCACTATACTATCATTGGGGCCAATCAAGGGGGTCAGTCATAGTCATATTCCATAGGGTTGCAGTTAGAGTACCATTTGCCCACTCTACCATTCCATTGATTGCAGGATGGTAGGGGGTAGAAAATACCTGAGTGGATCCTATCAGTCTTTTAAAATTTTTCACCAGCGACAATTGGAAATTTGCCTGTCATAGGAGAGAATTATGGTAGGGTACCCATGCTGGATGATAATTTGGTTTTATAAAAACGTTGCGGTAGCTTTTGCCAAAGCAGAGGGTAGTGATATAGCTTCAATACACTTATTTAAATGATCCACTGCTAGGAGGAGTAACCAATAATCATTAGAGGCTGAAGGAGAGGTCCCACAACATCAATGCTATTAGTATGGAAGGGTTCACAGGGTGGAACCACTGAATGTTGAGATTGGGGATATGGTCTGTCTTGACTTTTACACACCAGGCAGGACCCTAATACATCTTGTATTGAAACAAGAATTTCTTCCAAGTAGCATTGAGTCTTGAGTAACTGGTAAGTAACCAAATTCCCCATGGCTGACTTGCCAATGTCCCTCTAATGTATTGCTGGTCTGAGCTTAAGTTTTTATACAGAGCAACCACTTTTATATATATAATTTTGTACAGCTTACCGTTTCTGACATAAAGGATCACTAATTTATTGTTAATTCTATTTGAATGGTCGAAGATTTGTTTTCATAAATGCAACCTGATTAAGAGGTTGTAGAGTTGATCCTCCTTAGGGTCAATTAAAGTTGATCTGGGGAGCCTGGATAAGCAATTCACATTTTGGTGGATGGGCCCTGGTCAATAAATAAAGTAAAAATAGTAATTTGAACTTATAACGTCTAATGGGCTACCCTCTCATCAGATTCCTTCATTTGTTGCAGCCATTGCAAGGAAGCATGATTGGTAATTAACGCAAAATAAACTCTATATAAGGGCCCTAATGCTTAATAGCCAGTAGGTCATCCAAGCATTTGCATTGAGTAATGATATAGTTGCGTTTGTCTCAGGTTTAGGTCTTGCTATAGTAGGCGAAGGATAGTCCACTAAGTTTTCATTGTGCTGAGATAAAATAGCTCCAATAGCTACATTGCTAGCATCAGTAAAAAGTAGAAAGGGTTTACCAAAGTTTAGATGTATAAATGCTGGTGAATAAGAGAGAGCTGTGCGTAATAGGTCAAAAGCCTGATAATACATTTCTTACTATAAGAAGGGTATACCTTTCTTCATTATATACTACATGCCCGGAGGTGTTGGCAAAATGGATAATAAACTGACAATAATATCTACAATACCCACAAAAAACCTTTACATGTTGTAAGAATTTTAGAGGTCATCTTAGATAGGGCTTAACCTCATCACCCATTGGGGAAATTCTGGATTTCTCTACTAAATGGCCCAAAAATTTAGATTTCTCTGAAAAAAGTAAGATTTTTGATTTAGTTTTAATCAGGCATGCTGTAACCATTGGAAAACTTTCTGGATATGATTTAAGTCCTTGGTAAAGATTTTTGAAAAAACGATAATATCATTGAGAAACTAACACTCAAGAACACTAAAAATCGCCTAAAAGTCCATCCATGGCACGTTGGAAGGTAGCAGGGACAATACATAACCCCTGAGGCACTTAAGTGAGCTTGAATAGTCCTTCACTTGAGATTAGGGTGCATTTTTCACAATCCTCCGGCGACAAAACCACTTATCAGTACCCACTGGTGAGATCCATAGTTAAAAAACAATGTGAAATCAACATTGAGCATAAGGAATCATCTATACGTGGTAGTTTTTAGCTATCTTTTCTTGTGATTAAATTGAGGCGGCTATAATCCCTGACAACACAGTGGCCACTCTCTTTCTTCCAAGTTAATAGGAGCGAGGAAGCCCATGGGCTTTTAAAAAGCATAAGTAACACAATCTAAAAAGTTTGTGTAATTTAAGGCTCCTCAAGCTTCCTCAGCTTTAGATTTTCTGTAATACTGATATTTAAATGGAAGGTGATGCTTGGTATTAATTTGGTAAATTACCCCTGACATTTTTCAGTAGTTACTTGGTCCTGAGGAAAGAATATTGCCATACTCCTTAAGGAGGTCTTTGACGTTCTAGTGTTTATTTAGGGTGAGAATGTCACCAATTTTACTTTTGATCAGAGCTATGGTGGGGGTCGAATATTAAATCTTTTAAAGAGTCAAAACAACTCACACTGACAATAATATTCAATGTGACTTAGTTTTAAATGAGCGATAGGGACATACTGATGGACTTAGAGTTTATTTTGTTAGATTCCCTAATAAAAAGAGATTATCTCCCATAGTCAGAATCCAAAATCCTCAGGAAGGTCAATGCTTCTTTAATGAAGGGTTTAGATTTTCACTTAGCTCCAAAATTTGATTAGTAGAGGTGCAAATCTTGATCCGTGCATTTATAATAACTTGTGAGCCAGAGGATAATGTAATAGGATTAGGGTATATAGAGGGATCACATCTTTGGCAATCAAGCCTCAGTGGTAACTTAAATTTTCCTCTTAAAATTGATATTCAGCTTTACAAATGGAGGACTGATATTTGAGGAGGATAGGTTCGTTATTTGGGGCTCCTTTGCTCTTGACCAGGAGCATAAATATTAACGAAATTCAATACAACAATAGTAAAAAGTACTTTTATTTATGGTTGATAATGCAGTTGAACACCCACATCTATTGGACTCCAATAAGAAACACATAATTGTTTTTTTCTAATGTTATAGTGTGGGCAGTAAGTAAATAATTATAAAATGGAGAAAAAAGGCAGTATACGCATCAATTGCCTTAGCCTTTTAATTACTGACTGTCTATATTCAGCTTTGTGAATCAAGTCTGGAGCCATTTTTATTTTCTAAATAGGTCAGGAGGTTATAGCTTTAACCAGTGAGCCAGTATCAACTATTGCCACGATTTTAACCTTATGAACAACTACCTCTACTTGAACCACTAAAAAGCTGAACTGAAAATCAATAGCTTGTAAACTTTACGAGGGATTTAAGAAAAGTAAGTGGAGGATTTTGCAGCGTCCAAGCTCAGGGTTGTTCAATACGTTTGAAAGGTTTATCTGCCAGTGCTTGGCTTTCCATAGAGGAACTGACCTCCAAATTTGTTTATGTAACTGACAACATAAAAATAGGAAAGCTGAATATCTTTAATTCCTTGGATAGAAAGGGGTTGTTGGATTTTGGGTTTGGGGATGCTCGCTTGGTGCTTTATTCCCCTGAAATCCAACAATGGGGGTGGATACCAAAAGATATAAAAAAATTGTAAACTTAAAATCTAATAGATATGGGGTTTTTTAAGTTTATTAGTGCTCCGTGGGATTAAAAGGGAGTCATTCCCCTTCATTATCCAACCAATCAGTATTTAAACTTTTTCAAGGAATGGGGGGTTTTCAAGGATAGTTTCAGAATAACTTCAATGAATTATGAATTAGGAAATATTAGAAATGCTCCTGTCAGATCTTGGGATATGAGCGTTCCTTTTCAGTGAACCAATGGTTGGGATGGGGATTTGGGGCATAATGCACTCATGAAGTAATGTTTTAATGTATTTTACCCAAACACCGCTGGGTAAAATACTTTCACCTTAGTGGACCTTCGCCACGCCTATAAATGGGTGTGATCCCTGCGAAGGTGCAATGAAGGCCTGTTAGAGGCTGAGGGCGTGCCTTCCAATGGTTGCCCCATAGTACGTTGTGAGGTCAGAGTAATCCAACTGCTTGAACATACTTAAAGTGCCCACGCAGGTTTTGAAATGGTGTTACCCTGATTTATTGGGCTCCACCAAGAATCTTCCAGGGTCTTCAGGCCGATATTCTCATTAGCTTCATTTTCCAGATAATTAGAATTGCTCTCAATGCCATCAGATAATCACAAATGGCTGACATTTCTCATTTTCAGCTGAATTTGACTTATACATTCTTCTCTTTCAGCTGTGAGGGCAAATGTCTGACATCACCCCCCTCAATAATGTTGGGGGAGAATAAGGCTGTAAAATTGTCTATGTACCCAATTTATTTTGCTGAGATTTCAATATGACTGGGAAATAAGCTAGTGTTCCAGTGGATCATATATTAGATGCAAAGTGAGCTCCAAGGGCGAGTAATAGGTTAGAGCAATGTGAGGTAAATCGATCAAATCAATCAGGGTTCAGTAATTGAGGCAATTCCATTGAAGCCTTGATGATTGAACAAACTCTACATTGATAGTGAATAGAGATTGACTAAGTGAAGTGTGTCAAATCTTTTGAAGAATACCGAGGGTTAAGGGTTAGGAGGGAGAGATAAGTTGGAGAGATTTTTGAGAAGAAGAGAAGAGAGGAAGAAAAAGAAGTGAGTATGAGTAAGTAGAAGAGCATAAGCAGAGAAGGTCTGCCGGTTAAATCATAATAAATAAAAATAGGGAAGCTGGGGTGATTGCCTCATATTTTATAAGTTTACTACAATTATTTGAGAAACCAATGATCTCCATTTTAGTTGGCCGTAGCTCAGTGGGCTAAACCCTGTGCAACTCGTTCAGCGGAAATAAGTCATATCCACCAAAAGTTAACAGTGATGCTCACTACAGGGGGACCATTGTTCAACTAATTACAACTTCATCATTGCACCTATGGCGCAACCTGCTCGCTTTGATGGGGTACTACCCTCATTTATTGAATTGTCTCAATATGGGGAGTTGAAGCTTGCTTTGGATACCTTACTTCAGGCGCAAAAAGTGCTTTTAGGAGAATAAGAAAATTACTGAGCTGCTCAACCATAGCTTCACCCAACTGCTCCTGGTAGGTGACCTTACCAACCAACTTGATAAACTCTTGAGCAGCACAACGGAGTGGCTAGACTGTGCAGAGTATAAATTAGATAAGGTTGTCAAGGAAAAGGAAATTTGCAGTGACAGGCTGCCTCCATTTTACTGTGATTGCAACATACATGTTTTTCAAGCGGTTTAATTTGCTATAGAGGGGGCTTCCAATCAGCGGAAAGCTAAACTGTTGTTATCAGCATTGGATGTTTCAAGTGCTGATCAAGTTACATGTTATCTTAAAAATAGTACTGTAGCTTACCAAGAGGTGAAGGAGACTGTAATTCGCCTGTTTGAGAGCAAAGCGAAAATGGCTCAGCGCAGGGAGGACTTTTTAACAATATCTTTTCAAAAAGATGATTCTTTAATACAGTTTGCGGAGTAGTTCATTAATGAGGCTCATGTGTTGTTGGGTGCGAATGTCTTATCTAATGAGGAGGTGGGCATAGCGATGATGGCGGCTATCAAGCCCCTATCACGAATTGCATATGCTATGGCTTACACTCTTCAGGAAGATGCGAAGTTACTAAAAATTACTAAGCATTTACGCCGTCTATCCATCACCTTTAGTGCTCCCAACGTGGAGCGGAAGGATCCTGCATCTGCCACTAAAATTCCGATAACTAAAGGATCCCAACAATATGGGGTCAATCCATGGGTTAATCCTCGGTCACTTAACTCATGAGCGGGTCCTTTCCGTCCCTGTTATGATTAACCTGCTTATCCTCGGGCCCATAACCTGTGGTTTAATAGTAGACCTAGACCTTCTGAGGTGATTCAGAGACGAGTGCCAGTCCCAAATGCTTGTTTCTCGTGTGGCCAAAGAGGCCATTATGCAGTTAGTTGTTAGGCCAAACAAAAGGTCCACGCAGTATCCGTTGTCCCAAATGAACAGGGAAAAGGGCAAGCAGAGTAGAGACGAAATGCTCTGCTTCCGCTGATTCAAATGTGATTGTCCCTGATTTTTATCAGGAGTCATGTTGTGTCAGCCCAGGGGCAAACTCTGAGGATTTACTATATCAACAGATCTCTTACCATCTTTTGGCCTCCATCCAAGGGGAGAGACCCCAATAATGCAAACATGGGGCTCCACCAAGATGTGCATAAGCTGTACGCCTGGAAAAGCCTTGAGTGGAATGGTACAGTCGATGGTGAACCTCCGCATATGTCAAAGCTTTGGAGGGGTGGAGGTGGTGATTCCAGTGCAAAAGATTGCTCTGGAGTATCCTCTTGTTAGAGCTAGTATGCTCACTTTTCTGGATAATCAAACGCCCTTGGATGTTTATGTAACAAACACCAAGGGTTTTCTTATTTGGAATGTACATATTGTGAAATATTTGTACAGAATACCAAAATTTTGGTGATTATTGATACAGGCGCTCCTGTCAATATAATATCTACCAAGCTTGTGGCTAAGCTTCCGCTGAAACCAGATGTGGACCACCGAGTAGTGTATGGTACTGCAGGGGCACAGAGTACTGTGTCAGAAGGCGTATATAGCTCATCGCCTTTGAGGTCTGTGTCAGCTGGCGCACCCGCTCCAGCTGTGGTGTTGCCTAATGACCACTATGACATGTTGATATGCGCCACATATATGCGTCACTTTGGAGCTGTGGTTAATATGCGGATAAAACCATTAGTATTTTGGGACAACGGATCCCCCTCTATTTTACTTCCAGCGGAGTACCAGATGACCCAATCCGCGCTGGTCAAATTAATCTCGCCTATAGCGATGGTGGGATTCCTGTAAGTTTTTGGCGGATGAAGTGGAGGACCTGAACGCTTCCAAACCAGATTTAAGAGTACAAAGGGATTCCACTACGAGCTGTAAACGCTTTGACTAACCCAGACGGGCATCAGGTCATAATTGGGACGGAGCTTGAAATTGATATACGGGAGGTCTATATGGAGAGGTTGTGGGGCCTTATCAACAATCGCGGCTCAAACCTTATGTGGCTCATGGGTTACTGTTACCAGGGCAGGGGGAAGTGAAGGTGTTATTAGAGAATCTGCAGAAGGAGGTGATAAGGGTTCAACGTCACCAAGTGGTTTCTTACTGCACCTGATCCCGCTTAGTGAGGTCCATCAGATACATGACTATGGTTCTTGGGAAGATCTCAGCTTGCCTTTTGAAACCGCCTTCAGCGTAATGACTGTGGTTCCATGGGAGGCGCTAACTGGTTTATTGGAGGACCAGAAGGACAGAGTGATGGATCTGTTCGAGAAGTATCACAGCATTTTTTCAACTGATGATCATGACTTGAAACACTTGAGGGGTCGTGCATCGGGTGGACACAGGAGACCACCCACTATCAGGTCATGACCTTTACGACGCTAGAGGCAGCAGAAGAAGTTGTATCTACATAAATACTTTAGTGGAACAGGGAATGTTGGAGCGATCCAAGAGTTCCTGGGAATCTCCGGTGCTAATTGTCAAAAGGAAAGATGGCTCCAATTGAGTAGTAATCAATTATTGGAAGCTTAACAGTATTATGAAAAAAAATTTGTACTGCTTCTGTGAATCGATGATGCTTTAGATCAGTTAGGTGGGGCCAAGTATTTCTCTGTTATGGACTTGATATTAGGGTATTGGCAGATCAGGTTGCCAGCGGTGGAACAAGAAAAGTGCGCTATAATCACCTCAAAAGGATTGTTCCAGCCTACAAATATGCATCAGGGTTTTTGCAATGCCCCCGCTTCGTTCCAGAGGGCTATGGACACTATTTTGGGTGACCTAAAGCTGTCTTGCGTTCTTATCTACCTTGAGGATATCAACATGAATTCGCGGACATTCACGGAGCATCTTGGACACCTAGAGCAAGTATTCCGCCGCCTAGCTGATGCTAATATCAAAATTAGCCCAAAAGCCACTTTTTTGAGGAACTATGGAATACCTCGGCTTTGTGGTAGACTCCAAAGGGCTTAGTCCTCAGCTAGCCAAGGTGGAAGCCATCCTCAAGATGACTTGGCCAAGCAATAAGCGGGATATCCAGATGTATTTGGGGATGGTTGGCTGCTACTGACAGTTCATTCCCAACTTCAGCTGTATTGGGGCTCCACTCTTTGAGCTACTTAAGTAAAAACGCTGCCTTCAACTGGATGGATCAATGTCAAACCGCTTTTGATGTATTGAAAACTGCGTTGGCTAGCGCGCCTGTTTTGCATTACCTCAATTTTGAAAAAGAGTTTATTGTGTAAATGGACATTTCACTTTCTGCTGTAGGGGCTGTGTTATCCCAAAAAGATGATGACGGTGTGGAGCACCCCATTGCATATTTCAGCCACAGTTTAACTGGCCCTGAACAGAATTACACCATGACAGAGAGGGAGTGTTTAGTGGTAATCTATGCATATAAACAATTCCGGGTCTACCTCTATGGGTGAAATTCAAAGTGGTTATGGATCATGCCTCCTTGCGCTGGCTACAGAATATGCGGGAACCTGAAGGGCGGCCTACACAATGGGCTTTAATCTCTAAGCATATCATTTTGAGATCAAGCATCAGCCAGGGGCGAAGCATCAGAATGCAGAACTACTTTCCCATGTACCCATGGTTGCCATTAAAGCAGATGTGGTGGACATAATGTACAAAAAGATGATTGTGGGCAAATATCACGATGTGACACTGCCCGTGATCAAAGTGTTAGATAGACTTAGGCAGGATACCTTCTTGCGCATTGAAAACTTATATAAGCGGATTGGGGAATTGACATTGAGTTTCCCAAAACCCTCTGCCAGGCCTGCGATAATTATGGATGCCTATAGAGCAGTAGGTCATGGAGGGTTGAAAAAGATGCTGGAGCTCTTGTGACCCCACTACTATTGGGAGAGTATGCACTACGATGTGCTTGAGATGGTTGGTTGTTGCCATCAGTGCCAAGTGGAGAAACCAATCCACCGAAAGACAACCTACCAGCTAGTTAAGCCTCAGTTTGCATGGCATATAGTTTTGTTAGATGTGGTGGGGCCTCTGCCGACTGGGGAAAACCACTCCAAATATATAATAGTTGCCATTGACCATTTGAAAGGATGGGTGGAAGCAAGGACTATCAACGATTTGGGGGCTGTCACTACCGCAAAGTTTATCCTGGAGTGTGTCATAAAGCGCCATGGTTGTCCGCTCTTTATCCTAATGGATAACAGAATTAATTTCACATCACATATATTAACCAAGTTGAACAAGCTCATGGCAATCCGCGGGGTCTTAACTACCCCTACCACTCTGAATCTAACGGTATGGTGGAACAGGTCAATGTGACCTTGGTAAATACTCTATGCAAGCTTGTAACTGAGCGGCTCGTAAGATTGGAACACCCTTTTATCCACCACTGGCTTTGCATACAATATCAGCTACCACTCAGCAACTGGTAAGAGTCTATTCCAGTTGCTCTATGGACGACATCCAGCGCTACTGGCATTGCTTTACACCTGCTTGGAGGATACCAGCAGAGTTGAGCCCCACCACTATTTGTCTACCTTGACAAACACGCAGATTATGCTCCAAACTGAGGCATATTCAACTAGTCTTGTTAAGAAAATTTGGGATCATGTGGCTGACTAATATAGATGCAGCAGTCTTCCACAGTTTGGGGTAGGGAATTGGTCCTGTTTAACGACCAACATGGGTTTGGACGAAGGAACAATCTCGCCAGCATATGGAGCGGACCATTTGATATCATCAAAAAGACCGGGGATGACGTCTACATCATTGAGGAACCCGCGAGTGGTCAGATAATCAACCAAGTACACGCGAAGTTACTTCAGCCTTACAAGCAATAGGCGCTTATAATCCAGTCAAGGGGGTAATGTCAAGATTTTAATATTACTGGGCAATAAGCTAGTGTTCTGGTGGATTGTAAATTATATGTGAAGCGAGCTCTGAGGGCGAGTAATAGGTTAGAGCAACGCGATGTAAATCAATTGAAACAATTAGGGTTCAGTAATTGAGGCAATTCCGTTGAAGCCTTGATGATTGAACAAACTCTACATTGATAGTGTTTAGAGATTGACTAAGTGAAGTGTGTCAAATCTGTTGAAGAATACCGAGGGTTAAGGGTTGAGAGGGAGAGAGAAGTTGGAGAGGTTTTTGAGAAGAAGAGAAGAGAGGAAGAAAAGAGAAGTGAGTAGGAGTAAGTAGAAAAGCGTAAGCAGAGAAGGTCTGCCGGTTAGATCATATTAAATAAAAATAGGGAAGCTGGGGCGATTGCCTCATATTTTATATAAGTTTATTACGATTATTTAAGGGACCAGCGATCTCCATATTGGTTGGTTGTTGCTCAGTGGGCTAAACCCTGTGCAACTCGTTCAGTGGAAATAAGTCATATCTGCCAAAAGTTAACATATAGGAACTCCAGAAGTGAGGGATGTGATTGAGTATGCATCCCCTCACTTATATGTAATTGAGAATGGTCCTTCCTAGATGGAACTGAGTTTCTCCCTTCTAGGGGTGATACGAGTATGATAGAAAAGAACAAAGTCAGATACTTGGAAGGAGGGAAGAGGAGCTTGGAACTCATTTGCAGCTTGACCCTCTTTTGTGACTGTCTTTGCCAAGTTGATCATTGCCTCAGATTGCAACTGTATGATATGCTGGGCTAGCTTCTTCATAGCTTGCTTAGGATCAGTCTTATCATTAAAGATAACTTTGGAAAGTAAAGCTGAAGCCCCAGGTTCTCATCCATACAGTACTCATAAAGGCGACATTTTAAGAATCTGATGATAGCTGATGAAGTTCGCCATGATTGCACTTGGTAAGTACTGATCCCAATAGAGGGGATATGAAGTAGACATTTTCCATAATATAGAAACCAGCTTCCCATTTGCTCTTTCCACCGTACCATTTGTTGAAGGGTTGTAGGGGGCGAAAAAAAGAGCTGTTGGGTGCCCATGGAAGTTGCAATAATCTTCACCACTCGTGAGGTGAAGTTTTTACCATTATTTTAGAGAAAAACTTGGGGGCAACCATGTCGGGTAAAGTTATACTGGTGGAGGAAAGTGTCCGTAGCTTTAGCCGTCTGAGCTGGGATAACCACTGCCTCGACCCATTTGGTACAGTGATCAATTCCAACCAATATAAATTTATTTCAACCCGTAGTTTGGGGAAGTGGGCAATTACATCTAGACTTAATGTTTGGAAAGGCTGATGAGGGGTGGTAGGCTGATATTGATATGTTGTTTTGAAGTTGGACTGAATATTACATGTTAAACAGGCATCTAAGACTTCGGCGATGGTCTCGATGATTCCCACCCAATATTAGTGTTATTTTACCCACTTATAGGTTTTCCACACTCCACTATGTCCTAGAAGGGTATGAAACTCCATAATGACAGGAACTCTCTCTGAAGGTTGGAGGTAGGGTAACCAATTCACCCTACTTTCTTATACAGATGCATATTATCCTTCTTGTTATGGAAATGGCGAGCTAACATCTTATGAACTGGTTCATCCACATCCTCCCAAGCATCAGGGGTCATTAAAAGATCATGTGGCCGCTCCTCTTCACTATTATCTAAATGAAGGATGGGCAGCCGAGTCAACCCATTAACATTCATATGGCTTGTCCCAGCTCGGTGTAAAATGGTCATATCATAGTGCTAGAGCTTCAAAGCCCAGCGTGCCAGCCGCCCAGTAGAATCCTTCATATTTTGTAACCACTTTAAAGAGGCATGATCAGTGACCACTTTAAATGAGGTCCCCTATTGAAAGGGCGGTATTGTTTAACAGCAAGCAAAACTGCCAGGAATTCCTTCTCCATGATGCTATAGTTGCGTTCAGCCTTAGAGAGCATTTTGCTAAAATATGAAATGGGGCGATCAACCCCATGCTCATCCAGTTGAGCCAAGATATCTCCAACCATGTAGTCGGAAGCGTCAGTAAACAGTATAAAGGGTTTACTATAATCAGTGTGACGCAGGATAGGCCGTTGCTGCAGCAGCTTTTTTAACGTGTCAAAAGCAGCTTGTTGTTCTGCTCCCCAATAAAAAGGTGTTCTTTAGTCAAAAGTCTTACAAGGGGTTCACTGAACTTAGCAAATCTGGGGATGAATTGATGGTAGTACCCCATCATGCCCAAAAACATCTGAATATTGTGGAGGATTTTGGGAGCAGGCATCTTGGATATTGCTTCAACCTTATCTTAGAGAGGCTGGATCCCATTGGAAGAGGTAACGTGCCACATAAAGTCTACTTCTTTTGGAAGAAAGTAAATTTGGAGGACTTCAGCTTAATGGTAGAGGCCCGCAACTGTTGGTAAACTTCCTTTAAATAAGAAAAGTGCTAAATAAAGTTTAGGAACTCGGTGATATTGTCTAGATATGCTATAACGCAACTGAGCTTCAGGTCCTGCAAAATGTGGTTTATGGCTCACTGGAAAGATGCGCGCGCATTGCACAACCCTTGAGGTAGTTGGAAAGATTAGAATAGACCCTCAATGCAGATAAGCGCACACATTTCCTGGTTTTGTGGAGAAAGGTCCATTTGTCAGTATCCGCTAGCCAAATCCATGGCGGAAAAGAACTTAAACCCAGAGAGTTGTGCTAGAGTGTCATCAATCATGAGATGTGGTAGCTGTCCTCCTTGGTGGGGTTATTCATCTTACGATAGTCCATAACATCTCAATGGCCACCATTTTTTCTTTTTATGAGAAAAAGAGGAGATGACAAGGGACTTTAAGAAGGCACTAGTAGCCCTGCTTCTAGTAACTATTTAGGCTCTGTTCTCATCTGGAGCTCCTTAACTTTTGATTTTTGATAAGGCTTGATTTAAATATGCTTGGAATCCCCAACATCAATGGTGTGGCACCAGCCCATCATATGCCCATAGTCAGTATCAGATCTAGAGAAGATGTCACTATAGGACTCCATAAAGAATGAGCTTTATCATTATCAGCGGTAGTTAGCTAATTAGAAATCTGCTCGTTGGGCAAAGTGCAGATCATTTGGTCAGTGGGTAATCCCATATCTAGCATAGACCCAATATAATGGACTTGTTGGATGTTGTCAAGAGGAAGTAACAGGGCTTTTCCAATCTCCTGATGCTTCTTTACAACCATGTCCTTGATGGTGAGATTCCCCAGCAGAAGATTATTAGGTCGCTGGTAGGCAGGGTCTAAGATACCTGGCAACACCTGAGGTTCCAAAGGGCTTACTTTATCAATGCTTGTTGAGTGAAGAAGGCAGTTGATGGAATTTTCATAGTAATTTTGGTGTCTATCACCTTTTGTTCACACGCTTAGATGACTAACTTTTCTGACGCATACAATAGTATACCCTCCAAACCATCCACAGAGGCTGGCAGTTCTTTTGTTTTTCGGCCAGATGTGGTATAAATAAGGGTGAGGGCGGATGAAAGGTACTCAACTACGCATATATATTCCTTCTTCTTAGGCTTCTTATTTGTAAAGACTAGGGGGAACCTCGTTATTTAAGAAGGTAGAGAAATCCCTGTTTTATATAAATAATTCCCTCATACTCAATGATAAATTGAGTATCAAGGAGCAGATCGTAGGCGTTGTTTTCCTAAGTCACTGCAGGCGTAGCAAGTAAGAGCTTTCCAAAATTGCATGGGTAGAGAAGAGTAGGCTTTAGTAGCTCAAGTATTGTTAGACCCTGCAGTTCCATACACTTGGGAATAGTCCAGATCAGGTGCTAACTTAATTTTCTTAATGAGATTTGAAGATACCATGCTCACTGGATCACCCATATCAAGGATGTCTTGAATGCGCACTTTATTGATAACAACCTCTACCTTGGTTATGTTGGTACCAAATGTAGGGGGAGGGCAAGGACCTACTTCAAACGGAGTGTGGAAGCAAGGTTTTTAGCCATCTCAGGGTAGTTGTCTTTTATATATTGGAGGGTATGCACCTGCTGGGTAGATTGTAACACTGTCCCAATAAGCTGGTCTTCATCACTAGCATATCGATCACCACTGAAAATCTTACAGCTGTTGAAGGTAGGTTCGTCATGGTTTATGTCAATATCAAATCTTTCTGGCCTCAACCTATCCGGAACTTGCACTTCCATTAGGGCTCCCAAAAGCATAATAGCCTGCGACTTCACCAACTCCCTCAAACTCATTGTTAGAGGGATTGTCAATGCACCTCAATGAGTTACTAAGAGGGGGCGGAGAAACCAGCTTAATTTCCTCACAGGGGAGGGCTTTGTCACTTGAATCTACCCTTTTGACTTTTGAATGGAGCATCGTGGCTGTACCAACTTTTGGGGGAGACGGTGGAAGTGCAATGGCTTTATCAGTTGCCTTATGAGTGATCAGCTTGGACTGCCTCATCTTGGCAGGTGTTGAACTAGAAGCAGCCTGAGTTGAGGCTGAGGGGGTTTTAGGCAGCGGCTTAGGAGGGTGTGAAGCGTTATTCATCCTAGTAGATTGCTCAGTAAGAGAGGGACCAGGCAAAGTGAAAATTGCCTTTTTATGCTGAGCTTTTGAACCTGGAGCAGGGGGAAGCTCCCATTAACTGCCAATAGTTTCTGGGTACTCTCACATGGTGGAGGAGTATTAGATCGTTGCAGCTTTTCAGCAGCTGGGTTCCAGTGGAATACAGACATAGAAGGGGCTGAAAAGTTTGGAGTTACTTCCCACTTTAAAATGTCGTTCAAAGGTTCAGGTTCATAAATGTCAGCTACTGGTATAAGTGCTTCTTTAATATCCCATACAGTTTGAAAGGGATACTTAACTGCGGAGATATGAATTACTGAAGAGAGGTAAGATGCCTTACTACCCACGATACCTGTAATAAAATCATCTAGAGGGAGCAGTTTGGCCAACAACAGAGGTTGAGCATTGGTATATAAAAACTCAAAATGAGGGGATCGATTCACCCTCTTGCAGGCTAAGGCACATAAAGGCCTGTTTTTGCTGTTGTAAGCTCTGTTTTGAAACAAATTCGTCAATCAGCGCTTGTTTTACCTCCGCCCATGTGATAAGTGTGGCCGTTTGAGGAATATGACCTCCTGAGCCATCTGATTTAAACAGGGAAGGATATACCTCATTTTTTGGTGGTCAATTGCTTCTTCCATTGTTGTTCTATAACATAGAGGAAGGAGGCAATACTGGCCTCATCAGAAGTGACCCTGTCTCGGAATGGAGGTTTGAAAAGAATAGGGCTTTGGGAAGGATGCTGCTCAGGCCTTTATAGATGATACTAAGCACTGGCTTATTGGTTTTCTAATGAAGCTTGCCTTGATTCCAGATTTGTAGTCATTTTTGTGGTATACAGGTGCCCCCTGTAGTGAACACCACTTGTTGGATTTTGGGTTTGGGGATGCATGCTTGGTGCTTTATTCCCCTGAAATCCAACAATGTGGCGGATACCACAAGAATTAATAAAAATTGTAAAATTAATATTTAACAAGATATGGGGTTTTTAAGTTTATTAGTGCTCCATGGGATTAAAAAGGAGTCAATCCCCTTCAATATCCAACCAATCATTATTTAGACTTTTTCTAAGGAACGGGGGGTTTTCAAGGATAGAATCAGAATAGCTTCAATGCATTCTGAATTAGGAAATATTAAAAAACTCCTATCAGATCTTAGGATATGTGCATTCCATTTTGGTGAACCAATGGTTGGGATGGATTCAGGGCAGAATGCACCCATGTGGTAATGTTTTGATGTATTTTACCCAAACACCGCTGGGTAAAATACTTTCACCTTGGGGGGACCTTCGCCACGTCTATAAAGGGGGTGGTCCCCTCAAAGGTGCTCAAAGGACCTGTTAGAGGCAGGAGTCGTGCATTCCAATGGTTGCCCCATGGTCCATTGCAAGGTCAGAGTAATCTGACCGCTCAATCATACATTAAGTGCCCAGGCAGGTTTCAAAATGGTGTTACCCCAACTAACGGGGCTCCTATATGAATCAACCAGGGTCTTTTGGGCAATATCTTCATTATCATCATTTTCAGAATAATTAGAATAGCTCTTAATGCCATCAGAAAATCAGAAAATGGCCAACATTTCCCCTTTTTGGCTGAATTTGACTTAAAAATTTTCTCTTTCCGCTCTGAGGGCAAATGTCCGACAGGGGTACATTGTCTTCTTCAGGTGCTGCTAACACAAAACATTCCAATGTGTGGGTATAGAACTAGAGCTAGTACAAGGGTCCTGAGGCAGTTGATTGTTGTCAGCATAGGGAGCCTCCTGCAATACACTGACTTATCTTTTTCTGACCTTCAGTGGAAGATGCGAGAAGTATCTACAGTATAAATGTTTCTCTTGCAAAAAGTGCAGAATAATTCATGGGTAGACAATTGGGAGGGGAAACCACTAACACTTGGGCCACACTTATTATTATTAAAACGAGAAGGTCCAGTGGGTTTGAGTAGGTTGACAGGAATCTCCAAAATGGCTTTTTTGATATAGAGGAGAGGCGCCCTGCTTAACCACCGCTTTAAGATAAAGTAGAATATTAAGCATATTGTTAAATTCCAAAAACGAGGCAGTGATAGCGTTATCCAAAGACAATTTCCTGGACCAACGTTCGAGCCTCAAGGTAAAGATGGTGAGCAAACTCAGTGACAGTTTCTTCCAAATTAAGGCATATGCCCAAAAAGACTGCCTTTGATTGGATAAAGTTAGGTCACCCCAAAATCCTGAAGCAAGGCAGTCTTGGCGTCATTCCAGGTATGACAATGAATTAGATGGGGTACCATAATATTTTGAGTGATGTGACTAAGGCATTTAGTTAAGAGCTTGAGCCGTTGAGTGTCAGTGTCTTCTTCCATAACACTTACATATCAAAATAGGAAAGATAAGATACTTCCTTCACCTGGGACGTACTTCTTTTCAAACAACGTTTTAAACGCGCCACGGGGGTTAGTGGTTTATGATGTGAATTAACACTGGGGGTGCGTTTTCACCTGAAGGGGAACTGCTATTGCTGGAAGATTTGTGAGGGTAGAAAGCGTCTATCTGACTTTGTAAGTCATTGATATTTTCAATCATTGAATCCACCCAATCATAAGTGGCACGAGTGGGTTGATTTGGTGGAAACAAGTGAAGTTAACTGCTAAATTACGCTTTTTATGCTCATAAGCTACAAACCATAAGTTTGAGTTGGCGTTGCTCAATGGCGAGTATTCTTTGCTCCAGCCCACTTATTATAGCAGTTAAATTGCCATGATATTAGAGCGTTCCTGATTCAGAGAGGAATCTTATACTGAATTGTTATTGCTCATTGTACTATTAGTTGCGCCATGAACTCAGGGTATACCTGGCAGGGAGTTTCAGTTTTTGGTACTAAAAGGTTTAGACCACTTGTCCTTTTATTTTAAAAAGGCCAAGAAACCCGGAGTTCCTGGGTGCTGGATTGTAATTTTTTACTTTCCTTAGACGGAAAGTTTTCTCACAGGATAGAGTTTCTTAAATTCTACCTATTTTTTTATTCCTAAATTGATTTAGGTTAGCCAATTTATCTAATATAGCAAAAAGAGATTAAAGTTTATTGCGAAAAAACACGTTATCCGGGGTATCAGGAAGTAGATCTTTCATAATCTCCATGCGTTTCAAGTTAAGATCTAATCTCATTACAAATCAAGGATCCTTCGGCATGCTGATTGCATAGGTTAAACATGACTTGGCCTCATAGATCGGGTTTGAACCCTGATAATAGGGTTTTTAAAACAAGTGCTATTTGATTAGGTCAGTTGGGGCTGATCCCCAATATTGAAAGGGCGTGAAATATGTCAGAAATTATCTCAATGCCATGTGGGTTAAAATTTCGTCAGGGATAATCCCAAATAGTAGTTTCACCCATTTCATTTATTGAGTTCAATTTAATCCATCAGACAAACACAATTCCCTGATTTAGGTAGGAAACCTGAAAAGTCCCACGACCCCTATCACCAAGGGTAATTACATGGTTATTAGCCCTTTACCTATGGTGATATATGGATATTGCTACATACTCTAAGCGGTAGGCCACTTTACAAAATGGGGTGGAGGCCATTTCCGTTGCCTCGCCCACCTCTAAGCCAGCTGTATCCTTCTTCCTAATACAGGTCTTCACTTGCACATTAGTCCTAAGATTCTGCTCTCTGATAATAATACCAACTTTGTTTCCAAATTAATATCCAATCTCAATTCACTGAGGGTTGCCTATCACTATTTCACAAACCTTACCATCCTGCTATTAATGAAACTGTAGAAAATGCGAATGATATGCAAGCGCCATCTCTAAAAGATGGCTCAATCTGACTCTTCATGATGGAATGAATACATGCCAGTGGCTTTATAAGTGTACCATGTCAGTTAGCAATGATATTTCCAGATGTCCCCATTCAATCCCTTTACTGACAAGAGCTAATTCTCTCAAGCGCACAGCCCATATCAGAAACCTCTACGCCTGATACTACCAATCTCAAAGTGCAAAGACTGTCCCATGAGTTATTCAGGTCATAAGCCTTATCTGCAAAGTCTATGTGAATTATGACTATATGAGAAGCTGAACAAAAGCAGTGATTATAAAACTAGTTTTCCTGATAAATCATTGAGTAGACCTCGTACTTTTCTACCATCTATGTTCTGGAAGATTTGTCCACAAACTTGACACTCTATGGTCAGGCCCTTATTAAGTGATCTATCAACAATGACCAGAATTTTTGATTGCCTCTGTCAAATTGGGCTCTTCTGTGAATCAAGTTCATGCCAGGTTTCTATAGAATTATGTCCCTCCTCAGTAAGAACTTGAGGGGGCATTGTTAGGAATAACGAAAATCGTGCTAATATGGGTTAGATGTGGATGCGTAAATAATTGCAACATGACCAGTGGGGCTTTATTAGTTTAAGAGATATCAAAAATGATAAGGATAATGAACTTCTTAAAAAAGCGAACAAAATTCCAAACCTTTCCTGAATCCGCAGATTAATCTGATGAAGGCGCTGAACCACTTGGCAAAGATCTTGCTTTTCAGAGGTTACTGGAAACTGTCACTAAAATCTAGAAGAACGAGTATACCAAAGGCCTATGCATTATGCCGCGCCTTTTAGAAGATATTTTAAATAACTTGATAGTATTTTCTCTTTCAAGGTTAACCCTAAGTGATCTCAGAGTTCATGGGGCCTATATTTATCCCCATTTTTTAATCAATTAAGATACCTTCAATTTTGCAAGTTTTTATCACTAGAGTTTTTTCCTGTTAATATACAGAGATCCTGCCTTTTCATAGCAAACAGAGATTTCATAACAATTCCCATTGAGAGACTGCCTTAGTGACGAACAACCCTAAGAGATTATCCTTTTGGGCTACATTAAATCAATAATTGAATAGCCTTTGAAGTTCCTGACCAAAAAGTAACAAAAATAAATATTTAAATTTGCGCCTCACGCTTTTTATTATTTCATGTTGATTAATCTGTATTGCAAACCACTTAATACAATAATTCTCTCATATTGTCACCATAAGGTCTACTATTTATTAAGTCAAACAACATGTTTATGCGATAATTCTCAGTCTCATCAGCATCTGGATTTTGACCTGGACTTACACTTCAATTAATGCATCTATGAAGGTGATTTGTTGCTTTTAGAACAAGAAGATAATATATGAATTTTGGGCGATCATGAGTTTTAAATTATATATTTTAGAACTTCCTTTAGCCTCAGCCAATCAGCCTGGAGTAATTTATCTTTCTTCATTTAGATTCCCTCGTCTCAAGCCAACCAAAAAAGCTAGTAATTATCTTTCATATCTTGATAACTCCTTCAAACCTATATAAGGTAAAAATTGATCTGCCATTATCTAAACTAAATTTATGTTATTTGGGGTTGAGTTTTGGGATTAGTTAAAGTAATTAATCTTAAATATATCTGAACTAGAAAACAAGATAGGCTTTTTTACTACTGAATATACTTCTCTGGTGGTCAAATATTCAGATTTTAATATTACCCTTTGCAAAAATTTACAGGTGTAATAGTGATGTAAAAATGTTCTGTAGACCCTGTTTACAATAATACATGTAGCTAGATATTGGATGAAGTATTCAAATCTTTACTTAGTGGTAAATTCAGATGGTCATACCTGAAGGATCAAAGCTTACTTCTTACCAGTTTACTACTATTATAGTGATATAAAGCTACATTCTGAGATTTATAAGACGGATAACCATTTTCTAGTACTAAAAAAAAGACGGATAACCATTTTATGAGTTCATTTGTAGATAGCCTTACTTAAAGACCAATTACGATATATAGTAAGCATATGCTTGAAACCGCATTATTATGGTGAGCAATCTCATCATAGCCTTATCAAAGATTTAACCCTAGAAAAAACACTTCTGGTATAAAAGTAGTTGTCAAGAAATTAATATGACTGGATGATAAGCCATATATCTGCCAGATTGTATTTATGAGTCAAGGTGAGTCTTAAGATTAAGCGGAATATAAGTAAATTGTAAACAAATCATTTAAAGTACTGATAGTTCAGAGAGTCAAAAGGAATCCGCTGAAGACATAATGATGAGATGAGATTACTAAAATTGTAGGGAATAGAGAGTAATAAGCTTATGGATCAAAATCAACCAAGATGATTGAAGATTAATAGTTGAATGTGAGAATGAGGGGGAGAATTTCAATAGTGTACTGAAGAGGGAAAGTTAACAGAAGCAGTCTGCAATTTAATATATAATAAAATAGTGTCAGCTGGGGTGATAACTTCACATTTTTATATATTGTTATTATTTCAGGATTGGAGATCTTCTTATCATCCTTCCATTGCTCAGCGGTGTTAAACCAGTGCAACCAGCGTAGCAGATCAAAGAGATACCGCCATAAGTTAACAGTGGTACTCACTACAGGGGGACACTGGTTAACTGAAGTACAATGGCAGCTAGGGCATTTTTTGAGCCCTCACTGATTATGCAAGAATTTAGTAGGGTTTCATGACCAATACTCCAGGGAACCAATGGAGACATCTAACAAGTAATAAGCAGTATTTACAGTGATGGAACCAGGGGACGAGGAAACTAGGATTTAACTGCAGTTTTCAGCTTGTCCGTTTTGGAGTCAGACCAAAAGGGCAGGTCCACTAATGTAACCCCTCAGCAACTGTGGTATATCAAGGAATGGCTCATGTGAGGTTATAGCCTCTATGAAGAAAATGTAGAGGAACATGATCTGAGTATGTTTTATAATTAATGGGACCAAGAACCCAGTTACAAACTGTATATGTCTTACCTTGACGCTACCACAATTGGGTTGTCTTGTCAGTTCAGCTCACATGGAGCTGAGGAATACCTGGTTGCGTACAATCAGCTTTTAATCTGCCAACTACTGCGTGTGTTGGCCTGACATAACTGAGATTGACAATGTCATGCGCACAATGCAGGCATAACAGAATGACACTTACCCCTTACTGGAACGCCTCAATTACTAATTCTCAAAAATTAGGGGCGTTAGTGAATGTAGACAGTTGTGTCATGGAGTCCGCCATTGCCTGGAGAAACTAGTCCCACGCTTGAATCATGAGTTACCCTGAGTAATAGGAGAAATTTTTATATTGGCGCGTGCTTACATATGAATGGATATGGGATGTCACAACGCTGAGTAGTAACACCAAGCACTTTATGGTAGAAATGTCCTAATGTGTGTAAGAAATTGACTGGCGGTGTCATTAATGAGGGACAGAGTTACCCTGTTAGAGTGGTGGATGATTGACCATGACAACAGTGGCAATAAAATTTTGTAATATTGAGATGAGCGGAGTTGCCAAAGGATGGCTGACCATTTGACCAGCATTTTTTGGCAACCTCAGAATACAGCCAATTGCTAAGTCAGATTAATCAGTTGGAGAGTTCCAGACAGGCGGCTCAGGTCTAAGCCATACTCTTCCATTCATTGAGATGATGGAGTACACTGATTTAAAAGTACACTTAAACTTTGATGGTCTTATGAGGAGTTGGTGTGAGAACAAGCCACTATAATCAATCAATTGGACAAAGTAAAAAAACTAGCGCATAAAATTGGAAGGCAGAACGTGAGAATGTAGGGCATATTGGAGGAGGTCCTCTTACAGCTTCAAGAAAAGGAGCATAAACTGGGCACTAAGTGAGATTTCTACCGTAAAATACAGAATTAATTTGATGAACTCAGGCAGGGAGCGAGAGATGGGTGGTGTCAGTGCTATTTGGTCAAAGCAGAGAAAATAATAGATAAACTTTTTACTAAACATGCTGGTGAGGGAGGTAAGGTACAGTCAGTGGCGAGTCCAGTTAGGAATACTATGGATCAGCCAGCAAGTACCCCCAGGGGTCGTGGCAGTCCCTCCCACCAATTTACCTCTTCCTGGTCCACTGCAGCGGATTTGCACCCATCCATTAACCATATTCTTACCCTCAAGGGGATTTTCCCTTGGCCAATCTGAACTTATCTCGTCTGTTCCCTAAGCCCAAAGCATGGAGCAGGGAAATTTTGTAGGGAGCAATAAATTGCCGCCTTTCATTGTTTATAGAAACATGCATGGATATTATTTCACAGTTTAAATTTTCTGTGGAAGGAGCATTAAATTTGAGGAAAGCTAACTGTTTTTATCCACTCTGAATGTCGAGAGAAATGGCTGGGTCACATTTTACCACTAAGAATAGTGCTGTAACTTATCAAGGGGTGAAGGAGACTGTACTCTATCTTTTTGGTGGCGTGGTAAAGATGGCACAGTGTAAGGCCGAATTTCTGACAATACAGTTACAAAATAATAAGTCTCTGGCATAGTTTGAGCAGTTCTGGCTTAAGCTCATGTGTTAGTGGGAGCAAATATCCTAAATAACGAGGATGTGTTCATAGAGATGATGGCGGGAATCAAGCCATATCAAGAACTGTATAATGCTATGGCCCACATTTTGCAAGAGTATGTGAGCTTCTACAAAACGTCAACTCTTTACGCTTTCTGTCACATTCAGTGCCTTAAATGTGGACTGAAAAGCCCCTGAAATCGCTGCCATATCTTTGTTGGGTAATGGACCACAATGACCCAGTTATAATCCGTTGGGCAATACTCAACCACCCAATATTTCAGCGAGTCCTTTCCGCCCTCTTTAAGAACAACCTGTCTGCCCCTGGCCTAATTACAATTCTTCATTTAACTTCCAACTCAGCCCTTTAATCGTGATCCATAGATGAGAACCAATTAATAATGCTTGTTTCTAATGAGGCCAAAAAGGCCACTATTTGGCTAACTGCCCAGGAAACCTGCATCTTCATGCAGTACCAACTGTATTTATCGAAAAGATAAAAGATCAAGAGGAGTAAAGATGAGACGCTCTAACTCCACTAACCCAAATATATTTGTCCCTGACAATTTCCATAAGTCATGTTGCATAAGTCATGGTAGTCACCCCGAAGATTATTGTATCAACAACTTCCTTCAAATATCTCAGCTTCAATTCAAGAGAGCGACCATAACCCTTCAGACTCTGAGCTCCGCCAAGATGTGCAAAAACCATATGCCTGGCAGTTCATTGAGCAAAACAGCACAAGTGAAGTTGGAACCTCAACGGACGTCGCCTCCCTAGTGGGGGTAAACATTGTTGATCTAGTAGAAAAGATTGCTCAGGAGTATCCTTTGTCATTCCTGGTATTGTCACTTTTCTTGTTAATAAAAAGCCCTTGGACGTTCACATAATAAGCATAAATGGTTCTTATTATTCTAATGTACCTAATATGATATTTTTGTTAAGAACACAAAAAATCAAAACTATTATAGATACTGGTGCTCCAGTTATTATAATCTCCACCAATCTCGTGGGTAAGCTTCCATTGAAGCCGGATGTGAAACACAGAGTAGTATATGGGACTGCGAGGGCACAGAGCACTGTTTCAGAAGGAATTTATTGCGCGTTAACTCCTAAAATTAGTTTGGTTAGGGCTTCTGCTCCAGCGGTGGTTCTGCCAATATTAACTATGGCATGTTGATTGGTGCTGCATTCAAATGGAGATTTGTGGCCATTGTCAATATGTCTGAAAAGCTTTTAGTATCCTAGGACAGCAGATCCCCCATTCACTTTACCTCCAGTGGAGTCCCAAAAGACCCAATACACTCCAGAAAGATTAATCTAGCACATAGCGACAGGGTGATTCCTGTTTTACATCAGCAGATGAAATGGAAGACCCAAGCCCTACCTAACCAGATTTATGAGTATGACGGTATTTCGCTACAGCCTGCAAGTGCTTTAAGCATACCTTCTGTGCATCAAGTCATACTAGGACAGAGCTTGAGTCTGATATCCCTGAAGGTTTATATAGGGAGATTATGGGGCCCATCCAGCATCCCAGCTCGAACCCCATGTGGCTCCTGGGTTACTGTTACCAAGGCATGTAGAAGTTAAAGTATCAGTAGCGAACCTGAAGAAGGAGGCTATGACGGTCCAAAGGCACCAAATGGTAGCTTATTTACACAAGACCCCTATTGACGAGGTTCAACATATTCACAATTTTGGTTCTTGAGAGGACCTTGGCCTACTGGTAAAAACTCCATTTGGCATAGTGACAGTGGTTCTGCAAGAAGCCCTGACTGGGCTGTCAGAGAAATAGAGATAAGTGGTGATGGCCTTGTTTGAAAAATACTGAAATATTTTTGAATCCACGACCATGATCTGAGATGTGCATGGGAGGTGTGCAACGGGTGGACACAGGTGATTACCCCAGCCAAAGTTCATGTCCTATTTAGCACTCAGAAGTTGCAGATGAAGTTGTCTTTGATGAGATAGACCAATTAATTAAACAGGGAATGTTAGAGCCATCTAAGAGTCCATTGGCATCAAAGGTGTTAGTTATCAAGAAATGATGGCACAAACTGGGTGGTCATTGACTACTGCAATTCTTATTAGCATCATAAATAAAAACTCATACCACCTCCGGCGGAATAATGACGCTTTTAAATTTCCTGGGAGGAGCTAACTATTTTACTTCCATGAATTTGATATTGGGGTACTGCATATTAAGTTGCCAGTGGTGAATTGGGAAAAATGTACTATAAACACCTCAAAGTGGTTGTTCCAACCCTTGTGTATGCCCCAAGGGCTTTGCAATGTCATGACTACATTCTAAAAGACCATGCATACAATCTTAGGTGACTTGAAGCTGACTTGTGCTTTAATCTACCTTGCAAATTGTCATGATGTCCTCAAAGACGTTCATGGCACATCTGGGCCAATTTAAACAAGTGTTCCGCTGACTTGCTGACGTTAACATCAATATCAAGCCTTAGAAGTTTCATTTTTTTCAAGGAGCAATTAAAATACTTTAGATTTAAGGTAGACTCAATATGGCTTAAGCCTCAGCCAACGAAGGTGGATGCTATAGGTAAGATGACTTGGCCAGGCAATACGTGAGATATCAAAGTGTTTCAAGGAATGGTCAGTTACTTTTGAGGTTCATTTCAAACTTCAGTTGTATTGGGGCACCGCTCTTTGAGGTATTGAAAAAGAACGCCACCTTTGAATGTACTGAACAATTTAAAACATTTTTTATATCTTGCAAACCACATTAGCGAGCCTGCCAGTTTTGCATTATCCTAATTCTAAAAGGGAATTTATAGTGCAAACGGACGCATCCCTTTCCACTGTAGGGGAAGAATTATCTTAGAAGGATGATGACGGCGTAGAGCGCCCTTTCACATTTTTTAGTCGAAGCTTAAAAAATCAAGAATGGAATTACACTGTGACTAAGCTGGGGTGCTTAGCGGTGATATATGTATATAAACAGTTCTAGGTATACCTCCACGGGGTAAAATTCCAAGTGGTAACAGATCGTGCATCTTTGCATTGGCTACAGAATCTTCGTGAACCTTAAGGGTGGCTTGCTTGATAACCACTGAATCACCAAGTTTATTACTTTGAGATTGTACACCAGATGGGGGCGAAGCATCCAAATGCTGACTGTCTCTCACAGTTACCAACAGTTTCCATTACAGTTGATTTTGCTGACATCATATATGAAAAGTTGGTTGTGGGAAACTATCACAATGAACCCCTAAATGTGATCAAGGCTCTTGACAGGCTTAAACAAGATACCTTTTTTTGCAATGAGGATCTGTATAAGAAAGTTGGAGAAGCAACGCTGAGTTTCCTGAAACATTCTACCCTGCCAGCAATTATCTTGGATGCACATAGGACGGTATGGCATGGAGGTTTTTAGAAAACTTTACATTTCTTGAAACCGGCTACTATTGGGAGAGCATGCATTATGACGTGCTAAAGACGGTTGGTTATCATCATCAGTGTCAAGCGGAGAAACCTTTCCACAAGAAGACCACATACCAGATGGTTAAGCCCCATTTCACATAGCGTACTGTTTATCTTGACATAGTGGGGCTTTTCCAATGGGCGCAAACCATCCTAAGTATATACTAGTAGCAATTGATCACTGGACAAAATAGGCGGAAGCAAGAGCGATCCATGACTAGGGGATGGCACCACCACCAAGTTTATCATAAAATGTGTCATGCAGCAACATGGTTGTCTGCAATTTATCTCACGGACAATGGAACCAAATTACATTGAATCACCTGCCCAAGTTGAATGCAATAATGGCAATCCGCGGGGTCTTGACTACACCCTATCACCCTAAATATGGTTTAATGGTAGAACAGGTCAGTGAAAAATTGATAAACCTTCTCCACAAGCTTGTAAAGGATTGGCCCTCTGAATGTATTACCTTCTCTTCACCGCCGTCTTTGCATATAATATCAGCTACCACCCATCAACAGGCAAGAGTCCTTTCCAATTTCTCTATGGTAGGCATCCGGCTTTGGCCGCTTTGCTTTACTCCTGTGTGGAGGATAATGGCGGAAAGAACCGCAGCATTATCTGACCAATTAAAAACACAAGCTGATAAAAACTACAGATGAAAATATTCTAATAAGCTTTACTAAGAAAGTTTGTTGTCATGAGGCTAATTAAAATTGACATAGCAGAATCTCACAGTTTGCTCTAGGAGATATAGTCTTGTTCCACGAAAAGCATGGATTTGGAATGAAAACAAGATCACTAACATATGGATCAGACCATAGGAAGTAATTGAGAAGACTGGTATCAATGCCATAACTATTAAGGAACACGTAGGTGGTTGAATTATTAACTGAGTTCATAAAAAGTTCCTTTGGGCATACAAGCAATAGAAGCTTATTGTCCAGCTAAGGGGGGGTAATGTAAAGAAATTATTATTACTAGACATAAGCAATATATCCAGCAGATTGTATTTTATTAGTTGAGGTTTGCCTCAAGAATGAGCAGATAATTATGTCAAATTGAAGCAAATTAATCAAAGTAATGATAGCTTGGCAAATTAAGGGAATTCTTCCAGAGCTCAATGATGGGATGAAACCATCATTTTTTAGGGAATAAAGAGTACTAAGCTGTTGGGCCATAATTGACTTATATAATTATTGATTAATAGTTGAATGTGAGAATGAGGGGAAAAATTTAATAGTGCACTGAAGAGGGAAAGTTGGCAGAAGCAGTTTGCGACTTATCATATAATAAAATATTGTCAGCTGGGGTGATAGCTCTATATTTTATCTATTGTTATTATTTCAGGATTGGCGATCTTCACAACATCCATCCGTTGCTCAGTGGTGTTAAACCAATTCAACCAGTATAGAAAATCTAAGAGATACAGCCAAAAGTTAACAGCGGTATTCCAGGAACTCATACATACAAATCTTGAATAACGTCATGTATATGATGCGGGGTACTACTGCAGTACGCCAAGACTACTGGTAATATACTGGTCCCAGTGTAGAGGATATAAGTGGCTTTTTTCATAATATTAACTCTAGTTCTCTATTGGTCATTCCAAATTACTATTTGTTAATGGTTAAAGTGGGTAAAAAAGTTAATGTTTCCATAGAGGTAGCCAATACATTAACAAATCTGTATTTAAAGTTATAAAACTTTTTTAGAGGAAAACTAGAGGGCAATCAAGGCGCATAAAGAGGTGTTTATTCAAAAAAGTAGCTGTGACTTTAACGGATTGAATGGGAAATCAAGAGCTCCAATTCTATATAAGTGGTCAAATACTATTATAAGTCAGTTATCTTTAGGTGTTTTTGCTTCAATGGGCTCGTCAAGACAAACTGATAGTATGGAATGACTGTTGAGGTGATAAGTGATATAAATTTATTTCTTATACATGGCTTGCTTTTTATGATATACAGGAGTCCAAGACATTGAAATATATTCCATGACGCCTTTCTAGCATTATTGGTCATCAAATTTTTATTGTAAGACTTACATAATTCTCTACGTCTAAGTCTTGACTTCCATAATCACTGGTACTCGTTCTGAAGGGAGGAGATATGATAAACAATATGCGCCTAGTTTATTGTATTATTCCCATCTTCAACCTTATTTCTTTTAGACTTTAATGTGGCATTGTAGTGTCTGGTTCATCTTTGTCATCCCAGGCGTCAAGCGTCAACAGAAGGGCATACAATATTAAAATCTTATTATTCTAGTGAAGGATTGGGATGCAAGTATGTCCATCACTATTCTTATGTTAGGAGCCAGTGCAGTGTTTTATCTTTATGCCATGGTCTTAATTTTTGAAATTCAACAGTACAAATTCATGAGGTATTATAACTGTTTTTATCTGCTTTTTGGCGATTCACTGTTGGAGATAACAATTAATGTGGATCTATCTACAAAAGGGACCATAATGCTTTAATTTAAGTAGGATAATAGGCACTTTCATAGTAAAACTTTAATTGTGTCAGCTTTAAAATGCAATTATTATTGTTTGATAAATGCAATTGACACACACAACATTAGTTAAGCTAGAATAGCTCTCATATCATTTTTGAAGGTACTTATAAAAGGATAAAATGTTTTTTAATCTGAGGGTATTAGGATGGGCCATTCTTTCAGCAAAGTACTTGAGGTCTAAAAGACTGCTTTTTTCTGACTCTTATTAATGGGGTGTTCTTTAATTAAAAATTATACTCAGGGCTCTTTGAGCTGTATGAGTATTTGAATAAATAAGTGAAAATATAATATCATACTTTGGAACGCATTGATATCTCAGTCTTTTTAGGCTCAAGCCCTTCATTATTATTTCTTAAGGAGGCCAAATCGATTCTTTGTAGAAGGAATTTCATAAACTTCATTACATGTTATTAATGTAAAAATCATGGTTTGAGTTAGGTATAAACTAATGATTTTCTTACAAATATTTTCTAGATGCTATAACTGTCTCTGAAAAGTTTTAGTAAACACAGTGAAACTCAAGGCAGAATTACACATTGCAGACGAGGTCACATAGAATGTGAACCATCACTAAATGGGAAGAGGCGGTGTCATTGCAAAGACCACTTAGGATCTAAGTGTGTTTAAAAGGCTTACCTGCTATAAGAGCGCCTTTTTTGTTCTTTCAAGCAAAGTGTTACTTACAGTACTCACTGGAAAGTTTATTTGCAGAGATAAAATTGGGCTAGAGAGATGAGCAAGAGCATCATCAAGAAGTCTTTTTAGATTAGCTATCCTTCTTTGTGTGTTTTAGCTTAAATTAGTCCATCACATCCTGATTAACACCATTCTTCTTCTTGATGAGCAGATGGGTTAAGAACCTAGGCTTTTTCAAAAATACTATCAAATAATTGTCTAGTATCATATTTAGCTCTGTTCTCATTTGTTGCTTTTTAACTTTTGACTTGCGTTAGGGTTTAGACCTAAAAGGACAGCAACACATATCATTTAATTGGATCCATTCCTTAATTTGACCGTAGTTGCGGTCTGATTTATAAAAGCCATCAATGTAAGAATCCAGCAAAGCGTGAACTTTTTAATTCATCTGAAATCAACTAATTAGAATGAGACATTCAGATAGGGTATAAAGTGAGTTGTCCACTGGCAATCAGATGTAAAGTTATGTTCAATGAAGTGTTTCTTTTCTTTTCAACTATAACAAGTTGGGATAACCTGGCTTCTGATGCTTTTTATCTAATCTTTTCATTAGTGAGGTTTAAAGACAAATGCTGATAAAATTACGGTAGATTAATTCAATATACCTGGTAGAATTTATGTCCTTTTTAGGCTAACCCAAAAAATACTTGTTATGCAAAAATATCGCTTTCAGGGGTTTATAAAGTGATTTTGTATCAACAATAGTTTTTACACAAGTTTTGTTCTGATTTACTATAAGCATAAATGGGATATTATCATTTGCGTCATCTAATTTAAGTAGTTTTGTCATTTATCTGATTGATGTGAATAATTTAAAGTTAGTGTAGAAGCAGGAAACTATTTAAACCAGTTTTTACTTTTGGGAATCTAACATTTAAACCAAAAGAGATTATGTAATTGAGGACAGGTATATTCAATTAGTGTTTATAGTGTACTTAATTATAAAATGCATACTGATGATCACATCATAATGGTATATTCAGAGCTATAGCAGGAGCTAGAAAAAGTTTATTAATTGAATAGCAAAGAGGTTTAAACTCAAATGGCACTGATATTGTTAAGGCCTGCTGTTCCAAATGCTTGGGCTTATTTTAGGTTAGGCTCCAGTTTGATCTTATTAGTTTGTTTTAGAGATATAGCATTTTTTTCTGTTTTTAGGAACACCCTGACTCTAATCTAATGAGTCACATCTTTGCATTAATGATTGTTTTATTAAATCTGTGAGGAAAGGCAATTATTTTATTTAGCCAGAACGCGATGTTTTACTTTGTGTTAACTCAGGATTATCTAATAACTGCTATCAAGCTGTGTACTTGAAGTATTGTATCAGCTTCACAGCTTTAGTGAAGTTGAAGTTATAGCTTTCAGTTGCCCACAAGTTCTGTTTTGGAATTTTAGCTTCTAATATATTGATCTTAAGGAGATTACCTTCTTAAAGATGACAGCCTTGCGCTCACGCTTCTAAATGAGTATTCTTATGACAGCTTTTAAATGGTCATGCCCACAGTTATTTCATTGTAAAATTACATAGATGTAAAAAGTTTTAAATTAGAACTAGAATTAAAAATTAAAACGTTATTGGATATAACTTAACAGTATTTAAAGGTTGAGTAGATGCCCTGTTGCATATTAACATCTTTTCCTCCTTAATCTAGATCATTTTTTCTCATCCTTTAAGTGAGTTGTGGAAAAGGTTTGTCATCCCTTGACATTTAAATAGCTCTAAGGCCATTGCCCTGTTACTTAAGATTGAAATTCTGGGATTTAGGAAGTATTTTCAGCCAACTAATTATTTGGTGCACTGAATCAGCTTCACTTAATAGTTCTTAATCTCCCTAGCTATTCTTACTTTATTATAACAGCACAGTTATATAAAGTTTAATGAAATCATCTTACCATGACTCAACCCTTAATTAGAGATCTTAATCCATTACCTTCAGAAAATTAACCAGATTGTTTCCTCCCACTAGGCTGAATACAGGAAATCCATTGGTGTTAGTACTGGCCATCATATGATTGGATAGGAATCTGCCAGATCTGGTTGCCTTGGAAGCCATCTTGGGTACACTCAATATAATTTTACTACCAGCAACTGGAAGCTGAGAGTAATTGAAAATATTGAATTTTTTAAGTTCTTGAGGGTTGTTAACAGCTCAAATCCCAAAAATTAATAATGAGAAAATTGGCAATAGGGTTCTGATTTCTCCAAGATGGTGATGAGCAAATTGTGAGGTAGTCTACCTGCTTGGTAGAGGTTGTGGATACAACTGCAGCAAGAAAGAGAAATAACAGTTGCAATGGAGAGGGGAAGATGGTTGGTTTTTGGATTGACATTTTACAGTGGACTCTGTACCATGAGTTAAAAATAAGTGGTGATACCATTAGCTTCACCAGTACAAAACAGCTTATAATAAAGATCTTATTTTTTAACAGAGGAAAGCTGAACAGGTGATGGACATTAACAAAGCTCAAAGAGCAAACAAATAAATTCTCATTGAACAAAATGAACGAGCCACCCAAAATGAGCAGATGACACACAAAACGTGAACACAACAAACCAGGTGGGACAGAGGGAACCGTTTATCCCATCATGGCGGAAAGAAAGAGGGATCAGGGGGTTCATCCTTGGCATTGTCTTCACCCCAAAGCAGGGCATGGGCTACGGTGGAGAGCAAGGGCGTCAGGGCGTCAGAAGGATGAGGAGCGAAATTTTTGATGATCAGGGTGGCAGGAAGACAGCGGTTGACCATAAGAGAGATAGTTTAATTGGTTAAATATTTATCAGCTTTCATGCGTGCATCAGGGAGCTTTACAAACGTGGCAATGTTGGTGCAGGTAATCTTGGTTTTGGGATTCCGCGCTACCACTGCCATGTGCTGGATAGCATCATTGGTGGCTTTGTGAGATTCAATCAACGTATTCTTTTGGAGCGTATTAGTGGTGGAGGGGATCATGGAAGGAGGGATTCCTACTGTGAGCATCGCAACTGATTTGGTGACAGCTTTGTGGAGAGGACGACAATCTGGCTTGGCAGTTGCTTTAACAGCCAAGCTGGTGGTCACCGTGGAATATTTTGGCATTTTTTCTGGGGGGCAAATAAACAAGGGGGTAGCTTAGCATCATGGTCAGCATACAAAAACCGCTTAAGTTGAATAGTGGAGTCTTCAATAATATTATCAGACTAATCAATTTCAGCCAATAGATCACATGGATTTTTGTTGAATTGATTGGGGAATCAGCATATGCCTGAGGTTTGGTTGGTTTAATGGAGGATGCAAGGGAGCAAACTGGGGCTCAAGAAAAAGCTTGATTGGAGGGAGCGTTTGTGGCACTGGGGCGAGGAGGAGGCTGATTAGTGGCTGTGGGAGCGGCTGCAGCAACAGGCTTTGTAGGAGGGGAAGGTAGGATTGTACCCCATACTGAAACTGACGTGGGGTGGGCATCGGATTTGAAGCTTAAGGACAACAAATCAGAGCTTTCAGAAGCAGCTAAGGATGGGCATTTACAGTTTGAGTGGTCCAACATAAAACAGGACAGACAGATCATCCGCCCACCCTTGACACGGGCCCAGAATGGATGGTCAGGGGCAGAGGGAATGATGGCACAAGGGGGAATAAACAAGGAAATTTTACTAAATTCAAGGCTGATCATGGAATACGCCAGAAGCCCAGTGAGTTGTGTGGCCCCATTTGGGACCACAATTTATAAGATGGGGTTGGAGCCATAGGCTGCCAAACCGTTCATCAGCTCCTGATAGAGCACCGCAGGGGAGGAGGTGGGTGGGCAAACTATCTAATTGAACCACAAAATTGGTATTTGCTGGGATCCAGGTCTGAATTATGGGAGAGGGGTACCCTGGAAAACCAGGGGCACAGTTGCCTCAGAGGCGGCATCAGCTTAACAGGTGAAGCCAAGATCAAAACACCTCTTATAGGGGCGTAAATTAATAAAAGTGGCGGAAATCATCACCGCCTGAGCCATTTCAATAATGTTTTAGTCATCATAAGGGAAAGGTTTCACATAATCCACCCTAAGTCCAAAATTCATGTTGCTCTGGGGGAGCACAAGGTGGAAATGAGGCACTGCTTGGTTATGAGCGAGGTGGGCGTTGAGATCCTTGGGAGGAACGATTTATCCCAGGGGCTTAGTATGACTGGGCGAGCCAGTCCAAATGCAGTTTCCCACCAGATATAAACGGTGGAGGTAGTTTCGCCGCTGCCCCACACTGGAGCAGCCAGTGGGGAATCTGAGAACATTGGAGAGTGACTATGGCAGGTATAGAAATTTGCTTCTTTTTTCTGTAAGATTTGCTCAGAAAAGTAAGCTAAGTAGATAGAGAGTAGTGCTTATAATAAAGATTGTGTTGGCTGGAAGTGACCTTCTACTACTTATTATATACTACTTAATTGTTTAGTGAATGGCAATTGCCATATCATTTTTATATTTTAGTGGATTCAAAATCTGTTAATTATCTGCTGGATCTTATCAAAATTTAACTATAGAAACGACAGAGATGTTCACTCCAAGGGCCGCTGATTCAACTCTACATCTAGAATCCCTGTAACCATGGCAGATTCTAACTATTTTTGCTGAGAACTCATGGGCTTTCATGAAAAGTATAGCGGCAAACCTATGGATCCCAGACAAGGAGACCGCTCTGTTCACGGTGACTGATCCAGGAGACCTCATTGATCCCTGATGGAATTGCATCTATTGCTTGTCCAGCTCTTTAATCATCCCAACTTGTATGATCCATGGATGTCAATACTGTTCAGCTTATAGTATAATGAGATGACTCCTTTGAGGCTGTCTTCATGATAAGGCCCCGTAAAAATCTTATGAGTATAGTTCTTTAAGCAGCGTGATCAGACCAAATGCTACAATGTGCATATATCTTACCTGGGTGTGACTACCACCACCTTATGCTCCGTCTTGCCTCAAGCAGGGCTGTAGAATAACTGGTTGCTTATATTCAGCCATCTATTTAGCAGTTCCTGCGAGTCCTGGCAAGACACAATATTGAAATAGGGAAAGTAATGCAGTTTGCACAAGCACAAAATAATGATAACCGGTAGTTTCTGGAATGCCCTGAACAGATATTCACGGAGATGAGGGGGGCTCTTGTTCAAATACACATAGGTTGCCAACGCACATAGTTGGAAGGACCAATTCATACCTCAGTTGAATAATGAGTTACCTGAGTTATGGGAGAGATGCTTAACTAGAGAACTCCCAACTGACAGGATAAAGGACTTAAATAACTTGAAAGGGGACATCATATGAATTATGCAAGAAATTACCAAATGGGTGACAGGTATCAAATCTGCTGTGGCCCAAAGTAGGTCTAGTATGGAAAGATTTTCACCATTCAAATGAGGAGCTCCTTTAGAATGAGATACCTTGGTAAGCCTCATAGCTGATGCCTCTTGTAAAGATTGTGACAATAATTGTCAAAGTTCTGGATTGCAAGAAATTCTCAATGATGTGGTTGAGCATCTTCAATCTTTTGAGTGGAAACTGACTGCGGATAAGGAAATATGATGTAATTTACAAAGAAAGGTTGCTGAGTTTATACTGGACGCCAGTGAAGGACGTTGTTGATGTGGAGAAGGTAAAGCGGAGCGCATTGTAAAGGCATTTTTTACCAAACAGGGGGGTGAAGGGAGTTGATCCAGGGATAGTTTTGCTTTTGGGGAAAAATTTTATGGGTGGTCAGTGATCTATCTTCAGTCATCGCCATTGTTCCAGCCAAAGGGGCACCACTTTTCAAAAAACCCCAAAGGCTGCAAGTTCTGTTCCTTGCTTTGCTGGTGACCCCTATGCGAGAGGTCCCTTTGCCTGTCTGGATTATCTCAATTCGCTTTGAGGAACTGCATCCTGGATTGTGAAGAGTATTTGTGGATAGAAAAATTGCCCCCATTTAACCGGGGAGGTAATATGCATGGATTTTTCAAGTGGTTTGAATTTGCCATTGAAGGGGTTTGGATTGCCATAAGGCAAAGTTGCTTACTCCACCCTGGATGGTGAGAGTGCCAACCAGGTCACCTGTTACTTAGTGAATGGCTCTGTGGATTATAAGGAGATCAAAGATATGGTGCTCCATAGTTTGGTGGTTTAGAAAAGATGTAGCATCGGAAAGTAGATTTCCTGATTATTAAGTTTCACCAGATCGAAAACCTTTTTTGCTTAATGGTTCACTGTGGAAGCGCTTGTACTCATAGGGGCGGGAATACTGTCAGAGGTGGATGTTAGCATCACTATGTCTGCCATCATGAGGTCACAATGGGAACTATATAATGCAATGGCTCAGGTCTCCTTTAGGATATCCTGTTACTGTGGTCATTGACTACCTGCAGTAATTGTCCGCCACGTTTAGACTACCCAATGAGGACCCAGACTGTCTGTAGCTGCTGCTGAAGGTCCATTTGCAATTGGACAAAATTGTTTAAATTATTTTTCTCCAGAAAAACTTTTAATGGGGTTAAAGTTGGCCAAAAAAGATATCTTTCCCGAATAACTTGCTATGGTTGCAGCCAACAAGGGCATGTCATGGTGAATTGCCCTGAAAAACAAATCATTAATGATGTTTTTAAAATTGGGCGAGCAGGGAAAAGAACAAGCAGAGTAGAGATGGGACGATCTACTGCTGAATTGGATTTATTTTTCCTATCTGATCCCAACTAATTGGTCTATGTCATTTAGCATGCTCCTAATGATACTTTCCTCTATTGACAATTACAAACAATGTGAATGTGGCAACCCGCTAAAAATCTAAAGAGAGCATCATGGGAGGAATCTGCCAAGAGATACAGAAACCATGCGCCTGCCAGGTCCTGGGGCATAACTTGACTGACAAACCCAACCCTTCCTCAGATGTGGCCTCATTAGAGGGCGTGAATGTCGCCATCTTAGTAGAGCAGATCGTATAGGAGTACCCACAGGTAGGGTCAGGTATTATGAACTTTCTTGATAAGAAGTATTTCTTGGATGTTCATGTATAAATAGTTAGGCTCTTATTATTCTGAGTGTACTTATTATGACATTTTTATGGAAAACCAAAAATATGTGCTATCAATGACTCTGGTGTTCTAGTTAACATAATATTGTCAAGGCTGGTAAGTAAGGTTCCATTGAAACATGATGTGGAGCACCGGGTGGTGTATGGACTTGCAGGGATAGAAAGTACCATATAGGTGAAAGCATGCAGTATATTGCCTCTTCAAATAAGGTCAATTGTTATCTCCACGCCAACAATTGTATTGCCTACCCATAATTATGAAATGTTATTTAACGCTGCTTTCATGCGTCAGTTTGGGGCTTTGGTTAACATGGCAGAAGAAACCTTTGAGATACTGGGCCAGAGTATACCTATATACCTTACTTAAAAAGGGGTAATGCAGGAATCTCCCTGAGATGGTCAGACCAATCTCTCATAATGAGACGGGGTGTACCCATCCACCTCCACAGGCTAAAAGTAGTGGACTAGGGTTCTTCACAATCAAATATATAAGTACCTGGTAATACCACTACTATCGGCTAGTGCTTTATAAACCATCTGGACGCCGAGTGATTGTGGGAACAGACCTTGTAGTGGAGATACTGGAAGGGATATTCGTAGAGATCCTTGGTCCCTATCAACAATCAAATAACGAGACTCATGTGGCTCTGTGAGTCTTGGTAGCTGGTCCCAGGGAAATAAAAGCTCTTTTTGCTAATTTACAGAAGGAGCCTCTTATGGTACACAGGCATAGGCGGTAGCTTATCTACACCTTACTCCTGTTGATGAGGTCAGTCAAATTTAATGAATTTTGCTCATTGGACAAGCTCAGCCTACCTTCCAGGAATTTGGCCAGCGTAAAAGCGGTGGTTTTCACATGAAGTTTTATTGGAGCTATCTGAGGAGAAGTAAGAGCGGGAGATGGCGTAATCCAAAAATATCAGGATGTTTTTGTGTAACACAATCATGATCTGGGGTGCGCTCATGGTGTGGTCATTGAGTAAACACCTGAAAATCTGTTTATTCATTTTTTGCTGATACGTCTCTAAGGAATGTTGAGTAGATAAGGTCTGGAGAACTAGGGAAGTTGTTCAAGCAGGGTATGCTCAAGACATTAAAAAGCCCTCTGGCCGTACCTGAGCTGATTGTTAAAAAGAATGATGGAACTTCTGGGTAGTGATTGACTATCAGAAACTTAATTGAATCGCTAAAAAGGAATCATACCTGCTACCCAGAATTGATGGTGCTTTAGATCACTTGGGTGGGGCTCGTTATTTCTCAGCTATGGACCTGATTTTGGGGTACTGGAAGACTGAGTTTCCCATGGCGGAACGAGAAAAGTGTGCTAATATTAGCACTAAAGGGTTATTCCAGCCAACTCAAATGCTGCTTGGTATGATTAACGCCCTGGCTACCTTTCAAGGGCCATGAACACGATATTGATGGATCTCACACTTATACGTTCCCTTGTTTACCTTTATTTTATAAATGTATTTTCCTGGACGTTTTCAGAGCACTTAGATCAATTGGAGGAGGTGTTTTTCCAGCTTGCGGAGGCTAACTTTAAGATCAAGCCTCACAGATGTCTTTTTTCATAAAGAGCAACTCAGATATCTCAGGTTTGTGGTTGATGAAGAGTCTACAACTGTAACCAGCTAATGTAGAAGTAATCCAGAAGATCAACTTGCCCCTGGTCAAACAAGATGTCCATTTCTTTTTGGCCATGGTCAGGTACTATAGTAGGTCCATTACAAAATTTCTCTGCATTGGAGCCCCGGTATTTGAGCTTTTTAAAAGAACGCAACTTTGAGTGGACGAGGCGACGTCAGAGCACATTTGACGGTCTTGAAATGGCACTGACTAGCACTCCAGTGCTCCAATATCTGAACTTTGAGAAATAGTTTATCATGCAGACAGACGCTTCTCCTTCCTCTGTGGGAGCAGCCTTATCGCATAAGAATGATGATGGGTGGAGCATCCTGTTGTGTATTGCAATTAAAGTTTGACCTGCAAGCGGAACTATAATGTGATGTAAATGGATTGCCTAGCAGTAATCTACGCCTGCAAACAATTTTGGATATATTTCCACGGAGCAAGGTTCAAAGTTTTTACTGATTATGCTACACTACTATAGTTATTAAATCTTTGGGAGCCTGAGGGCAGCCTTTCATGGTTGGTGCTCAAGCTGCAAGTGTATGAATTTGAGATCATACACCATCTGGTCGCACAACACCAGTACTCTGACTGTCTACACACTTTCCAACTGTCATTATTACGACGGATATAGCTGACATAAAGTATGATAAAATAAAATTTTTGGTAAATAGAAATATGAGTCACCTCAAATTATTTGGGCGCATGATGGGATGAGAGGATAACTTCTTGAGTGACGGTGAGTTTTTCAAATAGTTGATGAGGTCACGCTGAGTTTCCTGAAGCCCTCTGATCGACCAGGTATTAAATGTACGCCCATAAGGCGGTGGGGCATGGAGGACTGCAAAAACTTGGGAATTTCTGAAACTGATATACTACTGGTATATATGCACTCTGATGCGCTGGAAACTATCACCTTGTGTCATCAATGCTAAGTGGAGAAATCTTTCCATAAGTGAACCACTTATCATCTGGTTAGACCCTGTTTTGCTTAGCATAAGTTTTCTATTGAAGTTGTAGGGCCTTTTCTAATGTGAATGAATCATTCTAAGTACATTCTTATTGCGATAGATCATTTAACCTGGTTGGTGGAAGCGCAAGCCATTTGCAACCTGAGGGCTATAACAGCTGTTAAGTTAGTAATGGAGTGTTTCATTCAGCAGCATGGCTGCCCTCAGTTCAAACTCACAGACAACAGTACTAACTTCTACTCTCATGTATTATCAAAGCTAAATGAGTTGATAGCGATCTGCAGGGTGCTAAACAATCCCTATCATCCAGAATTCAACGGACTTATTGAACGGGTTAATAATACTTTATTAAAAATCCTTAGGAAGCTTTTAAGGGATTGGCCCATAACTGGAGTACCCCTCTCCCCACTGCAGTATTTGCATATAGCATCAACTAGCACTTGGCAATGGGGAAGATCCCGTTTCAATTACTTTACCCTAGGCACCCAGCTCTGCCTCCACACCTGTACTCTTATGTAGAGGATACAGGTGGAAATGACCACCATTGAGATCTGACAAATCTGACGTCTACTCTCATTAAACTTCAGACTAAAGCATACTTGACCTTCTTGGACCGAGAAAATAGGGAGTATTATTCTGAACAGCAACGCCGTAGTGGACTGCTACAATTTAAAATTGGTAAAATGTCTTGTTCCACGATCAACATAGTTTGGATGGCGGAATAATTCGGCTAGTATATGGATTGGTCCCTTCGAGATTATCAAAAAGATGGACACAGATGCTTGCCCAATCAAGGACCCAGCAAGTGGTCAGCTCATTTACAAAAGTGCACGTTAAGTTCCTCCAGACCTACAAAGCAGTAAGTGAACACCTGGCTGGCCCATACAACAATGGATGAATACCATTGGTTAAGAGGGGGAAATGTTGAAAAATTAACCAGATGGTTTCCTCCTGCTAGGCTGAATATAGGTAATCCATTAGTGTCAGTACTGGCCATTGGATGTTTTCATAGAAATCTCCCAGATCTGGTTGCCTCAGAGAGCTATTTAGTACACTTGGTTTAATTTAATTACTGGTAATAGGAAGATGAGTTTAATAGAAAATAGTAATAATATCATTCTTTGAAGGTTTTGGAGGATTGAATCCTGAAGATCAATAATGAGAAATGTGGTAATAATGTTCCGATTTTGCTAAGATGGTGAATTGCAAGTTGTGAGGGAGTTCACCTGCTTGGTAGAGGTTTGGATTTGACAGCAGAAAGAAAAACAAATAACATTTGCGATGGAAAGGGAATGTGATTAGCTTTTGATTTGATAAGCTACAGTGGGCTCTGTAGTGTGAGATGAATAACAGTGTTGACCTCGATGGTTTCAGCAGTAGAATGAGCTTATAATAAAAATTGTGTTTTCTGAATGCGACCTACTTTTATTTTATATATTACCATTAGCTTTGGGAATGGAGATCTCCATATCATCTTTCAGTTTTTTCAGTGGGCTCAACATCTGTGTAACCATCCACTGGATCTTATCAAGTCCGCTGGAGAAATGACAATTACTATTTTATTCACTGACAAGGTGCTCTTTTTTCACCGTTATAAAGTCTGACAGTGCCCCTTAGATCCTGCTGTAGGTGATTATAGGACTATAGAAATAAGTGGAGAGATTTAATGACTGTTATACTATGAGCAACATCTGAAATTTTTTAATAGTTTTTTTTCCCTAAGATATGATTTGGGCCAAACCATGGTCTGTAAAGTATGCCAGTCGCCCATCAGGGCTTAATGATAATACTACTATGATCTCCAATATAAAAAGTACTGAACTGGTCAAAGAATGTTAATTACATGGTCTTTTTTGAAATTGTTAAAATGACTCCTTTAGTAGCATTTACTTGTAACCTAATTCTCTTCGTTGCAAAGCTCTCATAGCCAATTCATCATTTTTTTATCTGAGGTATCCAACAACGGTTGCACTCTAAGAGGTGATTACTGCTCTCTCCAGTAGATGACAGGAAAAAAGACATTTTTTACTACTTAACAAAAGTTTAACTATTATTTCAGTAAATCAGAGGGAAGATAATGATTACATACCATGGTTTAATGGTGTCCTTCTTCTAAAATGGATAGAAATTTAATTTACTAATTCCAAAAAGCCTAATTATTATTTTAGTGGGCTGTGAAACTATGGCTGGTGTTAAACAGGAAAATTATATCTTACTTTACTTGTGAGGTAGAATATAGCCTATTATTAAAAGGAGACCCTAAAGCATGATTGTTATGTGAAAGCAAAGCAAAAAGAATAATCGTAGCCTTTGTTATCACTTAAGGGACATAAATATTTTTGACATTTGGTCAAGTGATCAGTGAAAAGAGAAATATGTGATGTCCATGAAGACCAGTGGAGAGAGATCCCACCACTGACTCTTATAATACTAAATGGCGACAATAAAGCCACTATTTGGTGTTTGTACCATGGACTTGGATGGTACTGTGTCCTACAGTTTTAATCACGCTTTTAACAACTTGTGCATGGTTTTAAGCATAAAACATAATAACAGTGCTTCCTAATCCATTTGTACATTTTTTGACGGCGACATGGGCTATGGTGAAGTGCCTTTCAAAAGTAGGTTCTGTTAAGAAGAAGACCACACATAAGGCAGCTGCTCTCATCAACGTGCTTATAAAGCATATATCTGCAATCTAAATATCTAGCATCATGATATTGGAATTGATAATTAATCACTAGTATCTCTAGTTCCATCTATCAGTCCGGCCATTCAAGTCATAAAGCCTGTCTTCCTCAGGAAACAACATGGATAAATTGGCATGTAAAATAGCCTAATACCTTCTGGACACACGTCTTAGCGCAATGAACTTATATAAAAGTTATAACTCGTAGTTTTGCGCCAATTTGTTAGACTCCTACGGGCCTTTCATTTATTGTATAAACTTGAGGGAGGCGTTATTTATATTGACGGTGATAGGGGCTCTATATATAAGTAGGGTAAATTATGCTTAATGGTGATGAGCATGGGAAAAGAGGTTTGCTTTATGACACTGTAGTTTTGTTCATCCTTAGATAAGATTTTCTGAAGTAGTCACTGAGTGGTCGCTTATTAATCATTTATATGATCTAAAATGGCCCCCACAACCACATAACTAGCTTTGATAAACCTCAAGAAAGGTCAATAACTGCAGAAGAATGAGGACAGGCTGTGTAACTGAGGCATTTTAAAGACTTTAAAGGCTTGATTTTTCTAAGTGCACAATTTAAATATAACCTACTATAAAGGATATATAGATAAAAGTTTTGGTGAGGGTGAAAAGATGCGGTATACTTTTCAGAAGAAAACTATTATCCTAAGGGAAAATTTAATGCCTTTTAACTATGGGGCCATTCTATTGATTAAGGCAAGTTTGTCTGGTATAAGTTAGATTAACCGCAACATTAATTACGGTCAAAAAAACAATTTTTTAGCTGTGAGAATGTCATTAGAAAGGCTTGAGCTTTAGGAAAGACATTTTTAACTGGCGAAAGGCCTTGAAAATATGCTTCATGTTCTCATTGAGTTTTAAGAAAACTTTGTGACTTCTTCATGAAGACTAAAAACATGATAACTTGAGGTCACCCGGCAGTATTTTCATTTTCATTGTAAGGGTAACAGGAAAACAGAGCCCTTGTGGCATAAAAATAACTATGAATAATTCTTTATTGATGATTAAAGCGCACTTAGATCATTACTTAGACTCTACTCAACTTTTCAATAACACAATATAGATCCATAGCTAAGATATATTGGGATTGGGAGTGTAGGTGTAATAAAATATTATCTGACGCATAGAAAGCTATCCTTTTGAAAAACTATTTAGTTTTAGGTTAGCTTTGACTACTCAATAGCACTAATCTTTTTTGCTAACAAGCATTTTGCGAGGCCAATGGCATCAGGAAGGTACCAACAATAGCAGCACTAATAATAAAGTTTGAAGTGATTTGATCCTCTTCTACTTTAATTATATAATATTGGTGCGCTCAGATGGGTGAAGTATCAGCAGTTTTATGTTTTTTATGACTTCTCTCTTTTTTTAAAGTCATATGTGTTGGTATAAAGCAGATAATAATATTCCTTAAGCAAAGTGTCTAAGGTTTAAATTTTAAAATTATTGCGGGGAAGGCTGACCATGGGATGTAAAGCTTCCAAATATGACTCAGAAGAGACAAAACTCAGTACCAGGGGAGGCACCCCAGAGAAGCGATGCTATCTCTTGTTGCCAGCGGGGACGCCACTATGGGGAGGGGTAGGGAACGTGTGGAGGGGCCGTAGCCACAACTGAACACGTGTGGAGGAAGGGGTTTGGATTTGATGAACCAGACTGGGAACCAGGAGGAGACCAGCTGTCAGTGATGCGGTGGAAGGTATCCAAACATCCACGCTTGAAAGTGGTCTACCAAATGAGACCAGAATCTGTGGACAGCTTCTGGTAGGGCGGTGGTGCCTGCTATGGCATCTAAGAAAATCGTGTGGATGGTCTACATGGCGATTGAAACCACCAAAGCATGGAGGGAGGGTGGAAGAGAGGAGGCCATTGATAGAGAAAACATATTTCTTGACAGACTGAAGGGATGCGTTTGATCCTGGCCCAGCAGATGTTGAACTTCGCGCCATATCACTTTAGAGGTAGGGCACTTCTCCAGGCGGTGGAACAGCGTTCCATAATGGCCACACACGACACAGGATGAGTGTAAAGCGTTAGAGCGCTCAGCTGTATGATACACCTGCCTCAGACAGCGCCACACATGGGAGCGGACTTGAGGCTAAAACAGAGGATGGTGTACGTAAATCCAGATAGTTTTTTGGGTCTCAATGGAGTAAGGGATGTCCATCATGTCCAGGTAGTCCACCCCGGATAGGACATGGGGCCGAATGGGGATCACGCCATTGTGGATGGGTAGCCCTGTATCTCTTGTGTGAACTAAAGAGAGGGGCGGCCTCTTTGGGTTGTATGTCCGCTAATACAAATTCTCCATTCAGCGCTCTGCATGGAGAGTAAGATTTATTTGTAGTGGGTTTTAGTCCCGTGAGGTCCTGTGGCTGATGTGTGTGATGCGATGTATTTCATCAGGGAGTGGGGGTTCGATGGATTGTTGAGGCCCAAGGCGCAGGAGAAGTTGGAGCAGGCTGCGCGGGACCAGTGTTGGGAGGGGAGTGTAGGGTCGGTGACGGCCGCAATCCAGGTGCCCAGGATCTTGGTAGCATGGGCTTTGAAGTCAAGCAGGCCCATGCCACCATGATGATGAGGGCTAAACATGACCTCTAGTCGTTCTGGTGGAGGGTGGCCTGACCAAAGCCATCCTTGCATCAAGGCATACAAGGATTTGAAGAAGCTTGGGGAGAAGGGGATGGTGTGGGCTCCGAACCAGACTTTGGAGAGGAGCATAGAGTTGGCTAAAACAACCCTGCCAGTGAGGGAAGTAGGGTGGGCTCTGAGAGAGGCAATTCGCTTCGTCACGTTGTCCAGAATACGGCACTCCATTACTGCTGACGCATATCCGCCTGCCTCCATTAACACGCCCAGATGGCATACCAGTCCTAGGTAGGACGTGGCACAAAGGGGAGCACCAGTGGGGCAGTGTGTGTTGATTGAGTGGGGCGAGGACATGGGCGAGCAGATGAGCTGGGTTGGGAACTAATTGCTGGGGTCAGCAGTTCTGAAACCGATCAAGGAGGATGATTTCAGTTTTGGAAGCGTTCAGTCCCGCGTTGCTTACCTGGGAATACTCCTGAATGAGATTTAAGCGCGCGTGCATCTTGATTATTAGACACCCCAACCACACAATCATCTGAGAATGCCATTATCTTGACTGGGGCTTGGTCTGGCACATGGACCCCAGTGAGTTGAGCATTCACATTTCGCAGTAGTGGGTCAAGGCTGAAGCTGTATAAGGGTGGGCTGAGGGGGTCCCCTTGTCGCAAGCCCCTTTGAGGGCGGACTACTTCCGTTAGGAAGCCAGGGTTACGTACAGCTATTGTTGCAGATTCCGTGAGCAGCATTACCCAGTTGATGAAGCGAGGGGGTAAGCGGAACTGATGGAGGCAGGCCCAGAGGTATTCCCAGTTTACTCTATCATAGGCCTTTTGTTGGTCCAAGAATACAAGTGCCCCAGAGGCTGTGGATTGACATACATTAGCCACAGAGTGCACGTTATCCCGAATTGACCTTCTGGGTATGAAACCAAATTGTTCTGGGGAGATGGTGGCAGATGCTAAAGTCCCTAAACGGTTAGCCATGATTTTTGTTAAAATTTTAGTGTCTGTGTTTGTTAGAGAAATGGGGCGCCAGTTGGCTAAGTCTAGCTTATCCCCTTTCTTGAAGAGTGTGATGGTAAAGGCCTCATGTCCTCCTGGTAGGAGGCACATTTCTAACAGACTTTGGTTAAGTGAGGTGAGCAGCAATGGGGATATATATTTGAAATACTTTTTGTAGAACTCATATGGAATACTATCTGGGTCTGGCATTTTTAGTTCTGCGCACCACAAATGGCTGTCCATAATTCAGTCAGAGTAATCAAATTCATTATTTCCGGGTAATGGAAAATGATGCAGATGTGGGCTCAGTCAAGAAATTCCGCCACTTCAGCCAGCTGAATTGGTTTGGATCAGTACAACTCGGAGTAATACTTTTGTGTTTTGATTGCCACTTCAGCTGGCATATTTGCAATGGAATCATCCGATCTTCACACCTGTGTACAGGCCACACTCTGGCATGGTGCAAATTTTTTAAAGAAATGTGCAGTGCACTTGTCGCCTTTTGTGATGCGTGTGGCCCTGTACTGAACACAAACCTGATGTTTGTGTTGCCTTTTGAGTGCATTGAGGTGGGTGGCTGCCTCCGCCCACTTCCAGCCCCATGCAGAGCTGTATCCTGTAGCTGGGATGTTGGACTACAGGTGTGCCAACTCTGCCAGAGCATGTGAAATAACCGCCAGTGTGGCTCATGAGCGTCTGGATGAGAGATGGCGATAGTGGCGGATGGTGTCTTCTTTGAAAGTTGCCCATGTGGAAATGGGGTCCGCACAAAATGGTGCAATAAACAATTTTGCCAAAGTTGCCACTTCCACCCACGTGGAAAATCCTGGCGACGCAAGCTCAGAGGGGCGGATTTTGCACCAATGGGCCTTAGCAGCTGTTACAGGTAGGTGGTAGGTTAGCAAGACCAGTCGATGGTTGGAGTATTCCATTTTTATTTTTTTGAAGTGGGAGATGTGGGGTTGGAATTTTGCCAGCGTTAGGATAAGGTCGATGCGGGTCATGGACCTTAGTTGGCTGTTGTGGACCTGGGGACGCGTCATGTTTTTGAGCAGCAGGGCATGTTGCGGCAGTGCATCCATTAACCTGAGGGTGGCCTTTAGAACGCACAGTTCTATGTGACCCTGGGGGGCGTGGGGTGAGGAAGGCCACCTGTATGTTGGTGTGTTTAGCCAACAGTTCATGTCGCTGACTAGGAAAGAGTCTGGGGGTAGTGGGAGGGATTTGACTGACGAGAAAAATTCCTGATGCTTATGTGCACCGTTTGGGCATAAATGTTGATGATTGCATGTGCTACGTTGGCCCACGAGAAAGTGACAACTAGAACTCAGTTATTTAGGAATGTTTCTGAAGATAAAAATTTGAAAAATTATTTTTCTGAATTAGCACCCCACAGTGCTTTGACTAAAAGGATAGTGATGGGAGGAGCATTGTTTTCCAAGCTTCCTTGGAGCCTCATGGACAGTGCTACTCCTGGATGGCCAGGATATCCATGGGTAAATTGTGTTGTAAAAAACTCAGTTTCCTAGCCTGGGATGGGGAGGCCTTGAGTCTGGTGATGTTCAACGTCCCTAAAGTGAAAATTTACCCCATCACACCTTAGGTGTGAGGGGGTGGGCACCTGGGCCCACCAGCCTCCTCTAGATCCCCATGGGCCTTCACAGCAGCATGGGTGTTGGCAGCAACGCTATCGGAGTTTTTGTTAACTCTTGTGTAAAGAGTTGCATTGGCTTTAGCCTTTGCTTTTTGTTTTCCCAACATCGGACAAATTTTTTGTGGTGCGGATGAGTTTGGTGCACCGTTGAGTGGGTCAAAAAAATTTCAGTTGGGATAGGTCCCAAGTCAGTTTTGACCGGAGCTTGGGTGCAACGATTGGGTGAGATTGAATCCCCCATCAGATCCTCAGATTGAGTGGCCCGCTCAGCATGGGCTTCCCAATCTGATTGGTTGATGGATTCCTAAGTTGCTTCCACTGCAAAGGTTTCCATGTCCTCCTGGTGTTGTGAGTGTGGGATAGCAGTGGTGGCTTTGGCCGCTTCCTTGGCCGCAGCGCTGAGGGCCTGCTTGGCCTTCTTCCGCTCTTGTGGGGAGTTAGGCTTTACCAGAAGGTAGCAGCCTTGTGCTCCCCTTGGGAAAGCCTCTTTGGTGCTTGCAGTTGGTTCGTAGTGCACCTCTCCACTGGCCATGGCTGCTGAGGGGTGCTCTTGGAATGTGATGCCCTCCTTGGTGGGGCATGCGTGCACCTTATGGCCAAATGCGTCACAGTGGGTGCAAATGGGGGGCGCACTGTCCACGGTCACCTAGAATGGGTAGGTGGTATGCCCTGCGATATCAATAAAAGTGGAGTGTGGGATCTGGGTTAGGTCCTTTGCAATCTCCTTGGTTGGGGTCAGGACTGCGATGGCTTTGCCGGTGCACAGGTGGGGCATCAGCGTGAAGCGTTGCATTTTTGAAAAATTGTATTTTGCTGTATACGGTGAGACCATCTTTCAGGTGTTGTTCCAAAATGTCACGTTTTACCATAGTAGGCAAAAAGTCAAACGTGAGGAAAATTTGGTTTGATTTTGTCCATCTGGTGCATTTGGTTTTGACGACCCATTGCCCTTCAGGGAGGTCAACCACTCGTGCACTGCTGCTGCCTCGTCCGCTGCCTCTTTGCTTTTAAAACCTAGGTCCAGTCAACCGTGTGACATGGAGTGAGGTGCGACATACACCATGGTTGGGAAAATTGTGTGCACATCATCACAAAATTTTCCCATAAGGCCATTTGTTGGATGTCCAGAAACATGCAGACTCCAAATTCCACCGATGAAAGTGGCTGGGAGTGTGGCGTGTTGATGTACTGGTTGCATCATGCTTGCCATGTGAGTATCTCTGAGGAAATAGTGACCGCCAGTTTTTTTAAAATTTTTGTTTATTCCGCCAGTTTCTCCGGGGCGTTTTCAAACGTTGGAGGCCGCGGGCCTTCCACCTGCTCCTCTTACCTTACTTGCCCAACTGCTCACTGACATGGGCGCAGACTAATCTCCTCTGTGAGATTATCAAACTAGATTCAGTCTTGAATTGAATAGGTTGCAAAAGTGATTGCAACGAGAAAGAAAAGTCTTTAAGCAAAGTGTTGAATTTTTATTTTGCTATCTGACAAATTTTTTCCGTGCTGTTTTTTCATTAAAAGGACAGTGTGGTGAATATACTCCCATTTGTATCTTACAGGCTTATGAATCCTAGAACATCATAAATGTTGTTGACGAATAATAGCTAAACTTAAGCTATCAATGTGCTAGGGCCCACCATCCATGGGCCATCATTAAATTTGGTAATAGCACAGAGATGGTAATAACATGCAGAATATGAAGAACTTTGGGCAGGCTATAATATTTACCAATTATTGTCAAGCCCTTGAATCTCTATAAAGCCCTTAAGAATATTTAAACGCTACACAGCAATAATGACTTGAAACTATGAGAGTACTAGTTTTGACTCTTTAAAATATAGAGGCGTCCCTTCTCGTCCATCTAAACTTTAAGTTTATGATCAGGACCTCAGATATGTTGATCAATTAGATTAATCTTGGCATCTATTTAAATAAGGCAGCTTTGAGGCTTGTCACCCGCCTTGTTAAACTTGGTGTTAATAAAATTTTCTTAGAGGCATTGAACATCAGATGCACATGTTGCTGTACACACAAACAACAAAGATACCGAATGAAGTGATTAACCTTTGAAAAAAATTAAAGCCATTTTTATATAGTGATAACAGGTTTTTATACAACAAAAATAAAAGCACTATTTAGTATCAAATGCATAAAGAGGCTTTGGGGCTTGAGGTTGTTAGTCCTGGTTGTGGTAGGCTTTTGAATCCACTGTAGAACATGATTATCTTCAAAAACAACAAACCTTTTCCATTGAAGGTAATGTTACTCTCATGGATTCTCATTGATGCCAACTTTACTGATGTGAGAAGCACTTGAGTATAATAGGATGGTTTTATAATCTTTAAAAACTTAGGTGATATAGATGCCTATGCTTGAGTCATACACTCAAATATCACTATCAAATTACAGTAATATGGTGGCCAGTGGCCAATAATAATAAAAACACTATCTATGGCGCGTTTTTGGTATCTCTGAGTTGGTAAAGTACTAACAATTAACTAAGCAATTTGATTGTGTATTTCTTCTGGAACATGATAGATTGGTGTAAATTTGTATATTATGGGTTAGCACTACTAGGGGTAGTGAGGATCAATTGTACATATATACTTAATTTTATTTGGAGATGATCGCTGTTATATATGAAATGAAATTTAGTAAGCAGTGCAGACTACCCAGGTTAGTAGTAAGCTAAACATTAGATCATGTCATTGTAGCATCCATATACATCAAAGTGCTGATTTAATATCTGTTAAGTATATAAATTAAGTATAAAAAGTAATTTTTAGAAGGTTGGTCTGACCAAATCATAACGTTTCCTCCCACTTGATAAATATCAGGAAAAAATGAGTGGGGTCTATTAATTTATTGTGAAGTGGTGGTTATAACGCTAAAACCTTGATATTAGTTCTTAGAAGCCTATATAAAAATTAATAAGTTATCTCCTTGTGGGATCTTTCTTTATGTAATAATTAGTAGGTCTTTAAAATCATTTGAAGATTATTTTTCAGATATTCTATAGTTTTCTAGTCCATCCATAGACATTGTTATTCTATTAGAAAGCCCTATGTCTATGGCAAAGGTTAGTAAGTCTGTCCTTTTTATTACTGTGCATCCAAGACATGATATTCAAGCCAGTGTATTGGAGTATAATTTTTCTTTAAAGATAAAATAATATATGCAGTTTTTTGTTGTCATATTTTTGAACTAATTTTCTTATTGATTATGTATATAAAAATTGGCGTAGATGAGGATGATTTCTAATTTAAAGATTGTAACGGTGAGTTCCACATCACATCACTATAGACAACATTATATGCAAAACAGAGTTTTCAAGATTTTTCAGTTTTACGCCTTAACAAAAATCAAATTTTATAGAATCTCAATGTGAGTACTTCTCATAGCTTAGAGCCATTGGTCTCAGGGTGCAAAAAGGTATAAAATAACCTCATATATTCAAAAATTCGATGAGTTCATGATAAATAAAAGAATAATAATCTATAATAAGTTAAAATAAACTTTAGGCAGCCTTTCACTAAACTATCTTTTCTTAAGCAAGCTTAACTGTCATTATAGTGCCCAGTCCTAGACTTATTTGGCCTCTGCACTTAACTTAGGTGATAAATTTCTACTATGATTACTTGAATTTCCCACAACATAGTTCAAGGCCCATAATATTGTTTGGTTCAATGTGCAAAGTTAAATAGTGTTAAATATACCCTTGGATGTGGCCTTCTGTTAAGAGGCTACAGCCTTGATATCTTACAACAGTTTTGAGTATCATGGATATTAAAGGATGTTAAACCAAATAGTAGTATGGGCTTAACTGTTTTATGTTTTTAATCTCCAATGCTTACATGTTAAGCACTAAAATGGATAAATTTTACCAAATGGTGGCTTTGAGAGTAGAAAAGCGTTGATTGTTTATAAACATTTTGTAAGTTACACATGATTAGCTAGGGTATTCTTCCTAATCTTTTCAATTTACATCAAACCTCAGCGTGAACGTCACCATATTTCTATACTAAAATTTCTAGATAATATTGTCCAGATCAGACATTAAAGCAACAGGATCAATTTAGAAAGGATAGTCTGTATTTTTGGCGTTTAATGTCAGGTCAGTGCATGTTTTTAAAGTCATAAGTTATATTTATAAAGCCCATTGGGACAGCCGCCCTTCCAGATCAGTAAGGTTTTGTAAACATAAAAGCATGCATGGTCAGCCACTACTGTGAAAAAGAGCCCTGTGGATATATACTTAAAATTTCTTAGATGTTTAGAAGACAGAAAGGCATAATTTGTCATTAAGATGTAGTTTCATTTGTGGACGTCCAGATTCTAGAAAAATTTACTACATAGTGCTCAATTTCTATGTGTCAACTTTTGATAAAGCTTCCATTATGGCAGTTAATGATGCTACTAAACTAATAAAGAGGTGTTAAAATATTACTTAATTATCAGCGCTATATTGAAGCAAAAAAGTCTAATTATCAAAGGCTAGTTGACAGTTCTCAGACCATTCAATTTGTACGCCATTATTAAAGAAGTAAAAGAAAGGCTCAACTATCTTACTTAGGCTTTTAAAAACACAGCAGTTATAGCTTATTATCTAAAAAAGAACTTGAATGTTTCTTAGGATACTTTGCCACATCATTCATTTGATGAGCTTAAATATTTACCTGCTGGGGCCATAAACTATGTTATAAATTAAAAACCACATATATTAATTTTGTGCTCTTAAAAAAGTTGCACTTACGCGCCTAAGTCTTAAGATAATTAACAAGATGGCAGAAAACTTATTCCAGGTGTTTCAGGTGCTAATCAAATTACATGGAAAAAACGCTTATATAATCTAGTCATATTAAAACAAAAGAGATTTAAAGATCTACTAAGAAGCTTATAATTTGCTGAAAGGTCACAGGAACGTTTCTTAATCCTTTTGGCGTCTGAGCATTTGATAAAGGCACTGGCCATAATTATAGCGCACTTTTACTGTTCACCTTTTATCATTTCAGTCTGATAATATCCAGAAAAAACTATTGCTGAAAGATATTGCGCACCATCTAAGCGATCCTATGCATCATTAAAGCATGATAACTGAAAGGAATTTTTTATTCATATTTAACTTACTATGTTCAGTTACCATGCAACTTAATCTGTTTTTCTTTTATAGAAACAAATGGGAAAGCCAAGGGTAAGGGAGGGCAATAACAACTTTAGTTGCACAATATGTTTTTTTCTAGTTGACAAAAACTTAGCCACCTTAGAATTCATAATAAATACTTTAGTTTTGCATATAATTATTGATATTGATATGGTGTAACACGTCTTATGTACAACCCTAGTCAAAGGTATATACAGCAAAAATAAAACAATATTCCTAAATAGGACAGGGCGTGATCAACATTAAGCCTCAGTTATCCCAGAGAGTTTTTCCCAAGGTACCAGTGATCACATAGATTACCATTAGTTTTGTCAAGCCAAAGTTCACCTAATTTCAATACTATGGATACTTTGCACTTCAACTTGTCACATAAAAACAACATTTTTATGATCTTGATTTTAATAGGGTACAAATATAATATCTTAATAGTATCTATTTTTGCTAAAGTCAGGAATGACAAACCCAGGCATGGCAACGCGTTCAGAATTGATTGGCAGAATGGCGTGAAGATCACACTGTATTGTTCTTGAAAGATTTTATAGAATAACCGTCCCAAAAAATTAATGGCCCACTTGTATCGTTTATACTTTGATTAGTCCTTAGAAAAACGCCTTTTCTCCATAACCTGGTTGGTGAATTGTCTGGTATGGCCACAATTCATCTAATGAAAAATGACACTATACAAATCCTTATATGTAAGGGTATAAAAACTAGTTCTGAGGCGAATCTTCCTCATTTTTCCAGTTGTAAAATAACAGAATTTTTGTCCTAGTATTTATAAATTATTATCTTAAACAGCTTTACCACAATAAGTACTTAAAAAGAGTTTTCAATAAATAAGTTAATTTTTATAGGTAACAATATATAATGCTTAGATACTACTATTGAGTCAATTAAAGTGACTACTGACTGTAAGCTACTAGTGATGTCGTCATTTTAAACCCCACATCACCATATACTTTTTAATAGTCTATACCTTGCACAAAGATAAGCTTCACAATTAATTTAGTGTATATAAATATTGATCAGTTCCCCACTTTCCCTGAGGGGTTTTACTTTTAGCTTCCCTTCTTTATATTGATTTAGGTACAATTAATTCAATAAAAATTAGATAAACTTATTGTGCAGATACCCAAAGTCTCAACAAATTAAATAGTCAAAAATCTAAACCTGATTTAGTTCTTTATTCCTAAAAGCGCCATCAGAATGACCACTTGGAGCCCATCCAACTTAGAGGTAATGCTCGGGTAACTGAAAGCTCTTCTTGTTAAACTGGTAAGCATAAGGCTTTGATACTATTTTTTGTGCCAATTTGACCTCACGTTTTTTTCTAATAGTGGGTGTTCATCGCTACCGTTTATCTAGTCAAATTTAATGTAATGCCAGAGGCGGAATCATTATTATACAGTTCTTAGTGGAATGCTGTTCCAAGTTTTACCTTATCTGGTATTTTGAGGGGTAACGCAAGTAGAAAATTCCTGTTTTAATATGTCTCATCTTTTCAGAATATGGTCCGTTGCTTGGTTCAAATCATAACCTTGTTTTATGAAAACATAGCATATAACGTTTATTATAATACCACGATTTTTGAATGGCTGACAAGGCATATAATTATTATTTTATCTATTATAATGAGGGCTAGAAAGACATATAATTCTTTATTTTAAGTATATTATATTCTAGGATTTTTGAGGCTCCTGTTTGTTTCTTTTGGGCACCATAAAAGTGGCAGTGCATCAGTGAAGATAAATCACTCTCTGAGTAATGCTATGATTCTTAAACAAACTGTTAACAAACCCATAACAGTTTTTGTGTAGGGATTTACATACATGAAAAAGGTTAATTTAAGAAACAAAAGGATAAAAATAAGCATAGGCCTACAGATAGCTCTCTATCTTATGTTTGTACGCTAGGCAAAAGCTTATATGGGTTAACTTTTAAAAAGGATACATTAAGGAATTTAATCTTCCATGTTATCCATTTCACACCGCTAAACAGTTAAGTGATTAGTTCTAGGTAAAGTATGTTATTCCTATATTGTTTAATTTCAAAATCTTAATTTATGGCTTTTTTATTCATGGGAATTTATAAAATTCGCCAGCTTAGCAGTCTCAGGGGCAACCTACATAAACTATTATTGATAAAGTAAATATAAAATAAATGCACGTTTACATTCTTATCAAACTTAGGGAATTTAATAGAGCTCACATTAAATGATTTTTTGCTGATAGGCTAGAAAGACCGCGTTGATCCCATATGACTAATCAGGCTAAGCAGATGAGGAGTGGAAAAACAGCTTTGAGCTTCACGATTATTCTATAGGAGGGTGATAAGGTATGGCAAGCAGGGTGGTGGAAGTATCGTAAAATGGTTGTACTGAAGTCTTGCAGATACTATGCGCCAAAGGATCAGGATTAGAAGCCTCAAGAATATTAGGATGGTTAGTAACTCTTATTGCTTGAATAAATATAAAAATTTGGGCACAATGCGCATAAGGGGCGCCTCATTGCCCTCAGTTTTAGACTTGGTTTTAGAGTTTCTTCGTATCCATGAATATAAATGGGAAAATGTTCACTTGTCTGACCCTGGCGCACTTTACTAAGTAATTTAAACCTCATTTATAATTTGACTCATCAGATTTGCATAACAGCCACTTTCCACCTTTAGATGCTTTAAAATTGATTGAGTTTTTAGTGATTAAGAAATCACTTTTCAGGTTACCTTTCTACTAGTCAGTGACCTTATTTTCTCCCCCTGAACTTGCATTTGAAGACGCTGGGAATCTTTTCATGGTATAAATCAGTATTGAAATAAATGGATCAAACCATATCTGCATATAGGTTTTCAAGCGAGCCTCATTTAACTTCACACATGTGATAATTCATTTACTAGGCGATTGTGGCGTAATTTAATTAAAAAACCATCCAATGTGGCCATTCAAATCGGCACTAAATTGACTATAAACATTGTAAATTCCTTGCAATTCTTGATCAACCTCTTCAGCAGCGCAATTTTACTTTACTTCTACCTTAAGGTAGTCTAAGCCTTATGTATAATGATGCGTCATTCCATCCATCTTTGGTGGTTTATTTCATATTTTTTAGTATTAATTATTAAACGCAAATGATTAGACTTTATATAATTAGACAATCTTTGCACCTTCTGGAGGGCATAATGAGTTTATTGGTGAGTATAAAGAACTAAAAGTGAAGGTCCCAAAAGGTGTCATAGATCAGATTAAGTAAAAGGGAAGTATCATTTGCTTGTTTCCATAAACATAGACAGGCCAATGTTATAGATATGGTTTGAATATAATGTCTGAATTTGACGAATGGAAGGGTGAACACTATTTTTTACCTCTGTCAGATGCGCCAGGTGGTAACATCTTAACCATACTAAAAATGTTTATGTCATTTAAAAGTATCTATTTTTAGGTAAAGTACCATGATACTTTTATTTGTAAAACTTAACTAACTAAGCTTTTTTATAATTGTTAATAAGACGTTAAACATGTGTAAATACTTAAGTACCTAATGAAGTCAGGTAAGGAGACATTGGACACCCATGTTACATATTGTGGTTCTATCAGTAAAAGAGGGATGCTTTATGGTAAGGACCTTTGCCTCATCACTTTCATAACTACTAATATAAAAAAAGGTCATGTCTCCTTCTATCATGGAATCATTTGAATGATTAGTTACAATCCATTTGCAAAGAAGCAAACTCAAATTATGCTAAACAATGAAGGACAAAAAACCTGCTCTTGTAGTAAACACAACTGTGTTGGAATTTTTCACAGAGGCGTCAAAGTTTTTGATGCACAGGTTAATATGTACAAACAACAGGATAATGTATGAATACAGTGACCTTGAAATACATAAAAATGTTTTTATTAATGACAAAATTTATATACTAAATAAAATTTACACATATTGATAATTACTGCAGTGACAATTGGGCTCAAAGTTTTTAGTCAAGAATGTGATAAGCTCCATAAGCTAACGTAAGAACAATCCCTTTAACAAAAAAAAGAAAATAATTTCAAGCTATCCTCTTCTTAATTCCTGGATCTCATTAGTGAAAAAATACAGATACCTGAGCAGCACTTAGGATTTGATTAGGATAATTGCTTAATATAAAAAACGTCAGGGAAATGAATTCCTAGGTCTTGGGTCATTTACAACGAATATCATCTTCTAAAATAATAGTGATTTAGAGACAATCGTCAAAAGTAATAATTAATATTAGAAAAAATTTTAATAGTGGTATGATGATTAATTAATGTAATAGTTTAGTGGATTTAATTTGATTGGATGCTGGGATAATTTAAATTGATATACATAGGGGATTAGGGGTCATCACTCCAAAAACGGTGAAAATTTTATTGTACTTTAATAAACTTTAATTGCCTTGATCCTCAATTAGACTTATGGTAACATTTTCATTACTGAAGCAATCTATCAAATTTAGCAGTAGCTTAGATAGTAGATTGACGTTGCTTTAGCAGCAGGTAAATTAAAGCCTAAATCTAATATTTATTGTATATCAGAATAAAGTATCAATTAATTGTTAAGATGGTTAAACAGACTAAAATCACAACAGGTATTGATTACGTATGTATCACAAGTTCCTCAGTAAGGATAATAACCCTTCAGCGCTATAAATTGCAGTATTATATTCACAAAGATATAGTTTTTAAATAGCATATATAACTAGGATCCAAGGGCCTCAACAAGGTGACCAAGGATATACCATACTGGGGTAAATCACAGATAAGGCCTTGATAAATCCTATGCATTAGGGTCCAACCATTTATTACTCTATATAACGTTGCAAACTGGGTGTAGCCGTGATTATCTTTGTAGTCTTAGATGACAAACATTTACTAGGGACCTGTCAATGAATAACTCAATAATGTGAAATTCTATACTCCTGACGGGACATTTGTTACCATGTTCCCAAATGCAGAAGTAAAGTGAAGAACATGACGGACTTTGAAGAAGAAAAAATTAAACAATATCAAGATGTTTATTGTCAAATGGTTAAATTCTATCTCATAGTTATCCATAGAGGCGGCTTTTTCAGGAAAAATGTAGAAGTAAAACCAAATAGAGGCATGTCAGAATAATAAGCACTTAAAGCCTCTTTAATCATGTTGACAAGAATTTTACTCCTCCTTAGTGCCTCTTTTCCAGCATTTGTCAATAATGTTGCATCGTATTTATAGGTAATGGAAAATTGGTAAACTTTTATATCTTGCTTTGATAGCCTTCACTCAAGATCAAGTGGGAGTCTCTGAGAATGAGAAAACTTTGTTCATCATGGAGAAAAAAACTTATTTAGAGTATACTTGATATCTTGAAAGAACAAAAAGGTACTCTTGTGACCAGTAAATATATAAATTAAGCATCAAGCCAATGAATGAGGGCAGAGATAAAGAATTGATGGCATCATCTTAATTAATATGATTAGTGATACTGGAGGTTGCCCAGATATGGATAAGTTAAAGAAGTTAGCAAGACTTTACCTCTTTATTAAGGCATACCTTTATGAAGTATTGCTATTTTGATTTAAAAGAGCTTTACTAATTTCAAACTATTAGCTTAAGTGATCTTGACCCAAGCCCATGTTCGGCATGCTCTTAGATGTAAGCCTTTTTCCTAGCTTCAAGGCAAAGACAGTAAAGAATATTGTTGGCATTTGTACTGAAGAAAATTCTCAAATTACTAGAAATCAGAAAGAAAATTGTTAACATCCTCCTCTGGCATTGTCTCTCTGAAAATCAATGGACTGTCACTTTTTTGCCCCTTCCCATATGTTAGTTTAGAGGCTTTACTCAGTTATTAAAAGGCCTGCTTTGATAGTTGGGTAGAGTTTGGCTGATATATTCTCAATTTTAATATGTGTCTTAAATAGTCCTAACTGTTCAGAAGCTCACAAAGCTAAAACAATAATAATTGACTCTTCTGGTCTTCTCTGGGTCTTTTTTCCTTTCTAATTGAAAACTCTCCTGGCGCAAGTAGCATTGATAAGTACCCCTTAACGCTTGTCTTTACTTCTTAATATGAAGATATAATTAATAGAAGATAGTAAAAATGGAAAAGATGATGATATGGTAAGTTGTCTTTATTTCAAGGCCAGATGCTATTTTATACCTTTAGTGTAATGATAAAATGACATCATAGTGGGGACTAACCCCAAGGATAAGGCTGGGCACCAGGAGGCCAAAAAGGTGAAGCTTCAGGCCCTCCCTGACCTCAGGCACACGCTAGACCAACGCTGATTATAAGCTAAATATGCCCAGGTTGGTACTAGTGAGGTCCTAACGCCCAGTCCCTTATGTCAGCCCAGGCATTAAAACGGACAGTTTATGTAAGGAACGCAGACAGTTAGATTCAGATAGTCGAGGAATGGGGTTTTAAAACCCATTCCATTTACGAAATCACATGTTCAGGTCAAATCCAACTTCAATCAATTACACGAGTAAAGTTGATTTTGGCATATTCTACTAATCTGGATGGTAGTATTTGTCTATTGGTGAGTCAGTGCTTAGGCCCACTTCAGTGAACCCCGTATTACTCTGACATAGTTTAAATTTTGTTCCCATGAACAACACTCCCTGTTGGTCAACTTCCTAATAAACATTTCCCATTTTTATGTTTTTGCTTATATTATTTCAATTGATTCTATGCGCGGACCCCTTTGAGGAGGTCTCGCGCTACATTCACCAAACAATTTAACAGATGATCTGGTTAGCCCCTCATGCAACGTTGGTTCGCCCAGGTTCCCTCCATCCTGGGATGCTTACCATTTTCCCCTTTGTGCACCGCATCGTTTTTGGTGGTGTTTTTGTTATAATGATCGCACTTTTCCCTTTAAGTTATTATTGCTCCAGCCTCCTCTGCTGGGCTCTAGTAACTTTGGTTCTAACGGCTAGTTTCCATGCATTGGCTCTGTGCATCGAGCACCACCACGCTGGAAACAGGAGAGTTATAGAAACACTCCTTACATTAGTTGGCCAACCACTTAAATCTATGTGCACAAACTTTTTCCATGTGGAACTTTTCTGAAGTGGAAACGGTGGCCGCCAGCTGTGGGCTTCAGCTTTGGTTAGCCACAACACTGTTTCCTCTTTTTCCCAAAGGATGGCTCAACTTGGCGTTATTATGGTTGCTTCCATCTGGAAAGTATCCATCCTTTGTGCTCGTCCCTGGTGGATATAAACGCTTTGAGGTCCAAAAGTCGTGATTCCCCAATTTTCCACCATATTTTCAATTTCAAATTAAATAAAAAAAGATTTTATTTGGCAGCGCGTTCAGATGATGCTGGCAAATTGGCGCAGATGGGGCTAGGTATGTTAGCCTTGATAACGTCACACCTTACATTGCAGTTGGGAATAAGGTCATTCACGTCAAAAAACTGTTTTATGACGAGATTCTTATCCAAACCTCTGAGCTGTTTATTAACTCTCATGGCCTGGATGAGAACCCTATTCCATTATATCAATAACCCCTGAGAACCCTCGGTTGACCACTACCATGATCTGGTGCACTCAGGAAGTGGTGAAAGAACTGTTTTATATATGATAAAGTATATGCACCTGAAGAAGCATGAGTGGGTATGTGGCCTCAGTATTAAGAGTGGCCAACTATCCTCCCCTTTTTGATTCCAAAACATACTCTGATGGCTTGCTTGAGCCAGAGGAAGAATTCTTTAACGAGGTGTTGTCATTATCTACTATAAATAAAGACCATTCTGGGTAATTTCTATTGACTGCTACCCATTCATCCCCTTTATGGAAATTCAGCACCACTGTTCTGGTGGATAATGGCGCCTCTATTAACTTTATGGACCAAAGCCTAGCCGACTACCTGAGCTGATTTGATGATTGCCAGGTGGTATAGTTACAGTAGGGGCGTCCCAAGCTTTTCCACTCTGAAGATTAGTGAGACAGATGACTATCAGGTTGCCAAGTACCACTTGTCCGTTCACTTCAAAGCTGTTAAAAACCTCTTGTACCCTATTCATTTGGGAGTGGAGTGGTGGCGGAAGTTTGACGTTATAACCAACTTGAAAGATAAAACCTATCCCTTACATTAAAGAATGGTCACATATTATTTCATCCTTGTCTGAGGCTAAATCCCAGCGAATTGCACCACTGTCCCCACCTTCACCCTTTTAGCCTTGCCCTTTGCTGGGCCTCTCAGGGTGTCTACCTTCTTTTCTGTTTAGGAACTGCTTTTGATGCAGCATCTCAGCGCACACCCTAGTGATCTCCTCAGTTTGATTGTGACTTCAAGCTCACTGTGAATCTGGTGCGTATCTTCTCATATCGATTAACTGTCCGTGAGGAGAAGTTTAATGTGTAGGTGAAGGATCAGTTGGCCAAAGGCGCAATTTTTCCTTCCCTGTATGAGCTCCCCAACTTCTCTTTGTGGAGAAGTCTGATGGTACTCTACGCCTGTGCAGTATCTTGCTAAGGGAACCTTAACAACGGTCACTGTACTGGATCTACATCCCATCCCTCATATATTCACAGATTTCACGCCATTTGGAGAAGGCACAAGTCTTCTCCAAACTGGATTGCTTAAATGCGTTCAGTCGGGTCTGTATCAAGAGGGGCCTGGAGTGGCTAACCGCATTCCAAACCAGAAAAGGAATCTTCCAATTTCGCGTTATACCCTTTGGGCTTAAGAATGCCCTCATATCTTCCAACGCCACATTGATGAAGCGTTGGGGGACTTGTTGGTATGTGCGGTTGCCTTACATGGATGATATCCGGTGTTTTCCCCTGATCCTAAGTCCAATGCAGTTCACCTTTGGCAAGTGGTAGAGAGTTTAAAGGCAGCCAGCCTTAAGCTGAAAATTAGCAAGTGTGAATTAAAGTCCCAGGTCACTTTTCTGGGCAACGTCGTGTTTGACCAAGGACACATGATAACTTCAGACAAGGAAAAGCTATTCGTGAGTGGACCACCCCACCTTGGTCAAGAAATTGAGGAGCTTTTTGGGGACGTGTACGTTCCTCAAGATGTTCACACCCAATCTTTCTGAGGTGGCAGCTCCCTTATACAAGGCTAGCGGTACCAGGGTGCTTTAGTAGTCCCTGTTTTGGAGGATGCTTTCCAAGCAGTGAAGTGCACCCTGCTGTCCACATCTGTTCTTCGCCATGTTGACCCTTCAAATGAGTTTATTGTGTCTACTGATGCCTCCAACTTTGCCATAGCGGCCGCCTTGTTACAAATAGGCGAAGATGGGATGGAGAATTCAGTGGGATATTTTTCTAGAAAAATGTCTTTGCCAGAGTTGGATTACGCCGTTTATAACAAGGAGTTACTAGCAGTGGTGGAGGCGCTAACATATTGGCGTCACCACTTGCATGGCTCTAACCAACAGTTCTGCATATGTACAGATCACCGTGAATTGCTTTACTACTGCGCCCCTCATGTCCTAACCCCATGGCAGACCAGGTGGCATGAAACCCTTGCCCAATTTGCCTTTTCCTATGAATTCATTAAGGGCAAGGATAATGGTTTGGCGGATGCTTTAAGCCGCAACCCCTGCTTTACCTCCTGATTCAAAGGAGGTAGAAGTCCACAACACACATGTGATGATTCCTCAAAATAAAATTCTTTCTCAACTTCCCTCTCCCCTGGCCAACGGCCAGCGTTGCACCATTGGAAAACGCAGAGGAAAATGGTATGTTCAGAAAGATTGTCCTTTCTCAGCCACTTTCGGCCAAATATAGTATAATAATTGCTAGAAGCTCTTTAAATCAAGAGGACCTATCCAGGGGTTATAATGTAAAGAATGAGATGGTTTGGTTTCAGGGGCGCCTATGGGTTCCTGCTGGCCCACTTCGCCTGGAAATCATCCAGGACCATAATGATGGACTCACCATTGGTCATCTTGGGAAAGCAAAGATGTTAGAGTTAATATGGCGCACATACAATTGGAAGGGCTTGCCTGCTCAGGTGGGGCGGTATTGTAAGAAGTGTTTGACCTGCAACCAAATGAAGCCAAATCGTCAACCTTTAGCGGAGTTGTTGGTACCAGTCCAGAAAGCTGAAGGTCCCTGGCTTCCCTATTGGTGAATTTTACTGGTGAACTACCTGTCTATGATGGTTACGATGCCATCATGGTGGTGGAGGACCGTTTTATGGAGATCGACCAATTAATTCCTTGCGGAACTACAATAACCGCGTTGAGATGGCTAGGCTCTTCGTCACGCATGTTTTTGCGCTCCATGGGGTTCCCCAAGAAATTATCAGTGACCAAGGACCCCAATTTACCTCCATCTTTAGAGAAGAGTTGTTTAAGGCTCTTCAGATTCGCCTCTGCCATTCTAATGACTATCACCCTCAATCAGATGGGCAGACTGAACTAGTAAACCAGTGCTTGTTACAGTTTCTGCGGTGTTACACTGCCGCAGATCATTCAGATTGGATTTCTCACTTTTCTATGGCCTAATATAGTTACAACAACACAATGCATTCTTCAATTGGTTGTTCCCCTTTTTCACCAACCATGGCTTTACCCCTGCCTTTAACATGGAGCCCAGCTGTGGTTCTAATGTTAAAGCGGTGGTGGTCTTTCCAAGACTATCAAGAAAGTCCACCAAGGGGTTTCCACAAGCTTGAAGGCGCCAATTCAAGTGCATAAGAAGAACGCTGATGGTAAATGATGAGAGGGTCCCGCGTATAAGAAAGGGGATCTTGTGATTCTTGATGTTCGGAACATCCCTATTAAGCAGCCATGCAAAAAGCTGGGACCTAAGGAGATTGGCCCCTACGCATTGTTAGAAAGGTGGGCCATTCCTCCTACCAGCTAGATCTTTCCTCTTCATTTCAGATCTTCTCTGTCTTCCATGAGAGCGAATTGACGTTGTTTGAGGGCACCCCACAGAGACTCCTGAGGCCTATCTCGTGGATGGGGCTCCAGAGTGGGAAGTGGAAGAAATAGTTGCCTCCCGCCGCATTAAAAGAAGGCTTTGAGTACTTGGTATCCTGGAAGGGTTTGATGCTGCAGAGAGAGTTGGGTTCCTGAATGCAACTGTGTGCATGCCCAAGATCTTATTGAATCCTTCCACGAGCGTTTCCCCCAGGCTGCTGGATCTTAACCCAAACCAACCGTTGCCGCCATGAAGTTGGACCCAGCCCACAAGAAGTTTTCCCGTGTGCAAGACCCTGAAGGGGGGTCAAGCCCCGTTAAGAGGAGAGGATAATGGCATAATCAAATGACATCATAGTGGGGACCAACCTCAAGATAAGGCTATGCCAGGAGGCCCAGAAGGTGAAGCTTCAGGCCCTCCCTGACCTCAGGCACACAGTAGACCAACGCTGAGTACAAGCTAAATATGCCCAGGTTGGTACTAGTGAGGTCCTAACGCCCAGTCCCTTATGTCAGCCCAGGCGTTAAAACGGACGGTTTATTCAATGAACACAGATGGTTCAATTCAGTTAGCCAAGCAACGGGGTTTCAAAAACCCGTTTTGATTTATAAAATCACATGATTGGGTCAAATCCAACTTCAATCAATTACATGAGTGAAGTTAGTTTTGGCATACGCTACCAATCTAGATGGTAGTGTTTGCCTGATAGTGGGTTGGTGCTTGGGCCCACTTCAGCAAACCCCATATTTCCCTGACGTAGTTTAATTTTGTTTCAAATGAACAACACTCCTTGTTGGTCGACTTCTAAAATAAACCTTTCTCATTTTTATGTTTTTGCTTATATTATTTCAAAAAGATTCTATGTGCGGACCCCTTTGAGGAGGTCCCGCGCTACATTCACCAAACAATTTTACAGATGATCTGATTAGCCCCTCATGCAACGTTGATTCGCCAGGTTCCCTCCATCCTGAGATGCTTACCATTTTTCCTTTGTGCACCGCATCGTTTTTGGTAGTGTTTTTGTTATAATGATCACACTTTTCCTTTAAGTTATTATTGCTCCAGCCTCCTCTGCTGGGCTCTAGTAACTTTGGTTCTAACAGCTAGTTTCCATGCATTAGCTCTGTGCACTGAGCACCACAACGCTGGAAACAGGAGAGTTATAGACACTCTCCTTACATCTAGGATTATCTTGCCATACTCATATATTAGATGAGTTCATTAACGCCATGCCAATACGCTATGTATTATGGTAGTGGTTATTAAAAATTCCCAAGTTAATTCAGCCCTTAAATTAACAAATTAAAATTGTTTCAGCCTGATTAGAGGCACTACTACTCTGATAGTTAGTAAGATTTTTGGCTTATTCTTAGTACCTCAGTGGTGTATATTCGTTTTTCAATTAGAACAATTGTGTTTTATCATACAACTGATGAAATACAAAAAATGAGGGAAAATAATATATGGATCTTAAATAATGACGTACCCCTAATTGTGACATTGGTAGGCCTCTTGTTAGTACTAAGTACTCCTTTTTGGGCTATCCATGTGCAAGTACTATCACGCTAATTACAATGATCAACATACATAAAATATAATATTTAATAATAATAAATGCATTAGATTCAAATTTTAAATCAAGTTAAAGCTGTAACACCACTTAATCACCCAAGTGGGTCCCATGATCGGCCATAATAATATTATATCATAGCTATCATTAGCTACATTAATTGGGTTGTTTAGATGCAATTAAGGCGGTTTTGAGGTGAATATTTATTAACAGATTATGCAGAAAAATCAGATATATTTCAAGGGATCCATTAATGGGAGTAATCTATTAACATAGATGGCTTTCTCAAAGGGTTAGATTTTTAGGCAACTATTAAAATCTAATATAATCTTTAGCAAATATTGGTAAAGGGGTTTAAGAATCATCACCTGATGCTACCTCTTCCTGGTATTCAAGATTGAAACACCTAAAGCTTTAGAATAATGGAAGGATGTCAATCCAGAAGTCACTTAAAAGAGATTACCACTGCTCATCCTTCTTATTGGATGAAGAGTGAAATTCATGAACAATGAGTACTAGGTTCACCATTTTCCATAGGGCACCTGCCAATTCTATAAATATTGAGAACTTTTAAAATAATAATTTATATACGTTCAATAACGGTTTGTAATTATTCTACGTCCATTTGAAATGTAACAATAATAAGTATTGTAGCTCAGGATAGCTACAACCTATTGACCCTGAAGAAGAGGATGTGCATCATCATCACCTCTCTAAAACCATATTTTCTTTAGTGCAACACAAAAAAAATATAGTACTTCTGCTCATTACTACTCAAAGCAATCAGAACTTCCTTATCTGGCTTTCTCCTTGTAGAAAGGCTAAAAGCGAGGTGTTAACTAAAAAGAGCCACAAGTTTTGGTAAGTGAAAACGTCAATTACATACCTTGTAAGATTAAATTTAGTTACAAATCCCTTCCCTCATGTGGTGAGTGGAACACTACCTATTGAATAAACACTTTTCAGATTAATGTACAACTTTTACAATCAGAGGGCCTATTTTTCTGAACTACCTTTATAAATTATCTACCCATGGCAGATCATAGTCTGTTTTATGTCCAAGATGAGAACTTAGATGGCTGCATTCAACAACTATTAGATGTAATCTTTGCCACTGTGAGCAATCCAGACTCGTAGATACCACTGTCCCATCTTATAATGAAGACTCTATGGAGCAAATACCCTATCAATCAATGATCTGGTCAGTGATGTAGATTATTATCTACTTTAATTTGTAAATCCTTCCATACATCATCTCCTCCAGGTTATAAGGCATTGCCATCAAGTGGTGTTACTTAGCTAGGATTGATGCAGGGCCTCAATTAAAATTTAGTCATATTTACAAAGCTGCAACCAATTACATTTAGGATAATCATGAAGCAGTTCAGGATAGCTTATAAAATTATCAATTATGGGTAGAATAAAAATAAACTTTTTGGACTATAGATTTTCTGGCTACACGGTCTCCCAACTCACTCAATGACTTCAAAGATTGTATCTAAAGTATTCAGATATAAACTGCACACCTAGTTTAAAGATGCTGCGTAGACCCAGACGTTGGAATTGGTAAATAGTGTAGCTTTTATATCAAATAAAAGCGTTGCTTGACTAACTGAAGTGAAGGACTACTGCAATTAATGAAGAACTTAAAGGGCCTCAAGGATCTGAGGGCCACAAAGGTCGTAGGGTTTCGTTAAAATTGATGGTTCTGAGGGGCCAAACCCTAAGGTGAAAGTTATTCAGAGGCAAAGAAGGGGATTAAGGTTGGCTGGACTTCTTGGGGCTGACTGACCCTGTGCTTAAATGAACTCAACTGAAGGTTCATAAAATCGCATTAGAGGGGAGACCTGAAATGACAAAAACATTTTAAAAAATAAAGAAAGAAAATTGCTTGAGGATGTAAAGCTCTCCATGACAGTAGACCAATTATTCTTGACGTTACCTTAAGAGCCTTAAACTAAAAAATGGAGAATGTGCAAAATTTTATGAGATCTACCTAGAAAGTATTTGCCATGATAGTGCATAAGTATGCTGTTCTAGTTATTAGATCATCTGGTGTTAGTCAGATGTTCCAATACAAAAAGACTAAACGAATCAGAAAGCCAATACCAGCTTACTTAACCAACGCAGAAACAATTCACATAATGACTTAAAAGATGCAAAGATAAATGGACCAACAAATATCAAAGAAAATGCAATTAATGTCTACCAAACCTATCCATATCAATGATACCTACATTCTTACACTATCTGCACAATCAGGCTCACCTTTTTAAAGCAGCTTCAAGGAAAGATTTTTACCCAGCCAAGAGAATATCATCTCATTCTCAAATTCATACCAGAGCGCTATGGGAGAAATCATTAAATGCCAAAAAAATGAGAAAAAACTCCTACTTCTGTGAGAAAGCCCAAGAAAGTAAACCATAACTACGTGAATACAAAATATGGTCTAAGTATAAGAACAATCTACCACAAGAAGATGGGTGTGGCAATACTTTCCCAATTCAAAAGCAAGCCTTATTGGCTATTTTCCCTAACAAAGCAAAAGTTCTTTAGTTTCTCATGAAGTTTTTATGCTAGCGCATAGCTGATAGTTTCTAGTATTCAAATCTGTTTAGAAAATGCATTATCACCATCCTCTCTGCTCTCAAATCTTAGCATGAAAGTTCAGCTCCACATGATAGGCCTCAAACAAATCGTTACGTGTATCCATGAAACCAAGTATGCTCTAAACAAGCTCCAGAGGCTACTTTGAACATCTACCCAGTCTGTGGTTTAGGCCCCTCTTAGACCTAGAGTGCACGCCCTAGAGACAAAGGAGGAGAACGTGCCAATATTTTTTACTACATGGGCTGTAAACACATAAAGCGAAATGCTACAGTTGACATGCAAAATAGGCTGAGTTAAAGTTGTTGGAAAAAGACAGTTCCGCGTTAATAAAAGAGGCTCTTCATGCTGAAATTCCCCCTAATACTCTTATATTAAATTGGTTTCCCCCAAGGAGGTTTTCACCTTAGAACACTAGTATAAAGAGCTAAATTATATCTAATAAACACTTCAATGCCGCATATTCTTCTGATGAGTTGCCCATTTTTCTTACTTTATCGCCACAATTCAATAGTCTGACTATTAAGGTTAAGGTCTAGGTTCATAAGAGCCTTTACTCGCCATAATTGACAATGGAACTCCAATGGATGTCATCTCTTCCAGTTTGCTGTAAAAAGCAAAATCACACCCAAACTTCCACACTATTCTAAATATGGCAGCGCTGGGTTTCAGGGCACAGGATCCATTGGGCCTACACCAAGCTGCTAGAAAATTGTTATTTGACTAGTAAGTAAAAATAGTCTTTTGGAGTATAGCTCCAATTTTAAATATATGAAAGGCCTATTTGATTCTTGGAGGAATCCAGCTTCTAAGAGTAAGGAAATTACTCCCACTACTTAGCAAAATAGGCCTATGATTAGTGATAGGATTACGTCAAATCGCAAGCAGAATCAGGGGAGCCATTTGGAGGTCTCCCACTTCCTACTTCCAATTTAGTTTAATAGCCAAAGTGGAGACCAGGCCCTTTTATAGGCCTAAGGGTCACATCAGGTGAAAAATTTCCCCCTCTGTGATTGGGTCAAATTTAGAATTTTTGCCTCAAGGACATGTCATACCTACTCTTAACCCTAAATTTGGCTGTTCCTTTAGAGTGAGGCAAGATTTGAGAGCTTTGATAGGTCAAACATCCATATTTTCTATGTAGGCTCGAAGCTAATGATGAATTTGATGGCTATCACACTTTAAGCTCGAGTCAATTCATAATACTAAGCAGTGAGGCCAGAAGAGGGCTTGATTTTTATCCCCTGCCGCCACTTAACAAAAACCTTATAAAACCCAACTTTTATTAAATTTATAATTGGTAGTATTTTTATTTAGTGGTGAAAATTTCACCCCCAATGATTATATTATTGCAGTTGAGATAATACTTCTCCTGCAATATTGTTGAAATATGAAGAAAATTACCACCAGCGAGCTTACACCCAGCCCTGATTTCAACAAGTGGTACTCACTACAGGGGGTATTACACCACAAAGAATTATCAAAAATGGAGGCTTTTGAGGTTTTTACCCTCACAACCTCACCTCTGCCTCTGACTTCCAGCTAGTTGCCTAGAACAATAACTAGTTAGCGCTTTATCACGACTTAAAAGTTTGAATAGTGCCCATTTAAATGTCCCTTAGAAAACAAGTTCACTCCTAGCGAGGGTAGTATTGCTTGGTTCTTATAGGTTTATGAAGCAGCCATGGAAGGGGAGACTGACCACGAGAAGGTCAAGCACATCATTCCTTAGTTAGGTCACCTGGCCCAAAAAATGATGGTCTCTTATATGGATACTATACACCTGGGCCGAGGTTAAGGAGGCTTATATAGCTGAATTTGGCTCCAAGCAGAGTCTGATCAAGGAAAATAATTTTTTATGCGCATTAGTAAGTGTTATAAATTTGGCAGTATCTCAGAAATATGCTGAAGGGTCTTTGCACATGGTTCAGCCCGCTGAGAAATAGGACAAACAATATGATGATTGTTGTCCTTTAACAAGGTAATAAACATTTTTTAAATATAAAGCTATTACTTTGATGACACTCTTTTATTTACCTTAATAAAATAAAGCAGGTCCTCACTGTTCCGCTTACTCTAAACTGTCAATATCTTTTTCCATCATTTGTCTCATCTCGCTTATGTCTCACCAAATTTGGATGAAAGCATTTTCTTGGCATAGTAATTCTTTTCGCCTTACATCATTGGTTCTAGAAATTCTTCATCCATTAAATTCACGATCACCTAATTCTTAGCGAATTACCAACTATTCAATTTACATCAATATCTCCTAATTGCCTCATATGGAAGCAATTCAATAACCATCATTTTCATTTGATATCGCCTCATCTCAAGGCGCTCTTATATCGTAACTCATACTCAAGCTTTGTGGATTCTACCCGTTCTGCCGTAATAACTAAGGGATTATCATCCAGTCATATCAGAATCGCAACATTACCCCCCTTGATTGGATGTAAAGCTCCTATTGCTTATACGCCCAGAGGAACTTTGCATGCACTCAGTTGATGTTCTGACTGCTTGAGGGGTCTGTGATAGTATACACATCCATACCTGTCTTCTCAATATCTTCAAATGGGCCAATCCAGATACTGGGCAGCTTGTGCTTCCGCCTGAAACAAAGTTGATCATGGAATAGAACTATGTCCCCATCTTTGAATTAGGCTACCCCTCTACGCCATACCTTATTGACAGTTGGAGTCTTATTCTTCTTGGCTAAACTGAATTAGAATGCTTAGGTTTGCAATTTGATTAATGTGTCAGTTAGTGTCATCAAATAACATTGGGGATCCATTCTGCCAGTATCTTCTACACAGGCATATAATAGCATTGGAAGAGCAAGGTGTCATCCATACAGTATTTGGAAGAGGCTCTTCCCCATGTTGAAATGATAACTAATATTATAGGCGAAGACAGCAGTGGAAAGAAGGGATCTCCAATGTGAGAGTCAATCCTATAATAAATTATGAGTATGTTCACTAAAGTCCCAATGACCTGTATGACCATTCCATTGGACTTGGGGTGAGATGGGGTTTTCAGAACCCCATGGATTGCCATTAGTTCTTTAAACTTTGGGAGAACTTGGGAAGCAAAGTTAGTTTTGTTATCATTAAGGAGTAACAGAGGGCAGCCATGCCGCTGAATAATGCATTCCATTATGAATTTAGCCACTGTGACCGCCCCTAAATCCTGTATCACTCTTGCTTCAACCCACCAGGTTAAGTGGTCAAATTCCACCAAAATGTACTTGGGCCAGTTAGCTCCCATTGGCAGAGGGCCAACGAAGTACAGGGAAACTGTATGCCAAGAAAAGTGCAGCTTTACTAACCGTTATGAGGTCTTCTGGTAGAATGGCCTTTCCACTTGGCACTGGTGTCAGATGGAGATAGTACCAAGCACTTTGAAGTTCATGCTTTTCCAATAATACTGAGGCCGCACTAATTCCATTGTCTTGCACATGCCACCATGTCTGACGGCCCTATAAGCGCTCAGGTTAATAATAGGCCATACTAAGGGTCGCAGAAAGTTCACTGTTGAATCACTGATCACTTTATACAACTCATCATTCCGCTGAAATATTGGCTCACATTTCGTTCAACGCCTTTACAACTTGTGGCAGCTCATCATCATACTTACTGCTAAGCATCTTATTTTACATAATGTCCTTAGATCTGCCATCAATGCAATTGTTGGTAATCTTGACAAAAAGTCAACATTCTATTGTTTGGCTCCCATTCAATTGAGTATTTCGAAATTGTAAACCTGCAGTTTGAGGGCCCATTGGGCTAGGCGCCCTTCAGGGTCCTCGAGATTCTGCAGCCAGTGTAATGAGGCATTATCCATTATGACTTTGAACTTTACGCCATGAAACTATACTTTGAATTGCTTATAAGCTTAGATAACCACTAAGCACTTACGCTCAGTCATGGTATAATTCTTCTCAAACAATTCATACTTTGAATGCAGTATGCTACTGGGTGCTCCTCCACTTCATCATCTTCTTGAGACAGAACTGCCCCATCAGCGGAAAGGGATGCTTCTGTCTGTAGAATGAACTCTTTATCAAAGTTCAGGTATCATAGCATGGCTGTACTTATCAGCACTGTTCGTAGTGAATTGAAAGAACATTATTGGAATTCCGTCCATTCGAATGTGGCGTCCTTTTTTAATAACTCAGAGGTCCTTTAATACAACTAAAGTAGGGATAAAGTGGAAGTAATACCTGAACATCCCCAAAAACACTTGTACATAATGTTAGCTGCTTTGTGTAATCATTCTTTGGATAGCCTCCACCTTGGCTGGTGAGGCTTCAGCCCAGTCACATATACTACAAAATCTTGGTATTATAACGCTTTTTAGAGAAGTGACATTTTTGAGGATTGATCTTAATATTGGCCTTCGCAAGCTGGTGGGGGTTGAATTCCTCCAGGTGTGTAAAATGCTCAGAGAATGTACAAAAAAGACAATAATATTGTCAAGGTACACAAGGATGCATGAAAGCTTAAGGTTTCCAAGAATGGTATCAATGTCCCGTTGGAACGTAGCTGAAGCATTACAAAGCCCTTGTGGCATATGGGTTGGTTGAAAAAGCCCTTTGGATGTGCTAATGGAGTATATTTCCTTTTCCTCCGTGGGTAACTTAATCTGCCAATTCCTGGTATTAAATTCATTGCATATAAGTAACGAGCTCCACCTAATTGATCCAGCGCATCATCAATTCACGGCAAGGGATATGTGCCTTTTTTGTTGATGCTGTTGAGCTTCTGGTAGTCTATTACCACCCAGTTGGTACCATCCTTCTTTTTTAAAATCAGAACGGGCAGTTCCCACAGACTCTTTGAATGTTTGAGCATCCCTTGCTCCAGTAACTTTTGATCACCACTGTCAATACTTCCTAAGCTGCCCTTGATTGGCGGATCAGTCATAACCTGATGGGGGATGATCCCCAGCATCCAATCAATGGACCACCCACTGAGCACACATCCTAAATCATGGTCATAGACAGTAAAATCTTTTATTATATTTTTGAAATAAAGCTATTTCTTGATCCTTCTGTGCTTCCAATAACCCAATTAAAATATTACGTGGTACCACAGTCAGTATGGCAGACTGTGGTTCAACAGGTAGACACATTCATCCAGCGACCCAAACTTGTGAACATGAAGGAACTCCTCAACAGGGTTCAAATGTAAATATACCACTATTTGATGTTGGCGGAATGTGATGTTTCCATTTGTAGTTTGTAAGTAGAACCTTGATTCCCCAAGTTCCAGGAGTATGATGCCTGGAGACACATATGGCTCAAGCTGCAATTGCTGATAAGGCACAACAACTTCTCTATAGAGTCCGTGTGGTATTTCTACCTCCAACTCAGTGTTCACAATTACTTGGTGACCAGATGGGAGAGATATATGTCCAGCCGCTCGGAGAGGCAGCCCCTGATATTCATAATCTGCTGAGGAAGGGGCCAAGTCTTGCTTTTTAATTGATAATAGCAAACTTAAATCACCCCATCACTATAAGCAAATTTTGATATGCCTATGTGAACCAAGTCCTTTGGCACTCTGCTGGAGGTAAAGTAAAATAGGATCTGTTGTCCCAAAAAGTTGAACGTCTCTTCTATCATATCAATGACATCTCCAGAGTGTCGCATTGAAATTTTAATTTACATGTTGTAATTATCATTTGGTTACACTATCGCCAGGACTACAAGGACAATCAACCCAAAGTGCAACAGAAGCGCGCTGTATGCTCCTTCTGAGGCCGTGGTATCTTCCACAGCGGTTCCATATACCATCTGGTGTTCTTATCTGGCTTTAATTTCAACTCAGCCACCAACTTAATTAAAACTATGTTAGTTGGGGCACCCATATTTATTATAGCGCAGACTCATGTTTTGGCTTCCACAATGGCACAGCACGTACATTCTGAATATGATGTATATTGACCATGTACGCATGGACATTTAATTTATCTCAATTCCCAAGGAAACTTGCGATCTCCTCACCAACCTTGGGGTACTTTTAGATGATAGTGTTGACTGGAAGAGCGATAATTACTCCTTGCAGGGAAGGGAAATCTTTGATGGAGTCCAACTTGTCAGTTAAATTTGTTCTAACATTTTCAAGCGTATGTTATGGGCTGCATCTGAGATCCTTTTTCCGCCACAGCTTTGGGATGCGCTTGTAGTACAATATTCACCTCTCCAACAGGCTGCTGATATAGAAATGTATCATCATACTGGAGGTCATCCACCTCATAATCTTCAGTAGATTCAGGTGGGACGTTTGAATTTGGGAAAGCAGAGGTAGAGAGTCCCATCTCTACTCCACTCTGACTTTTACCTGATCGCATTGATCTGCTGTATGTAATGCCCCTATTGATAAGGGCAACCTCGTGCTAGGTGCCCAGGGTGACCACATACAAAACAATTCAACCCATAGGGCTTGCGTCCTTGAATATTGTAAGTTGGTTCATGCAGAAAATTGTATGGAAGGTGATCGGTGTAAACAGAACCAGGTTGAAAGTATGACTGCTGATGGACATCGTAATTAAACCCAGGGTGGTAGTTAGGCTGTGGATGATAAGCAGGTAAGGGCGGACGTTTAACTCCTGGGGGTAGCTCAGCTGAATCTGAACTGACAGGAGAATTTCCCTGAATAAAATTGTCTGGCAATAGTAGCAGAAGGGTTACACACAGTATTGGGTGGAGGGAAGTTGGCGGATATATGGCGCATTAACTGAACAATTTTAAGCAAAAGACAATCTTTACCTAACATCAGGGTCATGACATTGTACTGCTCTTGGTATGGCTTCCTTGGTATGGCTTCATGGTGGAGGTCATTGTAATGCACACATTGTAATCAGATAAAATCCCCTACCCAATTAGCACTTGGGCTTCCGCTGTGAATTGATAAGCAAATGTGGTGAGAGTCTCATTATGCTGTAACCCAATATTCAAGAACTCAGCCTTCATCTGTGACAACTTTGCAGTACCCTTGAACAACTGCAACACTGTATCTTTCACTTCATGGTATGAAACAAAACTTTTTGGAAGATAACAGGTAACTTGATTGGCACTTCCAACATCCAAGGTGGATATTAACAGTTTTTGCTTTCCACTGATTAAAGGCTCCTTCTGTTGCAGACTCAAATTATTTAAAGAACCCATGAATATTCCCATTGCAATTGAACGGAGACAACTTATCACTACAAACTTTCTGAAAAGCTTATCCTGCCTTTTGAGCACAGCATCTAAGCTAATTTTGAGTTCCGCATATTTGAATGTGGTAGAATATTGTGAAGATCCCCTGTCCATCTAAACCTGATGCGCCATGGCTTGCGACTGGAGATATATTTTGTGTAATTAATCAATGGACCCCCTATAGTGAGCACCACTGTTATAACTTTGGTGGTATCTCAGAGATACGTCGAAAGGGTTTTGCACAGGGTTAAGCCCACTGAGTAATAAGAATGACGATATGATGATTGTCATTCTTTAACAAGGTAAATATCTTTTAATAAATATAGAGCTATTGCTCTGATGAAACTATTTTTTATTTAACTTAATAAAATACAGCAGATCCATGCTGGTCCGCTCACTCTAAAATATCAACAACTCTTAATGTCAATTGTCTCATCTCGCCTATATCTCAGCAGCTTTGGATGATACCTTTTCTTAGCTTAGTAATTCAGTTCGCCATATCTCATTGGTTCTGGCACTTCTTCATTCATTAAATTCATGATCGCCTAATTCTTGGCAATTTTCAACTATTCAATTTACATCAATATCTCCCAATTGCCTCATATGGAAGCAATCCAATAACCATCCTTCTAACTTGATATCGCCTCATCTCAGATTTCTCTAAAATCATAACTCATACTCAGCCTCAGCGAATTCTACCCATTCCGCCAAGCCAAGTTAGTGCTTGTTGTCCAGTCATCTCAGAATTGTGACAGTATGTGTCAGAATTTTAGCCAGATGAATCCTTCCAATAGTCTCTGAATTAGAAGTTTTAGTTAGTCAAGTGTTATTGCCAGCTAAATTGCCGCGTTTTATACTATTTATTGATATAAAAATATTAATTGTTTTAGGGTCAGCAGATTCCCAGTTCAGCACTACTATGATTGTGGGAATTATGGTTAAATGCTGCTGTATTCAGTTACTAAGCATCTATCAAATGTAATCAATAACTATAGTTTGAGTGAAAATCCGGTGAAAAGCTGCTGTTTTTGGTTACCAGCATCTTATGAGGATTTTGCTAATTATGACTTGAGTCGGCAAAATCTTATCCCTATGCCAACTACCATAAGAAATGATTGTGGGATTTTCTGGTGTTAAGTCCTTGTATTCTTTATCAATCAAATAGGAAATTGAAACTAATTCAGAGCACTGGAGACTCATGCTAAGGATGCTTGAAGTCCTATAATTTAGAATTTATATATGATTGAACAGCGACTTATGCTGAGATCTATTGACCTAATATTAATCTTGTTATCAGTTGAGCAGATCTGAAGAGGTTTCGCTATGAGGATGAACAAAAGTTTACAATCTGATAGTGGTTTATAATCTAGAGGCCGATGGGTTTTCCAGAAGATTATTGGCCAAAGAGCACTTGGGCGCAGTAGCCCTGAAAGTAGTATAAAATTGTAATTCATTCCCTCCTAATAAACATATCCTGTTGCCTAGTCTACCTTTTGTTATAAGTTTATAATTTATTTTGTTAGTTAGGGTTTAGGCTAGGGACCCCCAAAATGGCGCGGGTGACATGCCAAGGGGTTAGCTGGCGCTGCTGGCCCCGATGCCAATGAAGGCAAAAAAGCAAAGGGCCACCAGTCTTCAAACTTGTTGGCCTGGCACACTAGTGGAGCCCAAGGTCGATTTCGCGACAGTATGCATGAAGGTGAAGAGATTACTGCATTTCCTATACAATTTTTTCCTTAATGTAAAAGGTTGTCATCCTCTAACATGCTAAACCAGATGATACTTTTGCGGCCATGTTAACTGGGTTTTTTTCCTAACCTTCTTTAGTTTTGCATATCATCTCAGTGAAGCGCAACTTCAAGAACGTCCAAAAATATAAAAGTGGCTTTGTTAGAGCTTCTTATTTCCATACATGTGTGACAACAAATAAAGCTATGGTGAACCCTTCAGTTCTAACCATTGAAGAGCTTCATCTGTAGGACAGTTGGGGGTTGGGCCCACCTGTGCTTATCCACCCTGTAAAACCTGCTCCTTCAGTGCTAACTAAAGCAGAAAACTCCTCCTGTAGGTATGAGACCTGTAAGACAGTTAATACCGTGCTCCCACACAAGCCCACTAAATCCACTGTGCATTCCCCTACAGCCAAACTGGTAGTTGCGCGCCCTAAGTGTAACCCCCTAAAACAAGGAAGGACTTGTTGGAAAGACATATGATCAGATGATAGCTACCCAGCCTATGTGTTTGAAACCCCTACCTCAATTGCATCATTACAATTTGTTGAGAATACCCCAGGGTCAAAGCTGTGGGGGTTATAAAGATGTTGGTTACTACATGCTGGGAGTGCCGGCTGAAGTGGCAGTCCCTGATTAATTGAGCGCTGGAGGAGTAGATAAGACTAACCTAACTGAGGAAACGTACCTCAGCCAAGTTCTAGGGTGTCCTGAGGTTATTGAAACCACCAGTTATGCTGATCATCTCCTAGATGGCTTTATACAACCTCTTCAGCGGGTTCACACCAAGAAGTCCATCTTGAGAACTACCCAATGACTGCTCATAAACTAACCTACACCTTCTGGCTCAAGGAGGTCTTAGCTCAGTCTCATAACTTTTGAAAAACTTACCAAGGTGGAAATGGTTATTCAATAAGTCCGTGTGAAGGCCATCATGGATACTCACTCCCTGATTAATATAATCTCCTCTAAGCTGATAAAAAATCAAGTTGGCGCCTGACTTGGAGTACAATAAATAAATTGGAACCACAGGCCCAAACACCTCCTGCGCCATTAGGGCATATTTTGCCCTTCCCAGTCAAATTGGGAAGCTTATCTTATCAGCCCCTGCAGTGGCCTTGAACAACAACACCTATGATATGCGTATAGTACCCAATTTATGGTTTAATATGATGGTTTTATCCACATGAAGCAAGGTACTCTTGTTACTCAATTGAGAAGTCCCTTTAGTGTTATCCAAAAAAGATCCCAGAAAGGACGAATATTGTTGCCTGGTTGAATACCCATTTTCCTCTTTGCCTTTACATTATACCACCTCTGGGAAAAATACAAAAGAATTACCCAATTCGATGGATGCTAGGATGGTATTTCTATCTATACTTCAGGTGAGGTAGTGATTAAGCCAGGTGAACAATTAGTGGTTGACACAAAGATCACGCTCCAAATCCCACACAACTGCTTGTTGCACCTCATAAGTATTAGACGTTAGCCCCTTAAAGCCTCGGGTATTACCTGGAATATTAGACCCAGCCTACTAGAGGCTTATCTCTATTCTGTTGGGAAACCTCACCGGCAAGTACATTGTTTTAAGAAAATTCAGGAGATTGGCTGAGGTATACTGGTCCCCATAGAGGACATTGAGCTTATTCACTTCAATGGCTCTATGACGGATTTTATTTGCCAACAGATAACCTGTTATGTATCCTACCCACTGACCATATTTCGGACAAACTGAACCCAGATGAGTTGAAAAAATTCCATACTTTATTAGAAGGATATAGCAACATATTCTCCTAATTGGATAACGACTTTGGCCACATGAAGGACTGGAGCATTTCTATTGATGTGGGTCATGCCATCCCATTAGGTCAAAACCTTACCGAAAATCAAAGGCGAAAGAACAGCAGATGAGAAAGGAGCTCAAGCAGTCACTAGACGCGTGGTTACTAGTTCCTTCATAAAGCCCTTGGTTTCTCCTCTCTTGCAAATCAAAAAGTAAAATGGAGGTTATCAGATATTCATGGATTGCACAAACTAAATAACTTCACAAAAAAGGATATTAGCTTATCCCCTCATTGATGACGACCTGGCCCAACTCTCTGGCTCTAACTTCTTCTCCGCCATGGACTTGGCTAGTGATTATTGGCAAATGTACCTTTCCCCAAAGACTAGGAGAAATGTGCTCTCATTTGCAGTGAAGGTCTTTTCCAACCTACCCGAATTCCTCAAGGGTTGTGCAATGCACGTGCAACTTTTCAGTGAGCCATAGACCATATCTTACAGGACCTGAAAGTTAAGTTGCATCAATATCTTTCTAAATGACATCACGTTATTTTCAAAGACCTTCAATGAACATCTAACTCACCCAGAGGAAAGGTTTTAACGCTTATGCATTTTTCTAACATTAAATTAAAACCCTCCAAGTGCACTTTTTCCCAGGGGAGGCTAAATTTCCTTGGACAAGCCATTTCTAAAGAAGGAATCCAACACTTACTGGACAAGGTTGAAGTAATAACAAAAATGTCTTCCCCAAAGAATTTATGGGATTTAGGTATTATAGGGCATGATTGGATATTACCATCAGTTTATCCTAAAGTTCACTCAGCTCAAGAGCCCCCTTTCCGCCTATTAATGAAGAACACTCCTTTCCACTGGGGTGCAGTAAAAGGCTGCTTTTTAAACGCTGAAGCAACTGCTGCAACAACGTCCTATCCTATGGCACCCAGATAATAATGAATTTTTTATATTTTTATTGACGCCTGGGACTATGCCATCAGGGACATCTTAGCCCAAACGGATGAAAATGGTGTAGATCATCCTGCATTCTATTTCAGTAAGATGAAGTCTAAGGCTGAACTCAACTACAGCGTCACAGAGAAGGAGTGCCTTGCTGTTTTGTTAGCTGTAAAACACTACCACCCTTTCTTATATGGCACTACCTTCATTGTGGTTGCTTACCACGCTCATTTGGAGTGGTTACAGACTATGAATAATCCTACTGTGAGGTTAGCGCGCTGTGCTCTAATGATCCAGCATTATGACATGAAGATTGAATACTATATGGGAAACTGCCACATGAACGTTGATGGGTTAAGGCGGCTGCTCATCATGAATTTGAATGATAGTGAGTGAGAGAAGTTATATGACCTATTAATGAACCCCAATGACTGGGACGATGAGAATAATCCCATCCAGAAAAAGTTAGCATGACACTCCCACAACACTAAGGTGGAGGGCGGAAAGTTATATAATAAGGTAGGAGTAAATTGGCTGTCCTATCTGCGAACTTCAGAATGTGTACCAGTGAGCTAGACGCCCACTCTACCCTAGGGCATGGTGGACTGAGGAAGACGTATGAGCGTATCAAGGAATGGTACTGCTGGGAGGGCATCATGGAGTCTATTATTAAATCTTGGATGTCTGCCTAACCTGTAAAAAGAAATCCCAATTCAAGACTAAAAATCACTACCAACCCACTACCCCTCAGCAACCTTATTACATAATCAGTTTAGACGTGGTAGGAGACTACTCCAAACTGCCAGTGGGAATCGCTACATTCTGGTAGGTATTGACCATTTCACGAAATGGATTGAAGAAGTGGATCTCCATGCACAAACTACAAAAATCTACTACAACTTTCCTCCACCAATCAATCTTCACCCGCCATGTTTTCCCACAAGTCCTCCTCTGTGACAATGATAAGAATTTTACCTCCCAAGTGGTCAAAATCCTGGCTACCTCGTTGGGCACCCAGAAACTTCTCTGCCCCTTACAGTTCTTCTACCAATGGGACTGCAGAATGAGAGAATGGAACTTTAATATATATTTTATGGAAAATGGCCACCTCTGACCCTCTGCACTTGGATCAGTTTTTTCCCTGTGCACTAATGGCCTATCACATTAGCAACCATCTGATACTAAAAAAGGTTTCCATTCCATGTTTTGTATGGTTGGGAACTTGGAATACCTAGCCTTTTGACAAAAGATGTTTTTCAGCCAGGGCTGATGACCAGACAAGGCCATTAGGAAGTTGGCCCAACATATTATCCAACCAAAATCTGAAGCTATGACTAGCTTAGCCAAAACTGTCATCAAAGAGGTTCAAACAGCCAATGAACTCAGACGACCTCTACCCACTTTCCAATCTCTGACCCGGGGTTAAATTATCATCACCGTATTACTCCCAGAAGTGAGAATCTGGGTCCATCTGTGAAGGACCTTTTTGTCATCACCTACAAAAGGAGTGACGAATATCTATCAAGTCACTTGCTTATGGAGTTATGATCAACAGAGTTCATGGACGTTTTCTCCGTTCTATTCTCCCCCTACCAAACTTAAAAAGGGGTAATGGCAGACAAGCCGACTTTTAAATAGTAAGTAAGGATAGGTTGGAGGAGAATAGCTCTGATTTTAGATATTTGATAGTCTTAGCCAATTCTAGAGGAGTTCTGACTTCTCAGAGTAATGTGATTACTCCCGCTCCTTAGCCAAGCAGGCCTATGATTAGTTATAGCATTATGCCAAATTTCCAGCATAATCAGGGGAGCCATTTGGAGGTCCCCCTGCATCCCACTTCCCTTTTAGTTCAATTGTCAACGTGGAGACCGAACCTTTTATAGGCTTAAAGGGGTCACGTCAGGTGAAACTATTTTTCCCACAGGGATTGAGTCAAATTTATCAAAAAATGCCTCATGGACATGTTATACCTACTCATGACCCTAAACTGGCTGTTACCTTAAATTGAGCAAAGATTTTGAGTTTGATAGATCAAACATCCATATTTTTCTTATTCCTGCTTGGAGTTAATAATGAATTTGATGCCTATCACACTTTAAGCATCTAGTAAATTTAAAATACTAAGCAGTAAGATCAGAAGAGGGTTGGCTTTTAATCTTTAGCCGCCACTTAATAAAAAACCTGATATGCCCCAACTTTTGTTATATTTTTAAAGTGGTAGTATTTTAAATAGTGGTGAAAAATCCCAATTATTTTTATTGCGCAGTTGAGATAGTACTTTACTGTATTATTTTTAAAATATAGGGCAAATTAGCACCAGCGAGCTTAAGCTCCACCCTGATTCCAACACAGGCTTCCACTCAAGTTTTAAATAATTTATTTATTACCTTAATTTATCCCATGATAACTCCAGTTTTGAGGTACTGTTAGGTACCAACTTCCTTTGAGATATGACCCCAGGTATTCAAAAGCAGATGAATTCCTATCCCTACTTGGTACATGCATTCTTTTGGGTTTCAAATGACTAAGGGTAGTGAAGAAAATAAAAGACTCACACTTGTTTATTATAGAGCTAGAATCAAATTTTTTGGCTTATATACCACACCTTGGGTTTGCATATAAGACTACTGCCTCATTTAGTTGATCGAGAGAAGGCTGACTTTGTAACTACAAAGGCCTAAAAGGATTCCCAGGTCCATAGGTTCATGGTGGACACACAGATTCATGTAATAATCCACTGGGAAGACAATTAGAGTTCCAAGAGGCCAAAGATCCTTTGAAAAATGAGAATTTGAATTGTGCAGGTAAACTTGTCCCAGGTTACCCCATCTCAATTTCTAAATTTCTAGCTAACATACCTCCAAAAGCTCAAACTTTTTGGTGTCATGAAAACGGCAGAAGAAGTTTAGACCAGCCTTCCAGTTTGGAAGCGTGAGCACTTAAAAAGCAAGCCAGAATGTCAGAGGCATTGCCGCACATATGACGTTGTATAGAGCTTCAAATTGGGAAACAATAAATCATTAGTGTAAAACAATCATGAAAGATAACCCAAAAACGATTCAAATGGTGACAAACCCAGACACTGGGGGCCTTGCTGCAGGAGATGGTACCGCTGGGATCATTTCTTCAAGGTCACCGGTGGGTGGATTCAATACAATTGAGGAGACAAGGGGTGGATCCTTTCTTGTAAATGGTGGATGTAAGGCCACAAGATCCCAGTATATTGATGACGTATAGTCGAAATAAAGGGGTTGAATTTCCAGAAGTATCTGGACCATTGAATCCAGTTGATGATGGTGGGAGCCATAGTAATCATCAATACTGTTAAAACACATCCGGTATAGGGACCAAAAGGCCACCCAAGCAATGCCATCAGGAATACAGCCAGAAGGATATCAATAAAGTTGAAAATTGATAGTTTTTAGTGACAGATACTATTTAAAAATGAAGAAAATTGACCAACAATTTTCTCAGTACAATGCAATTGATTAAATAGTGGTCAATTGATATGGGAACAAGCAGGATCAGGTCCCTCAAGTTTGAACTAACTGGTGAAATTTCAGGGATGGGGGCAGATAAGGGCAATAGGAGCTGTCATTAAAGAATTCTGCGGCAGGCCAAGTCACTGTCAGTTCAACCTTGAATGCCCAAACATAAGCTCAACTGCATTTCCAGCAGTTGGCGTGACGGTGTCTTGCCTGATGAGCAACGGGAATTCCTCAGGGCCATCCCACATAGGGGCAGTCCCAATTGGTTGGAAATGGGCTCAGGATGCCCAACCTGTCCATGCCCAGTCACTGGGCCATTCATTTGGTCAAAAGATTTTTACAAACCACAACTCCTGATTTGCCTGATGGGAGCTTTGAACTACATCAATGGTTTCTGATGCTACTACCTGTACGTTGGGGATCATCCCCAAATGATTTTGAGAGGGGGTTAGTTTTGATGATTGCACTTCTGGCTGAATCAAAACTGTCAGTGAGTCCAGCTGATAATCTAATCTTCATCCCTTTTTGGCTATTAGGTTTTAATCATCAGGCTTGTTTTCAATTGTTTTCAGACCTTTTGACTTCGATTCAGGTATCTCAGCGCAGATCTTCCTGATCTGATGGATGAGTTTGGCTGAGGTGAGCGTAGGCACTAGGGAGGGATCTGAAGAGGGATAGCTGTTACCCAGCGCTCATCTACCATGTGACAAGGTTACCCTGGGTAACAAGGGGTACAGCCACCCTCTTTGGAACATTTTTATTCAGAAATGAAAAAGTGTTAATCCACACACAGGGGACATTCCCCAGGACTTACAGTTGGACTCAATTTACTAAAACCTACTTACACTTAATACAAATTGACAAGATCAATAATGTCCTTGGGTTTGTAAGCCTTTGTGACTTGGATTAGAAGAGCCTTCAACAGTGGCGCTAGTCAAATCTTCTAGTCAAATCTCATAGAAGGAGGCCTCACTATAATGCAAGCATGAAGATTGATGAGCTCTTATATGAGAATTTCAATCTGGTCTTTCAGCCACACATGGAGATGGCAAAATAAGAGGGGTTGTACACAATCTGTAGACAAGGTAAGCTTCAATTATAACTTGTGACCATATTAAAAAATCAAGATGTTTTAATTAGTTTGATTATTAATTAGTGATATTTATCTTTATCTAATTTATTTTACTAATATTTAAATACAGAGTAAAATTAATTGCTATATTTTATTTTCGCCTTGTGGGCTCTGATTTTATATGGAGTTGCCAAAGTTATATTTTATTACTATTGGTAAACTCTCTGAGCCCTTCGTTTTTAATCACTTACAATGGTAAATAGATTTTCTCACCAGCCCGACTTCCATTTCCTTAATTAACTGATCATCAAAGCCCATGGCCTTGATGTTCCTATAACCCTTGTATTGTTTCGCGCTAAAATCATACCTTACCCTGAGTCATCATAATATATTATTTAATAAGTTTTAATTTTAATTTTTTTTGGGGAAGGCTGACCAGGGGACGGAAACTACCAATATGGTAATCAGAAATAAACTTATATCAGCAACAGGTACCCCAGAGAAGCAAATGTTATATCCTGTTGCCAGTGGGAACGCTAAGAAATGGAAGAGGGTTCTATGAGCAGGGGCTGTCAACACTATTAAGCATGTATGCAGGAAAGGGTCTGAAGTGATGAACCAAACTGGAAACCAGGATGAGACCAACTGATGGTGACAGGATGTGAAGTACCCAAACAGCCATGATTTAAAGTGGTCTACAAGGTGCGACATAAACTGGTGTACATCTTCCTGGAGTGTGGGGGTAGAGCCTGAGATAGCATCCAAGACAACTGTGTGGATATTTTACATAAAAATAGTGACCACTAAGGCTTGAAAGGAAGGTTGTATAGGGGAATTCAAGGACAAGGCGAAGATGTCCTTAGATAGGCTGAATGGCTGTATATGATCCCGGTGAAAGAGATGCTGACCCTCACGCCAGATCGCTTTTGAAGGAGAGCACTCTTCCAGGAGGTGAACTAAAGTTCTATGCTGGTCACACATGACACAAGATGAGTGCAATGCATTAGAGAGCTCAGTGGTATGGTATACCTATTTCAAGAAGTGCCACACATGAGAATGAATATGCGGCTGCAGAAGAGGGTGATGGGCGTACTTCCAGATGACTTTCTGGGTATCAAGGGAGTAGGGGATGTCCAACATGTCCAGGTAATACACCCTGGCCATAACAGGAAACCTCATGGGTATCACATTGTTCATAATGGCTTGGCCTTGTAATTCCTGGTGAACTGGTGAGTAGGGCGACCCCTCTGGGCAGTGGGCCCACTGATGCAAATCCTCCATTTAGTGCTCCGCATGGAGAGGAGAATACTTTTGAAGTGAGGCGACGTCCCATGCAGGACCGCAGCAGATGGGTATGAGGCAAGATACTTAAACAGGGAATGGTGGTGGGTATGATTGCTGAGTCCCAGGGCGCAGGAAAAGTTGAAGTGGGACACGCATGACCAGTGCTGGTCTGAGATTGTAGGGTTGGTGATTGCAGCGATCCATGTGCCAATTATTTTGGTGGTGTGGGCCTCAATGTTGAGCAGGCCCATAACTCCACTATGGCGAGGGCCAAACATGACTCCAGGCGCACTGTCGGCGGGCAGCCTAACCAAAGCCACCCTTGCAGAAGGGCGTATAATGAGGTGAAGAAAGATGGGGAAAAAGCGATAGCATGGGCCCCAAACCAATCTTTTGAAAGGATCATAGAATTGGCTAGCACTACCCTGCCTGTAAGGGAGGTTTGACAGGCTCTGAGGGAAGCTATGCGTTTTGTAACGTTGTCCAGGATATTGTGCTCCATCACCATTGAGGCGTACCCTCCCACATCCAGTCACACCCCCGAATGGCATACCAGACCATTGGTGGGCTTTGACACAAAGGGGAGCATGAGCGGGGCAGTTTGGGGTGGGCGGGGCAAGCGAACCTGTGAGTTAGATGCTGAAGCAGGTAGAAAACGGGGCTCTAGTGACCAGCGAGCTTGGTACCGACCAAAGAGAATGATTTCGGCTTTGGAGGCGTTAAGTGCAGCATTACTTGACCTGGAGTAAAACTGGATATTATCTTCAAGCGCGCGTGCATCATTATTGTTAGACACCCCAACCACACAATCATTAGCAAATGCCAACATCTTAACTGGTGCTTGGCCTTGCACATGGACACTAGTAAGGCGGGCATTTACATTGCGTAAAAAGTGGGTTAAGGCTGAAATTATACAAAAGTGGGCTTAAAGGGTCCCCTTGGCATAGGCCCCTATGAGGGTGAACTATATCAGCTAGGAAACCCAGTCCACGCATAGCCATTGTGGTAGATTCCATGAGCAACATCACCCAATTAATGAAATGATGGGGGAGGTGGAACTTGTGGAGACAGGATTGGAGGTAATCCCAGTTGACTCTATCATAAGCCTTCTGCTGGTCTAAAAAAATAAATGTTCTAGAAGCCGTGGATTGGAAAACGTTGGCTAATTTATGTATGTTGTCCCAAAATTGCTCAGGGAAAATGAGAGCAGTGGCAGTTTCCCCTAAAAGTTTAGACATGATTTTAGTAAAAAGTTTAGTATCTGCGTTAGTAAGTGATAAGAGGCGCAAGTTGCCCAAGTCCAGCTTATCCCATTTCTTAAACAGCGTTATCATGTAGCCCTTTGACCCCCAGGGTAGAGCCCCGTATTCCAACAAGCATTGGTTCATTGAGGCGAGCAGGAATGAGGAGAAACTATTAAAATATTTATTTATAGAACACATAAGGAGTCACATCTGAACCTGGGCATTTCCTGTATGGTGCACTGAAAACAGCAGACCAGAGTCCATTATGAAAAATAAAATTCATTAACTCCAGATAAAAGGAAATGGTGCAGATATGTGCGCTTTCAAGAAAATCAGCAACTTTAACCAGTTTGACTGGATCAGAGCAATATAATTTAAAGTAATAATTCTGAACATCGATTGCCACTTCAGCTGGAGTATCTGAAATGAAGGGGTCTGGCTGACTCACCTGTGTGCAGGACAAGCTCTGTTGCAGTGTGAAGAATTTTCAGAAAAAGTAAGCAGAACACATGTCACCCACCATTATATGCTTTGCCTTATAATTCACACAAACTCAAAGTTTGTGTTGCCTTACCAGTACATTGAGGCGAGCGGACATTTCTACCCACTTGTGACCCCCAAGCCAGGCTGTAGCCTGCAGCAGAAACATTAGATTCCAGATGGTCCACTTCTGCAAGAGTGAGCAAAATGGCTACTGAGGCAGCCTGAGACCATAGCAATGAGATGTGGCATGCCTGGTGGATGGTGTTCACTTTGAATTTTGACCAGGTATAAAGTGGGTCTGCACATAACAGTGTGGTAAACTCTGGAGCCGAGGTTTTGGTGTCCACTTAAGAGGAAAACCTGGGCGACATGATCTCAGTTGAGCAGAGTTTTAACCACATCAGCACCTGTGCCGCTGGGTGTGACAAAGAGAAGGAAATGGATACCATCCTTTGGTCGGATAGATCGAGGTTCATTATCATAAAGTGTGCAACCTGGTACTGAAATTTCAATGGTGCAAGAATAAGGTCAATGTGAGACATAGACCTCAGCTGTATGGAGAGTGTCTATAGCTCTCCTGTTTCCAGTGTGGTGGTGCTCGGTGCACAGAGCCAACACATGGAAACTAGCCATTAGTACCAAGGTTACTAGAGCCCAGCAGAGGGTGCTGGAGCGATAATAACTTAGGGTAAGAAGAGCGATCATGATAGCAAACAATAATCAAAAACGACGGAGTGCACCAAGTGGAAAGGGGTAAATTTCCCAGGTTGGATTGATCCTGGGCGACCCAACGGTGAATGAGTTGAAAATTTAATTTAAATTTTGAATATTGTGGTTAACGTAGTGTGAGACCTCTTCAAAGAGTCTGCGCACAGGTTTGCTAAAGATAACATATGAATTTGGAAAAACGGGAAAAATTTTATTGGTAAGTCAACCAACAAGGAATGTTGGTTGAGGAAAACATAATTAAACTTCAATGGGGGAATAAGGGGTTCGCTGAAGTGGGCCCAAGCACTGACCCACCAATAAGCACACACTACCATCCCAAATGGTAGAATACACCAAAACCAATTTCACTTGTGTAATTGATTGATGTTGGATTTGACCTGAACGTGTGATTTCATATATGGAATGGGTTTTAGAAACCTGTTCCTCGACTACCCAAACTAAAATGTAGGTTGTTACGTAAACTGTTCATTTCAATGCCTGGGCCAATGTAAGGGGCTGGGCATTTGGCACCCCACTAGTACCAACCTGGGCATAATTTGCCTGTACCCAACGTTAATCTAGGGTATGCCTAAGGTCAGGGAGGGCCTGTAGCTTCACCTTATGGGCCTCCTGGCGCCCAGCCTTAACCTTGGGGTTGGTCCCCCACTATGATGTCATGTGACCATGACATTACCCTCTCCTCCTGATGGGGCTTGGCCCCTACAGGGGCCTGCGCAAGGAAAAAGTTCTTGTGGGAAGGGGCCAACTTCATGGCAGCAAAGGTCGGTTTGGGTTAAGATCCAGCATCCTGAGGGAAACGCTTGTGGAAAACTTTAATCAGACCTTGGGCATTCACACAGTCGCATGCTGGAACCCAACTGTTCTCTGCAACATCAAAGCCCTTCTAGGATATCAGGTACTACAATTTCTTTTAACATGGTGGGAGGCAACTATTTATCCCACCTCCCACTCCGGCGCCCCATCCATGAAATAGGCCTTGGGAGTCTCTGGTGGAGGGCCCTCAAACAACATCATTTGCCTTAAAGGAAGACTGAGAAGATCCAAAATGAAGAGGGAATATCTAGCTGGTATGAGGCATGGCCCACCTTTCTAATAATGCGGTAAGGGCCAATCCTCTTTGGTTCCAGCTTCTTGAATGGCTGCTTGATAAAAAGTTGCAAGTAACAAGCATCACGAGATCCCCTTCCTTATATGCTGGACCCACTCGGCGCTTTTCATCAGCATTCTCCTTATAAACTTGCATTGCCGCCTCCAAACTTGTGGAAACCCCCTGGTGGACCTTTTGATAACCTTGTCAAAGTCCACCACCGCTTCAACCTTAGAACCACATCTGGGCTCCATGTTAAAGGCGGGGTTAAAGCCAAGGTTGGCAAAAAAGGGGAACAGCTGATAGACAAATCAAAGTTTTGTTATAGCTGAATTGGGCCATAGGAAGGTGAGAAGCCCAATCTGAATGATCTGCGGCAGTGTAACACCGCAGAAACTGTAACAAGCACTGGTTTACTCTTTCAGTCTGCCCATCTGATTGAGGGTGATAGTCATTAGAATGGCAGAGGCGAATCTGAAGAGTCTTACACAACTCTTCCCAAAAGATGGAGGTAAATTGGGGTCCCTGGTCACTGATTTTTCTCTGGAACCCCATGGAGCGCAAACACTTGCGTGACGAAGAGCCTGGCCATCCCAGCCACGGTAGTTGTAGTTCTGTAAGGAATGAAGTGGGCGAACTACATAAAATGGTCCACATCTACCAAGATGGCATCGCAACCATCAGATACAGGTAGTTCCAAAATGAAATCCACCAATAGGGAAGTCCAGGGCCCTTCAGCTTTCTGGACTGGTACCAACAACTCCGCTAAAAGTTGACGATTTGGCTTCATTTGGTTGCAGATCAAACAAAACTTACAATACCGCCCCACCTTAGTAGGCAAGCCTTAAATTGTATGTGCGTCGTATTAACTCCAATGTCTTTGCTTTCCCAGGATGACCAACGGTGAGTCCATCATGATGGTCCCAGATGATTTCCAGGCGAAGTGGGCCAGCAGGAACCCATAGGCGCCACTGAAACCACACCATCTCATCCTTCATGTGATAACCCACGGAGAGATCCTCTTGATTCAAAGCGCTCTTAGAAAGTATCATAGTATATTCGGCTGCTAGCAGCTGAGAAAGGACTACCTTCCAGAATATATTATATCCCTCCGCGTTTTCCAGAGGTGCAAGCGCTGCCCGTTGGCCAGGGAGAAGGAAGTTGTGACAAATTTTATTTGGAGGAATCATCACCTGTGTGTCGTGAAATTCTATCTCCTTGGGATCAGATGCTAAAGCAGGGTTGCGCCTCAGAGCATCCACCAAACCATTGTCCTTGCCCTTGGTAAATTCGTAAGAAAAGGCAAATTGGGTAAGGGTCTCATGCCAACGGGTCTGCATGGGGTTGGAACATGAGGGGCGCGGTAGTACAGCAAGGCACGGTGATCTATACGTATGTGTAATGGTTGGGTAGAGCCATGAAAGTGGTAACGCCAATATGTCAGAGCCTCCACCACTGCTAGTAACTCCTTGTCATAAACGGCGTAATTCAACTCAGGCAGAGACATTTTCCTGGAAAAATATCACACCGGATGCTCTATCCCATCTTCGCCTACCTGTAACAAGACAGCCCTATGGCGAAGTTGGAGGCATCTGTAGGCACAATGAACTCTTTGGAAGAGTTGACATGGTGAAGGATGGTCGTAGACTACAGGGTCACTTCCCAGCTTAGAAAGCATCTTCCAAAAAGGGTTTCACCTGAAGCACTTTTGAACCACTAGCCCTATACAAGAGCACTGCCATCTCAGAAAGGCTTGGCGTGAACTTCTTGAGGAACATAGATGTCCCCAGAAAGCTCCTCAATTCTTTTACTGAAGTAGGGGTTGGCCACTCACGAATCACCTTCTCCTTGTCTGGAGTTATCATGTGTCCTTGGTCAAACACGAAGTTTCCCAGAAAAGTGTCCTGGGACTTGAAGATTTATCACTTGATAATTTTCAGCATAAGGCTGGCTTCCTTTAACCGCTCCACCATTTGCTGAAGGTGTAATGCATGGGACTCCTAATAAAGGGAAAACACCAGGATAACATCTATTTAGGCAACCGCGCATATCCCTAACAAGTCTCCCAACGCTGCATCTTTGCGGCGTTGAAAGATGGCAGGTGCATTCTTAAGCCCAAAGGGCATGACTCAAAACTGGAAAATCCCTTTCTGGTATGAAAGCGGTTAACCACTCTTTTCCCTTTTTAATACGAATCTGATAGAACTCATTTAGGCTTTCCAGCTTGTAAAAGACCTTAGCCTTCTCCACATAGCTCAATCCAAGAGTCCAAAGGGATGGGATGTAGATCTGGTACAGTGACGTTGTTAAGATTCCCATAGTCCACACATGGGATCAGAGTACCATCATACTTCTCAACAAAGAGAAGTGGAGAGCATACAGTGGGAGGTACGCTGTAAAATCTCACCTTTGGCTAACTGTTCCTTCACCCACACATCCAACGCCTCTTCCTCGCGGACAGTCAATGGGTAAATGGGAGAAGAAATACGCACCAGATCCACAGTGAGTATGAAATCACAGTCATACTTGGAATGATCAGGGAGTGCGCTAGCGGATGCTGCATCAAAAGAGGATTTCTACTCCTCCAAACAAGAAGGTATAGGAACTTCCCCTGAGGCCTTCAGCAATGAGGCAAGGCTATAAGGATGAAGATGGGGCCAGTGGGGCAATTCGCCCTGAGCGTTATCCTCTGACAAATGAACAATCAACATGTGACCATTGGCCAAAGTCAAGGATAGAGGTTTTTTTAAATTAGTCCTAACGTCAAACTTTTTCCACCACTCTACACCCAAAATGATAGGGAACAGGAGGTTTTTGGTCGCTCTGAAGTGATCAGACAAGTGAACTTGCCAACCTGATAGTCCTCTGTCCCAAGGATCTCCAGAGTAGAGTTACCTTGGGGCGCCCCTCCCTTAGCCATACCACCGGGCAAGTAACTCAGTCCAAGGTAATCTGCTAGGCTCTGATCCATAAAGTTTCCAAAGGTGCCAGTATACAGCAAAATAGTAGTGGTGAGCTTCCTTAAAGTGGAGGAGAGGGTAGCAGTCAATAGAAAATACCTGGAATGGTCTATTTATGGTAGATAATGACAACACCTCACCAAAAAATTCTTCCTCTGGATCAAGCAAGCCATCAGAGTATCTTTTGGAATCAAATAAGGGGGAGGATAGTTGGCCACTCTTAATACTGAGGTCACATACACACTCATGCCTTCTTCAGGTGCATGTAATTTATCATATGTTAAACGAAGTTTTTTCTCTGCTTTCTGTTTGCCCCAGATTATGGTAGGGATAAAACGAGGGTTCTCAGGGTTTATTTGATATACTGGAATAGGGTTCTCATCCAAGCCATAAAAGCTAAGAAACGGCTTAGAGGTTTGGATATGATAATCATCATAAAACGCATTTTCAGACGCGAATGACCCTATTTTTCCTAACTGAAATGGAATGTCCAATGTTATACAAGGCCAACACCCCCAGGCCCATCTACGCCGATTCTGCTAGCATTTTCTGAATGCGCTTTCAAAGGAAAACCCGTTTATTTAAATGGAAATTGATTATCTCGGTGGAAAGTTGGGGAATCACTACTTTCAGACATTGAAGCGTCCATATCCACCAGGTATGAGCATGAAGGGTGGATACTTTCCAGTTGAAGGCAACCATAATAATGCAAAGTTGCTCCAACGTTTGGGAAAAAGGGAAAACTTTAGTGCAGCTGAACACAGCTGAGGCCCTCAGCTGGCACCCGCCATTTCCACTCTGGAAAAGTACCACAGGGAAGAAGTTCATGCACACAAATTATGGGGTTGGTCGACTAATGTAAGGAGAGTGTCTATATTTCTCCTGTTTCCAGCGTGGTGGTGCTTGGTGCACAGAGCCAACGCATGGAAACTAGCCATTAGTACCAAGGTTACTAGAGCCCAGAAGAGGTTGCTGGAGCGATAATAACTTAAGGTAAGAAGAGTGATCATGATAGAAAAAGATAGATCAAAACGACGTGGTGCACCAAGTGGAAAGGGGTAAAATTCTCAGGTTGGAGGGAACCTGGGCGACCCAATGGTGTACAAGGTGAAAATTTAATTGAATTTTGAATATGGTGGTTAATGTAGCGCGAGACTTCCTCAAAGAGGTCTGTGCACAGGTTTGCTAAAGATAACATGAAAAACGGAAAAACGGGAAAAAGTTTATTGGGAAGTCGACCAACAAGGAATGTTGTTTAGAATACATAATTAAACTTTGATGGGGGAATAAGGGGTTTTCTGAAGTGGGCCCAAGCACTGACCCACCAATAAGCACGCACTACCATCCCAATTGGTAAATACGCCAGAACTGACTTCACTCTTGTAATTTATTGAAGCTGGACTCAACCTGAACGTGTGATTTCATAAATGGAACTGGGTTTAAAAACCCATTCCTCAACTAAACAAACTGAATCTTCTGTGTTCGTTATGTAAACTGTTCATTTCAACTTTGGGCCTATGTAAGGGGCTGGGCATTTGGCACCCCACTAGTACCAACCTGAGCATATTTTTGCCTGTACCCAGCGTTGGTCTAGGGTATGCCTAAGGTCAGGGAGGGCCTGTAACTTCACCTTTTACGCCTCTTGGCGTACAGCCTTATCCTTGGAGTTGGTCCATACTATGATGTCATGTGACCATGACATCAGTTGACTGTTGTGCACATGGGGAGGAGACATGTTTATGAGCAGTGGTTCATGTTGAGTCAGATTATCAAATAACCCCAAAGTGGCCTTTAGAATGAAAAGTTCTACATGCCCTTGCGGGGGGAGAGGCAACGAGGGCCAGCAGTCAGTGGCCAGGTTGGTCCAGCAGTTCATATCGCCCACCACAATATGGGTCAGGGGAAGTGAGTGGGAATGAATGTTTAGAGGAATTTCTGGTAAGCCGCACGCAGGTTGAGGCATAAATATTAACAATAGCGTGCACTTTGTCATCCCACGAAAAGAAAACCACAACCACATGACCATTGAGATACGAATTTTTAGAAATAAATTTAAAATTATGGGTTGCATGTATAAGCACCCCACAGTGCAGTGACCAAAAAAGGGGAGGGGAGGAGCATGGTTGCCCATGTTTCTCAGCACCTTGTGGGCTGTGGGTTTCCTGAATGGCCAGGATGTTTACAGGTAAATTATATTTTAAAAAACTTAGTTTCCTAGCCTGGGATGGTGAGGCCTTGAGTCCAGAAATGTTCAACGTCCCCATTGTGAAGGCTCCCCCCATCTACCTTAGGTGCTATGGGAAGGGCCCCCTTGGCCTTTCTTCACCACTTTTGAAGTAGCAATAGGACTTTTGAAGATTGCAGATTGTACGGATTAACTGCATTCTTGATAACATCCTTTTTAGAGGGCTTAGAATTAGGCTGTTTGTCATTTGATGATTTATTACAAAATTTTTAAATTAATGTGCTCCTGCGGTGCATCATCAGAGGTCACCAGAAATTTTAAGGGAAATGGGTGGGAAAATCATTTTTGATTAATGCTTGTAAAATTGCTTGTGTAAATCAACACTCACCCATTGGGTCCTCAAGTTGGTTGGCCCAAGATGATTGGTGAACAGATTCACTTCTGCCTCAGCAGCAACTGACTCAATGTTATTCTGGGTCTTGGCAGGCAGTATCATGGACGCTGCCATGGTTGCTGCCTTGAACGCTGCTCTGCAGGCCTGCTTGCCTTTTTGTGATATTGTGGCATCACAGGTTTGATTTGAATATAACACTCCTGCAAACCCCATGGGAAGGCGGCATCAGATTCTATATCTGGTTCATAATGGGTGTCTGCACTGCCCATTGTGTCCAAGAGGATTTCGTTTTGTGCGATGCCCTCCTTAGCAGGGCAGGTGTGGGCTTGTGGACAAAAGCGTGACAAAAGGTGAAGATAGGGGCGCGGTATCCACTGTGATGTGGAACAGGCGGGATTCCTGCCCGTCAACAAACACAACTGCAGTGTGGGGGATTTGGGATAACCTTCCACAATGACTGCAGAATGGGTGATCACAGCAATCACTTTGCCCATACAAAGATCCAACATAAGCGTAAAGTGTTGCATTTCAAAGGAGTAAATTTCCTCATCGCTTTTAAGCCCATCCTTAAAGTGGAGCTTCAGCACTGTGTTCTTTATCGTTGTGGTAAGAAAGTTGAAGGTCACAAAAATTTGGTTTAATTGGTTACCAATTGCACTTCATCTTAAACCTCTGTTGACCATCCTGGAGGTTTACCACCACGCACTTGTGCAGCTTCATCCACTACTTGTTTATTTTCAAACCTGAGAACCAACAAACTGCAAGTCATGGAGTGTGGTGCTATGTATACTGCAGCTAGGAAATGGTTGTGCACATCTCCAAATAACTTTTCCCAAAGTGCCATTTAATCAATATCCATGAAAAATCGAACCCCATGCTCCACTGATGCCAGGGGATGGGAATGCAGATTATTGATGAACTGGTTATATTTCGCTCGCCAGGCTAAAAGCTCTGGGAAATTATTCACTGCCATTTTTTATTTTTATCTAGGCCGCTGGTTTTGCCAGGGCGTTTACGACCTTTGGTGCTAAGCCCAATCCTGTGACCTTTATTTTGCTAGCCCAACTGCTACCCAACATTGGGTGCACACTAATTTTCTCAAAGAGATTATAAAATTTATCCATTCTTGAATTGTTTTTGTTGCAATTAGTGATTGCAACGAGAGAGAAAAGTTTAACAACTGGACTATCTTCCTAAAGAAAATCATATTTGTCCTTTTGCCCTCAATTCCATAAGGCTGATCATAATCAAACCGCCTGTTATCTGAGTCTACACCTGGGCTATTACAATATTGCTGTTTTAATTTTAGTCTTAATCCTAGGGCTCCAATGGTGAACCCTATTAATGGGGAAGAAATGAGGAAAATCAGTGCAGAGTTAAACAATGATTTTCTTCCTACACCTTCTCCAAAGAAAGATCCCTGGTAAGCAAAAACCATGGAACTACCTCTTATTAAAACAAATTTTAACAAGGACGCCAACCTCAGTTGTTTAACAGGCTACTGCAATGATATTTTAGTATGTTCCAACTGCTTGCAGAAGAACCGCAGGGCTTGATTGCAACACAAAGCTTCTAAGTCTTATGTTCTACAGTTGGAAGGAAAAAGAGCTTTAAGTATTCTCCATTGATATCACCAAGTTGGATGGGGTCCATGTGGCTTTAACCATTTTAATCCGATTACAATATAGCTCTTATTTGGGCAAAGAGATTCTGAAGTATTTAGTAAAAAAAACACTATAGATGCTTATACAAAGTCTGCAGATACTTTTCGTTATAAGAACCTATATCAATACTACACCGAATAAGCTTTAAGTCAGAACAGTTGAAAGCAGTTGGACACTGATAGGCTTGTTTCCACTAACCCATAAAGAAACTTAATCTAAGTCCAGACATAGACCATTGGAAATGTCTTGGAAACGCGGGACCCCTACCCAAAACTTTCTTAAGAGCATACAGTGCCTTGCCACTGAAGTTTGGATCTAAGGTAATATTTGCTCTGGTCATTGTTTCTTGAATCAATACTACAATTTTGTTTGTGACCTCATTTATGAGGATCTATGGGCTCAAAGCCGATTTTAAGAAAATTACTATGGAACAAATTAAAAAAACTCTTACTAAATTACAATCATATGGATGAGGACTCCGCCTCAAAATTGGGGGTTTGGCAACCTGAGTTCATGGACGTCAGAGTGGAAATTAGTTACTAGTTAAAACATGGACATAATCAGAAGTCATCTAATAAAAAATGTGAAATCTAAGGGTCTTTCTTTACTCACTAATTATAGCTTAAACATAGCAACAATTCATTAAGTTATAGTTGGAAAATAATTGATATAAAAATTCTCCAAGGTTTATATGGTGAAATATTTGAGCCATTATGTTATTTTAATTTATAAATTGTTGCTGCGCCTGGGATTATCCTTCATAACAATGGCGATATTCAGGTACTGTAGCTAATCTAAATTTGATACTATCAAGTAAAATTATTCATTTTTGCTTTTGTGCAAATAGTACCACTTAAAGTAGTACAGATTATTTAATATTTTCGTAATTTGATGAACTAGGCCTTAGAGGTGATGCTGATCAATCTGCTTGTTCTTTAGTCAAATAAAAGACTCACTTCTTCAATGGAGAAAGAACAAGCCATGGCCCTTTTAAAAATATTTTACTTAAGCCAAAAAGGACTCTAATTTGGGTTGTCTACATGAGGTGTTACACCACATAGTACTGGGATCATTTGCCAATTTTCCTCCACCTATCAGGTGCTCAAATGTGGCAGATGAAGTGGTGGATAAAGAGAACAATAAACTGTGCAGCAGGGAATGTTAGTGCAGTCCAAGATCCCTTGGGAAGCCCCAGTTCTTATTTATAAGGATGGAAAATATAACAAAGTAGTAATAGAGTAGCATAAACTTAGCTTTACTTTAAGAAAAGATCCAATCCTTTATCATGAATTGACAGTACATAAGACCTCTTGGGTGGCGTAAGATATTTTTCAGCCATGTATCAAATTTTGAACTATAGAAAGATTGAGATTCCTAAGTCTGAACAGGAGAAGTGTTCTATTATTTATGGCTCAGGGCTTTTATCATCCACTCAGATGCCACAAAGGTTGTGAAATGGCCGTGAAACTTCCCAACGAGCCAGGAATACTATCTTAAGTGAAATGAAAATCTCCAGTTTACTAGTTTATCTGGAAGATACTAATGTGTTTTCAGGTCATTTAATGGACATTCGCAGCACTTAGAAGACTTTTTCATCGTCTTGCCAATGCTGATTTTAATATAGAGCTGAGTAAGGGCAACCTTTTTATAGTAACTCAAGTAGTTGAGTTTGTTATTTGTAAACATGTCTTACGGCCTCAACCAGCAAAGAATCAGACTATCTAGAATATGAAACGGCAGAGTATCAATCAAGACAGTCAAATAGGCCTTAATATGATTTGATATTACCTCCTGATTGTGGAGAACTTCAATAAAATAGGTAAACCATCATTTTACCTTCTCATATATTGTTTAATATATGATTAGACAGGGAACTTACAGCTGTCCTTTGATAAACTTCAGCTTTGCCTTACTTAAGTGCCACTACTAATGTACCCAGATTTCAAAAAGCCATTTACTTCAAAAGGTACTTGTAACACTGCCATCGGGGAGATGTTAAAGGTTTGATTCTGACGGGATTGAACACCCTTTGGTCTACTGCAGCCAGATTTTGGATGTCCATGAGCCTAGTTTACTGTAACTGAGAAGTTGTGAATACTGGTCATCTATTAATGTAAACAATCCAGGATTAAGTCAATGGAGTGCATTTCGCTCTAGTAACCATCCACCACTCTCTTTTCTGGTTACAGAATCTGAAGTAGCTGGAAAGGCAGATGGTTCAATGAACTTTAAATTTACAATCTTCAAGATTTGAAGTTCACCATTGCCCTAGCGTAAAGCATAAAAATACTGATGAGTTATATCAATTGCTCGCTTTTTCTTGGCGGCCAATATGGCTGATAATTTATTCAATAAAATGTTAACCCAACAATATGGCAACAAACTGGAGGATGTTCAGCACATCTTATAAGATTTATGAAAAATAATTTTTTCAAAAATGGGAAGTTTTATAAAATATTCAATAATCAGCAATCTTTAATACCACAACTAACAGAGAAAACTGATATTATCTGGGCCCACAAAGTGACGTGGCGTGGGGTCTTGAAAAGATGCTTAAGCTGTTGATACAACATACTATCGTTAATCAATGTATTTTGAATTCATGAGACCATCCACTAGTGTAAGGAATTCCTAGTGGATGTCCTCATCATAAAGCTACTACTTTCAGTTGATCATAGCCAAATTTGCATGGCATACTGTATCTATGGACGTTGTGGGGCCATTAACTACCATTCAGGCCAACTTGAATTCTTAATTGGTGCCATCAATTACCTCATCAAATGAGTGGATGCCAAAGAAGTATTGGATGTTGGCACCCTGACTACAATGAAGTTTATTCTAGAAGATGTTATCTACTGACATAGATGGCCTCAAATTCTGTTAATTGATAATATAAATAACTTTACGCTTAGATGATTAATAAGCTTAACAATTTAATAGGTTTACATGGGTTAATGTCCACGCCCTACCACCCTGAGACTGACAGCACCATTATATGAGTGGATGCTAATCTCATAGGGATCTTATGTAAGATAATTATGACAAAGGCGTCTAGCTGGAATCTCTTTATTGCCTTCCGCCGTTTTTGCTCACAACATATCCTATCACGCGGCCATGGGGAATTTCCTATTCACTTTACTTCATAAGAAAAATCTATGCTCACCAATTTTATATTCTATTATTAATCAAGAAGCCATGACTCCTATAAAACTCTGGAAATTCTGGTACTGTATTTAGATCAACTAAAAACGCTGCATATTCTAATGTTTCGCGTTAAAAACTATAATAAGGATAACACAGACTGATGGCCATCACCTTACTTTTACTATAGGGGAACATGTTTTATATTAGATAATCATGGACTTAGACAAACTAGCATGTGGAGCATATAATGAGGGGGCTTTTGAGTTTATCAAGCAGACATCTACAGATGCTAAAGCCTGAAATATCCAGTTAAGAAACATGATCAACCATATGCATTTTAAGTTTTAAAGAAACGCTGTCAAAAACTTTGTCTGAACGCCCCGAATTCTCAATGAGTTAGTTGCCTCCACACATCTTAAATTTATTGCGGGGAAGGCTGACCAGGGGACGGACACTTCCAAATGTAAACACAAAAGAAAATAAAAGTTAGTAACAGGGAAGGCACCCCAGAGAAGCGATGCTATCTCTTGTTGCCAGCGAGAACGCCACTATGGGGAGAAGGAGGGAATGTGTAAAGGGGCTTTAACCACAATTGAACACGTGTGGAGGAAAGGGTCCGAGTTGATGAACCAAACTGGGAACCAGGAGGAGACCAGCTGATGGCGATGCGGTGGGAGGTACCCAAACATCCACGCTTGAAAGTGGTCCACCAAATGGGACCAGAATCTGTGGACAGCTTCTTAGAGGATGAGGGTGGAGCCTGTGATGGCATCCAAGACAATCATGTGGATAGTTCACATGGCGATTGTGACCAGAGCACGGAGGGAGGGTGGAAGGGGGGAGGCCATTGATAGAGCAAATATATCTCTTGACAAACTTGAAGGGATGTGTCTGATCCTGGCAAAGTAGACGTTAGACCTCACGCCATATCGCTTTAGAGGTATGGCATTTCTCCAGGCGGTGGAACTGCATTCCATACTGACCACACATGACGCAGGATGAGTGTAAAGCGTTAGAGCGCTCAGCCATATGGTACACCCGCCTCAGGCAGCGCCACACATGGGAACGGATATGAGGCTGCAACAGAAGGTGGTGTGCGTATTTCCAAATAGTCTTCTGGGTCTCAAGGAAATAAGGGATGTCCATCATGTCCAGGTAGTCCACCCTGGATAGGACCTGGGGCCGTGTGGGGATCTAGCCATCTTGAATGGGTAGCCCCTGTACCTCCTGTGTGAACCAAGGAGAAAGCGCCTCTCTATGCTGTGTGTCCACAAATATGGATTCTCCACTCAGCGCTCCGCATGGGGAGGAGGATTCGTTTGAAGTGGGGTTTAGTACCATGAGGACCTGTGGCCGATGGGTGGAAAGCCAGATATTTCATCAAGGAGTGAGGGTTCAACGAATTGGTAAGAGCCCAGGGCGCGGGAGATGTTGGAGTGGGCTGCGCGGGACCAGTGTTGGGAGGGGAGAGTAGGGGCGGTGACAGCCACAATCCAGGTGCCCAGGATCTTAGCAGCATGGGCTTTGAAGTCGAGAAGGCCCATGCCACCATGACGACGAGGGCCAAACATGACCTCAAGCTGCACTGGCGGTGGGCGGCCTGACCAGAGCCACCCTTGTACAATGGCATACATAGATTTTAAAAAACCGGGGAGAAGGCCATGGCGTGGGCTCCAAACCAGACTTTGGAGAGGAGCATGAGTTGGCTAAAACAACCCTGCCAGTAAGGGAAGTAGGGTGGGCTCTGAGGGAGGCGATGTGCTTCTTCACATTGTCTAGAATATGACTTTCCATTACTGCTGAGGCATACCCGCCTGCCTCCACCTAAACGCCCAGATGGCGAACAGGCCCTAAGGTAGGGCGTTGCGCGAAGGGGAGCACAAGTGGGGCGGTGTGGGGTGAGAAGGGAAGGTGAGCACATGTGCGAGTAGATGGGCCGAGCTGGGCACTAGTCACTGGGGCCCAGCAGGTTTGATACCAACTAAGGAGGATGATTTTGGTTTTGGAGGCGTTCAGTGCAGAATTACTTACCTGGGAATACTCCTGGATGAGAGCTTCAAGCGCGCGTGCATATTGATTATTAGACACCCTGACCACACAATCATCTGCAAACGCCATCATTTTGACTGGGGCTTGGTCTGGTACATGGACCCCAGTGAGGCGGGCATTCACGTTTCGAAGTAGTGGGTCAAGGCTGAAGTTATATAAGGGTGGGCTAAGGGGGTCCCCTTGGCGTAGGCCCCTTTGAGGGCGGACTACTTCCGTGAGGAAGCCTGTGCCACGCACTGCCATTGTTGCAGATTCTGTAAGCATCATCTCCCAGCTGATGAAGCGAGGGGAAAAGCGGAAGTGGTGGAGGCAAGCCCTGAGGTATTCCCAGTTTACTCTATCATATGCATTCTGTTGGTCCAAGAATACTAGTGCCCCAGAGGCTGTGGACTGGCATGCATTAGCCACAGAGTTCACATTGTCCCAAATCGACCTTCTGGGTATGAAAGTAAATTGTTCTAGGGAGATGGTGGCAGAGGCTATAATCCCTGATGGTTAACCACGATTTTAGTTAAAATTTTTGTATCCGTGTTAGTTAGAGAAATGGGGCTCCAGTTGGCTAGGTCTAGCTTATCCCCTTTCTTGAAGAGTGTGATGGTGAAGGCCTCTTGCCCTCATGGTAGAAGGCGCGTATCCAGAAGGCTCTGGTTAAGGGAGGCAAGCAGCTGTGGGGATATACATATGAAGTACTTCTTATAGAACTCATATGGAATGCCATCAGGGCCTGGGCATTTCCATTTTGGTTCACCGTGGACAGCAGACCAGAGTTCAGCTGGAGTAATAAAATTCATTAACCCGTGTATCAGGAAACGGTGCAGATGTGAGTGCTATCGAGAAATTTCACCATTTCAGCTGGCTGAATTAGATCAGATCAGTACAACTCAGAGTAATACTTTTGCATTTCGATTACCACTTCAGCCAGCATATTTGTGATGGAATCATCTGACCTCCACACCTGTGTGCAGGCCACGCTCTGGCGCGGTGCAAAGAATTTTTTTTAAAAAAATAAATGGAGCACGTGCCGCCCTCTGTAATGTTTTTGGCCCTGTACTGAACACAAACCCAACGTTTGTGTTGCCTTTCAAACGCGTTGAGGTGGGCGGCTGCTGCTGCCCACTTCTGGCCCCAAGCAGGGCTGTAGCACATGGCTGGAATGTTGGACTCCAGGTGTGCCAACTTTGCCAGAGCGCGCGAGATGATGGCTGATGTAGCTCATGAGCATCAGGAGGAGAGATGTTGAGTGTGGTGGATGGTATCCGCTTTGAAGGCTGACCATGTGAAAATTGGGTCCGCACAAAATGGTATAATAAACTATTTTGCTGAAGTTGCTGATTCCACCCATGTGGAAAATCCTGGCAATGCGAGTTTGGGTGGGTGAAGTTTGCACCAATGCGGAGCCCTAGCCACTGTGATGGGTAAGTGGTAGGTTATTGAGACCATCCGGTGGTTGGAGAAATCAATTTTTTATGTGTGGAAGTGGGAAATATGGGATCAAAATTTTACTGGCGTGAGGATAAGGTCAATGCAGGACATGGACCTTAATTGGCCATTGTGGACATGGGGGCGCGTTATGTTCTTAAAGTGGAGCTTACCATGCCAGCGCATCTAATAACCCAAGGGTGGCCTTTAGAACGCGAAGTTCTATGTGACCCTGGGGGGCGTGGGATGAGGAAGGCCAACGGTCCGTGGATGTGTTTAACCAACAGTTCATGTCACCAACTACAAAAGGGTCAGGGGGTAACAGAAGGGATTTGACCAATAAGAAAAATTTCCAATGCTCTCGTGCACAGGTAAGAGAATAAATGTTGACAATAGCGTGCACCACATTAGCCCACAAAAATGTGAAAACAAGGACTCGGCCATTGAGGAAGGATTAAGATGATAAAAATTTAAAAATTTAATTTTTACAAAAAAAACCCCACAATGCTCAGACCAGAAGGATAGGGAAGGGAGGAGCATGGTTTTCCAAGCATCCTTTGAACCTTGCAGACTGTGGGACTCCTGGATGGCCAGGATGTCCATGGGTATATTTTTTTGTAAAAAACTCAGTTTCCTAGCCTAGGATGGTGAGGCCTTGAGTCCGGCGATATTCAACGTCCCTAAAGTGATGGCTTCCCCCATCACACCTTAGGTGTGAGGGGGTGGGCACCCAGGCCTACCAGCCTCCTCTGGATCCCCATGGGCCTTCACGGCGGCATAGGTGTTTGTAGCAATGCTACCAGAATATTTGTTAATTTTAGCAGACAGGTTCGCGTTGGCTTTTGCCTTCACTTTTGGTTTCCCCGCTGTTGAACAAAATTTTGTGGTGCATTAAAGTTTGGCCACCAACGTTTGGGTCAAAAAAAAAAATTTTCAAGTAGGTTGGAGACCAAATTGGTTCCAATTGGGGCTTGGTTGCAAAGGTTGAGTGAGATCTAGTCACCCATCCGATCCTCAGATTGGGTGGCCCAATTGGCTTGGGCATCCCAATCTGATTGGTTGAGGGATTCCTGAGATGCTTCCACCGCGAAGGTTTCAATGTCCTTTTGGTATTGGGAGTGTGGGATAGCGGAGGCGACCTTGGCCACTTCCTTGGCCACAGCCCTACGGGCCTGTTTGGCCTTCTTTCGCTCTTGAGGGGAGACAGGATTTGTTAATAAGTAGCAGCCTTGTGCTCCCCACGGGAAGGCCTCTTTGGTACTGGTGGTTGGTTCATAGTGAGCCTCCCCATTGGTCATGGCCGCTGGGGGGTGCTCTTAGAATGCAATGCCCTCCTTGGTGGGGCATGTGTGTGCCTTATGGTCAAACATGTCACAGTGGGTGCAGATGGGGGGTGCGCTGTCTAAGGTTACCCAGAAAGGGTGGGTGGTATGCCCTTCAATTTTAATAAAAGTGGAGTGCGGGATCTGGCTTAGGTCCTTCAAGATCTCCTCGGTTGGGGTCAGAACTGCAATGGCTTTGCCAGTGCACAGGTGTGGCATCAGCATAAAACGTTGCTTATTGAAGGATTGTATTTCGCCATATATGGTTAGACCAGCTTTCAGATGCTACTCCAGAATGGCACACTTGACCGTAGTGGGCAAAAAGTCAAACGTGAGGAAAATTTGGTTGGATTTTGTCCATCTGGTGCGCTTGGTTTTGATGACCCGTTGCCCTTTGGGAGATCAATCACTATGCGCACCGCAGCAGCTTCGTCTGCTGCCTCCTTCTTTTTGAAACCAAGATCCAGCCAACCACATGACATGGAGTGAGGTGCGATGTACACCGCGGTCAGGAAATGAGTGTGCACATCCCCATAAAATTTTTCCCACAACGCTGTTTGTTGAATATCCAGGAACACCTGGACTCCATATTCCACCAACAAGAGTGGTTGAGAGTGCGGCATGTTGATGTACAGGTTACATTGCACCTGCCAAGTGAGGATTTCCAGGTTAATAGTAACCGCTGGTTTTTTTTATATAATCTGCCAGTTTCTCCGGGGCGTTTTTGAACGTTGGAAGTCGTGGGCCTACCACCTGTGCCACTTACCTTACTTGCCCAACTGCTCCCTGACATGGGCATAGACTAATCTCCTCTGTGAGATTATCAAACTAAATTCAGACTTGAATTGAATAAGTTGCAAAAGTGAAATCAACGAGAGAGAAAAGTTTGCCTCCACACATCTTTATACCCAATGTTTGTCAAGTGAGTGGAACTGTTGTAATTAGTTTGCCAACCATCTGGATACAATTTTTTACTTATAACTAATCTTATACTACAATTAAACATTAGATAGCTTATTTGATTGGTAAAGCGTTTACTTCTCCACGTGGCCTTAGTTTTTAAATGTACTATCCTAAAACTAACTAATCTTTATCAAATCTTGAAACCCCGCCTGCACAAATCAAATTTCCTAAGCCTTATGGCTTCTGATGCTGAGGCCTTTTTCTAAAAACATTTACATTTTACCTTAGCATACTATTCTATGTTTCCCCTATGTCAGCGTAAAACTAAAGGTAATAGGGCTCTTTATTTAGTATAGTGGATACCTAGAAACTTTAATACACTAGAGAAAATTTCATCTTTACACGAAAATACCTCAATAATATTTACTTTCTTTCAAACCCAAATTGGATTTTTATAATTTTAGCCTACCATTTGAGGTGCTGCTTAATAACCATTAAAAGCCCCAACATATCTAGTACTAAAAAAAGCCTTAATATACACTGGTAGGCTTAGGATATCTGAGAGGGTTGCCAAGGAGAAGGGTTATTTTTCTGTAACAAATTGGATCAGCTTATCAGGTCAATTACTTGAGCAAGCCCTTGAGCCTTGGTCAGTATTTAATACTACAAGGTGCACTCATGTTTCCTTTGATAAGGAAACCCTATTGCTGAAACGTGTCTTGCATTTGTAAGATTTTAAGCAAAGTTACTGTCTTTGTGCAGTATTTTTGTTTAAATAGTGTAGTTATTTGTGCAGTAAAAATATGACGCTCTAGCGCCGGGTTTAACAATAGCAAAGAGTAATGGCAGCACAGTGAATCAGAGGCTGCCAACCCAAAATCCTAAGAGCATGAGAATGTTGATGGCCATAAGAAATGGTGGCACAGCAAATCAGAGGCAATAACCTGTTTCATAATGACAGGAGAATGTTGAGAGCCACAGCTAATTGGAGCACAGAAAATCATAAGCTGCCAGCGTAAACTATGTCAAAAGGGGGATAGGAAAGTAGTTCAAAGTGCCAGCCTACCAAATCAGAAGCCACCAATATAAAATTAATTATTATAAATATAAAATTTTGAATTAAGCTCAAAATGAAAATGAGCTTTTTTATTCTATAAAACACTAAAATAAATCAAAAAAACTTATATACCATCTGTGGCATTTAAAATTTGGTCTATAATGGTCAAGGCAAGAATATGGGAGGTTATGAGTCTCAAAGCAAGCCCACAGATAGTCACCTCCATGGACTATGTGGGAACAGGTTTCTCTATATCACCTATTTATAGTATAAATACAAACTGATGAAGGAGGGTAAGCACCTCTGTCTTCTAATATATAGAATTAAAACCTCAAAATAAAATCTAAAGCTTTAAAGATTTTGTATCAATTATTGAGAATTGGGAGTAATATGTATTTTGAACAAAAATGGACTGTATCTCAGACTTCAACAAGGATGTCATCTCTCTGTAAGCCCTCTCCAGTTGATCAACAATCCTTCTAAGCGTGTGTATTGTCTTAGTCATCTTCCAAGGAAATATCAACACCTGTTCTTCAAGCCAGAGACCCAATGATTTGACCACCCCCGTACTCTCCTGCTTGTGGTTTCTAACCTGAGCCCCCCTGCCTAACTGATTCGTGGTGATGTGGAAAGATCAAGTTTGTCACAATTATTAGTATCTATTGCCAGTCCTTTTAACAAAGTTGATACTTCTTTTTCTGCCATCCTCTTTAACATAGTCTCCTTTTTTACTTTGGCAATAAAAGTCTAAAAGCTAAAAAAATAAAAGTATTCCAGACCTTTTTTTGGAAAGCTAGTATGTTCTTAATTTTTCACCTGCTGTTATTTCTGTGTCATCAGCCTCCAGCCCTTTCACGTTCTTGTTTAAGTTCAAAGAGGGTGCAGAGCTCCCAAAGGGGTTCCATTTTTACTCTTTAGATCCTAAGGATAAATAATTATTGGACGTTTATGTGAAGATGTGTGCAAGCGTCATTTAATCAAGGCCTCTAAGTCCTTGGTGGTTTACTGGTGCTTAGGGTTCTCAGAGACAATTGGTACCTAAGCCATTATGTCTATTTTTAGTCACAACGCAGTTACTTAGTCAGACCCATACCCATGCTAATTATAGAGGATATAGCCTTAATGATTGCAATAAATTAAATTTATTTAAAAATGGGCCTCACTTGAAGCATTTCTGAAGATACCTGTCCACTCCCATTATCAAAAACACACCCCAAATAGGTCTAGACGTTTTTGTGTACAAATAATGCCCTTTGGGCTTTTCAATGCAACTGCTGTTTTTTACTCATTATTGACCAGGGATTGATTTCTTTTGCTAAAATGATTCATGATTTACAATAAAAAAACTTGTTTTCTCTAAGTTTAAGATGCTCACACCAATAGCGCTGATATTGTTCTTCAAAAGATTATCAAGAAAAATATGAGGCTAAAATTTTCAAAATGTGAGTTCTCTTAGAACTCTGTTTCATATCTGGCTAATGTCATTTTTAAGGATGGCATGGCTATCTCCCTGATAGGCTGTTGATAATTAGGGGTTGGGCTCCCCAGTGAAAAAAAGAGGAATATATTATGAGTGGTAAATTTCTTCCCGTCTCTTTGCTAAGAATCTCTTTGCTTCAGATGTGCATTTAACCTGTCTCTCTGAAAAGATACTTTTGTTTGGGGCGATGCAGAAAAAGCTGTACTCCAAGTCATTAAAGATTTCGTGCTTGCTGCTCCTGTCTTAGCTTAATATCTTCCAGACTACCATTTTGTGTTGAGATGAACGCCTTTATTTTTTGAGGTTTTTCATTACAGGAGGGAAAAAAAGGTTTGGAGCATCCTGTATGTTTTTAGCCTCCAGACTTTTTTAACTGAGACCAACTACTTTCCTTTACAAAAAAGATCTCTCTGACATTATGGCCGCTCATAACAAATGGCAGTATCATATTCTGAATTCTCTCCATTACTTTATCATAATTTACAATTATCACGCTCTAGAGTTCTAGAAATCAAAAATGAACCAGCGCCAAGTATTCTGGCACCAGGGACTTATTTAATAAAACCTACAGTCAATTGCTATAAATGCTCAACTTGATCTCATATTTCCTCAACTGTGAACAAGTTTAGCTTTTTCTAGCTCTATTCTGGAGTAATAATTATTGCAACTATGCTTTCTCCTATTCTTCTGTTTAATCAAAGGCATCCTTAAAACCAAATGAAGAAGATGAATCAGGATCATGGTTGTTGTACCTTTGGAAGGATTTTTTACTAATTGGTACTTAAAATTTAAACTATATCAAAAAAGCGCAAAAGAGCTAAACCATTAGTTATTGTGTTAATTGGCGTCTGGAGAAAGTCCTAGTTACATCAAAGAATATGTAAAATGAGATCCTCTAAGCTAATAATGATCATCCTTTTTCCAGACATCATTGTGTAGAGAAAGCCATGATTTGGGTGTTAAATTTAAAAACAAGTGGCTACTCAATCGAGTACTGATTATTAAATCTGGGACCTTGACACTCAACTTCTTCTTTAGATGATCACCACTAGATAAATTTTCAGGATCCATTTACACCTTTTGGCGTAACTCACTTCATGTCTTGTTTAACTGCACAGGTTCCTTTTATGTGCGTTGTTTGTTATTTTCATAAAAATTTATATGGGTCAGCAAAAGTATGAAGACTACTAAACTAGATGAGCTTCTCACAGCTAATAAGATTACTAGGTTCAATGCCAAGCTAATGCTTGTCCTAATCTTAATTTCTTATAAATGGTAGGACTTCTCTCCTATATCCGCTGGTAGACTTAACCTAGGGTGAGGTTCAGTGATTCTTCTTCCTTCTCGGCATGTAGTGTCCATGGATATAACAATAATATAGACAAAGGATATTCTTGTCTCTCAAACTCTAATTACAAGAGCAAACAGTCTATCTTTTAAAAGTTTCTAATCGGTAAAATGTTTCTATATTTTTATTATAAATTATAAAAACCAAAGGAAACTTATTGGGAATTTTGATACCAATTTTACAGTTGGCGCCCCAATTGAAACTTGTGGTCATCGCTGATGAACTAACCCTCCAGGGTTGCACAAAACAATGATCTCGTTGGTTTAGTAGGTTTCTCTCCCCTACTTTAACATGACCTTTTTTGGGTTGAAGCGAAGAGCTTGTCCAAACGTCTTTGCTCAATTCTCCTCAAGCTAACATTTATTATTTAATATCCTGCTCATGTAATTGGACTCCTACCTATAAATAGCATATTGCAATTCAAAAGTTTTAACCTGAAAGGTGCTCTGTCACAGGCGTTATCATCCTTAGCAAGTCAAAACCCCTTAGTCAATTAGCAAATAACTCAATTAGCTCCTATAATTTTACTAAGTTGTCAATAATGAATTTGCAACAAAAATCACTTGTATATTGATTGGATAATCCCTGAAGAGACATTATTCTATTTGGCAGATTAAATTCCATTAGATCAATAAATATTTGCTAAGAGTATATTGCTAAGAAATATTTATCATATATTTGACAACTATCACATCCACTAGCGGGATACATCCCTAATGGACAAGCAGATGAGTCATAATTAATATTATTGGGTAATATGGGCAAAAATCTCAACATGGAGTAAACAGTATTACTAATGCTCTATAATGAAGCCTATGGCAAAGGGTTACCTCTTTGGCTTCTTGACGTGTGCCAGATGAAATACTTCACTTTCTAAGCCTCTATGGTAGGTCAATACTGCACCAAATCCTTACTTATCACTAATCTAATATCACCTTTGATTTCATCACTTGCTTAGTAATAGCACACTGGTCTTATGTGATTATAGTCGTGGTGGAGTGACTCATTAAGTATGCGGACTTTCTCCCATTCACGTATCATATCACATTAAAAGAACCCGCTGAGATGTTTATCAATTAAACTCATCAAGGCATGACCTACCTGATGAAGAAGTTCATGCTGTAACCCCCACTGTATATCCCGCTTATGAAAATTCCTTCTTCCCTATTTAGGCATTAAGCGTTGCTGATCCTCTAGTTATCATCCTCACTTATTGAACTAGACATAAAGAGTTAACCTGACTTTAGAAAAAAATCTGCAATGCAACAACCCCAAGCAGTAGGATAATAAGATACTTGAATTTTCTAACAAAGTTTGTATATATCACCCACAACCTGTATTTTCAAAGTTATATTCCCATCCTTTGTTTACATTAATTAAAACTATAGAGTTTATAGGAAAACCTGATGGTGTGGTACCAGGTGCGAAAATCTAGTCACAAATATTTTTTAACCATTTCTGTCCTAAGACTAACCTCACTAGGCTGTTAAAAGACCAGAAGATAAAGATAGATGCTTGTCGCTCTTCCCAACCTAAGTATATGTCATAATACATGACTTGATAGAAGCCACCAACCTTAAGGACAAGGCTGGGCAGCAGGAGATCCAGAAGGTTAAACTTCAGGCCCTTCATGACCTAAAGCACACCTTGGACCAACGCTGGGTACAAGCCAAATATGCCCAGGTTGATACAAGTGAGGTGCAAAACGCCCAGCCCCTTATTTTGGCTCAGGTTTAAAATTTTTGAGCAATTTAATGAACGACAATGGTAAAATCTGGTTAATTGGGAGATGGGGGTTCAGAACCAGGTCCTCTTATAAAATTATGAGCTTGGGTAAGGTACAACTTCAAATAAATCAATGAGTGAGGTCCATTTAGAAAGTATGCTACCCTTTTATATTATAGTGTGCGCCTATTGGTGCACCAAGGCTTGGGACCATTTTTGCCAAACCATATTTTCCCTGAGGTGGTTTATTATGTTCATTTGAGACTAAAGTTTCTCGTTGGTTAACTTCTTACAATAAACATTCCCCGTTATCTTATGTTTTGTTATTATGACTCCTTGGATGAACCTATGTGCAGACCTCTTTGAGGAGGTCTCCAACAACGTGGGCCATTATATCTTATCTCAATTAACTAAAATTTCTGGTGCACCTTTGGGCCGCCCTGGTCCCCTCCAGATTCAGAACCTAAGTCTCCTAGCACCAATTTACACTTGGGTATGGACTCTACCTTTGAGGTCTACCCAATTTTTGTTGTTTTTGTTTGTTATCTTATCCTGTATGTTTCATTGTACACCCTTGCCTTGGGTCTCTTCTGCTCTGCACCCTACGCGGTGCCCTGTTTACCAAACTACTAACAGCTATTTCTCTGGCGTGTGCGCGTGCATCCCCACCACCTCCCAGGGAATGAGAGAGTTACAGATACTATCTTGACATTAGTTGACCAACCATTTTATTTTACGTGCATCAGAATTATCCATGTGGGACTTTCTTTATGTGTAAATTGGGTGCGCTGGCCGTTTGTCACAACCACTATGGTGCTCACCAAGGTTTCTTGTTAGGTTTTTATTGGTGCGTCTTGGCGTTATACTTGCAACTACAAACTGGGAAGTGCTTACCCTTCCTTATCATACCTAGTGGTCTCAGACTTCTTGTGATCCTGATTTCACAATTCCCATCTTTACAAGATTCAACCTGATATTCAACAGACCCTGGCTTCCCTCATGCCGGAAGCTTCTTTTAATAATAACCAATTTTTGGGTTCTCATCAAACCTTGCGTGGATTGGATCTGCTATATTAGCTGTCTTCAGAGGCGTCCAACAGGGTTTTAGGGGTGTTCCAGGCACAGATGCTTTTGTGGAGATCATTGGAGGGTTTGGAGCATGGCTTGGAGCAACGTCATCCAGGCGTGTCATCCATCCACCCCTTCTACAAGCTCTTTTCTCTTCTCCAATCTGTTCGCCTGGTAAAATTATATTTAAATAAATTTTGTGATAAAGCGCAGGCCCTACCATTGCCTGACGTTATTAAAACATTTGTTTCTCCGATCTACCTTGGACCTCCCCATGAGTAACCTCCTGATTTGGCAATTGCCCCTCCCAACTTTAATCAACTGATT